>JACEFZ010028216.1:237500-280000 GCA_014155875.1 Cepaea nemoralis
CATCCTGCTATTTTATAAATACAGTGACGTGTGTGCAAGTCCTGGATACGTCTATCCATTCGTGTACACACGTTCACCAACTATAGTTTCCCACTAGTTGATGAGCTTAACTCTTTACTCTTAAGTTTCCCACTAGTTGATGAGCTTAACTCTTTACTCTTAAGTTTCCCCCTACCTTATATCAGTGGATAAATTAGTTTTTTTTTCCAACTCTTTTCTGAACGAAAAACCTTAAGCAAAACCTCATCTATCTTAAACTTAAACTTACTTAACTAACTTTATAACCATGTAACTCCATATATCAAACCATTCATATAATCGAAATAAAATGAACACAACCCCCAAATTAATCTGAAGAAAAAAAACATTAAAATGACATAACATGCATGTTATCAAATCAGAATAAAATATTCTATTCTACCTATCACTATTGGACACTTTTATGGACCAATAGTTTTTATCAACTCAAATGCTAAGAACACAATCACCCTACTCTAAATCAATTAATCAAACAATAACAATCATTTTTCAAGACCAAATTATGAAAACAAACTTATTATGAGGCATTACAACTTAGGCTTAATAAAACAACCAAACAATAGCCCTCATTTTCCAGTAGCAACTCAAGCATAAAAACATTTTCTATATGACTCATAACTCATAAAACTTAGACTTCATAAACACAGTTTTCAACACAATTTTAACTCTCTTAAAATTACTACGTACATTGGCCCACCAACATTAGCCTCTCATACTAAGTAAAATAACGCATATCCAGTATTTCTATGACCGAGAAGACTAAACATTCCATCTGTATATCTGTTAACTACAGATCAATTATGATCATATCTGTTCTATCTACATAAACAAATCAGTAACCAACAATCATCTATTTATTATCTCCTAACAGCACATAACATCCGGAATAACCTCTTAAGTAAGCACTGTAAATCTGTTGAATCTTTTTTTTCTAATCCAATATCAATGTAGTAGCCATCCTCTACTTATCAACGAACTTGTGATCTGGCCTGCCTATCATTACTATAACTTGTTAACCCCTATCTTTAAACACGGCATTTCTAACATCAATAAAAAATACATTCACCCATTGTACCAATATCTCAAGACCACTTTTTCCACTTCCACCGTTTCGTATACTTCTTCAAGCATCACTTACAGTTCTAAATCTTGAAACTTATAACTTGCTATCTGCAGTACTTTCAATTTACCTATCTCTTACGTTTCCACTTCCTCAACAACTCCAAGTTTCTCTGAATAAGTGCTAACTCTACATCAATATCCTCTTCTTCGTACAACCTACTAGTTTCCTCCATACTACTACTTGACTCTGACTTTTCATCCATTTCTTCTTCTTCGTCTGTATGTCTCTCTTTAGCTGCCGCTAATCTCTTCCGTTCAACATCCCACCTAATTTGTCGATCACTCTTTCTTAAGGATCTTTCTAGTAGAGGCATATCGTCTCCGCTTGTTGAGCAATCTCTAACTCTCCTCTGTCTTTTCACTTCTTTATCTCTTTGACTGTCCATTCTTCTTTTCGTTGCTTGCCTAGTATTTTTAAATGGAGCACCTGTGTCTTCTTCCATACTATCATAATGAGTTTCATTTGGCCCTTCTTCTTCCATTCTTTTCGGAATTGTCTGTTCTTGTTCTTCGTAACTTGGATTTGCTAGCAACTGATTTTGTTCTGGTTCTTTTCTAAGATCTGGGGTTACTGTAGCTTTTCTAAGATCTGGGGTTACTGTAGCTTTTCTAAGATCTGGGGTTACTGTAGCTCCTCTAACAACCTGTTCATCCAAAAATTTTGCATCCGAATAACAATTATTATTATAATTATTATTTTCTATCTCATCTTCATCTCTTCTTAAGTGTTCAACGTGTGCCCTTGCTATGTGTGCTGTGACCTGGTTCTTTATAATATACGATACATTTCCAAGTTTTTCCAAAACGTAATAACCTGGAATCCAACGAGCATCAAACTTAGAGTTTCTTCTATGCTTTTTGTAATAAACTCTATCACCTACCTTAAACTCCTGTAATTTTGTATTTACATTTTTGTACTTTTTCTGTCTTTCCCTAGCTTTAATTATATTATTCCTTAACCTCACATGTGCTTTATGCATTTCTTGTATTATGGTCTCTTGAAAATCTTCACCCATATATTTCCGTCTAGGTTTTAATAAATTATCTATAGGTAATATTGGTTCTCTCCCGTGTATTAAATAAAATGGCGAAAAACCCGTGCTCTCATTTTGATTTGTACGAATAGCGCTAAGAGCAGGTCCCAAAAATAGATCCCAATCTTTTTCATGTTCATCAATAATCTTTGCCACAATGTTGTATAACGTCCGATGTTGACGCTCGTTTTTCGCATTTGAAGAAGGTCTATAAAATGAGGTCTTTATATGTCTTTATATCTCTCCCCCTTTCAGTCTCAATGCTCAATCGTGCTGTATCTGTGTTTCCCACTAGATCCTAATAATACCCAATACTGTTACAATATATATATATATTCTGTTTTACACACGTCTCGATCCTCGCCGGTATTAAGGAGTTCGTACACTGTGGTGAGATTCCTCGTCTTTGATCTATTGCAGGAGATTGGAGCAGGTATCTAAATATCCGTGTGCTCTTCAAGTGATTCTTTATCAAAATCTTTTAATGACACCCATGAGATAATAAGCACAGTAGTTGGTGGACAGAATATTGTCAGGTACTTTGTATATTCTCCAGGTGATGGCCGTGATGCTGGGACTGATCTACTTTGACCTGGAAATTAGCCAGAAGGGCGTCACCGACATCAACGGTGCCATTTTCATCGTGGTCACCATGGTTAGCATGACCAACATGTTTCCAGGTGTTGACGGTAAGACCGGACTGGCTGGACATACTTTATACTTGTCTAAGCGTCCTACCAAACTCATATGTATGTATGCGTATTGTCAGAGTCCAACAGGGGACAGCGATGCAGGGACATCGTTACGACCGCCAGGCGACTTAGCTCCCAGTAAGGGATGCAACAACTGCGTTGCGCCGCCAGGCGAATAGGAGTTACCGGCCTGCGAGATCGCTGGCTGACCAGCGGTCAGGCCGCCAACGCAAGACGCACGCCTGCCACGTGACGCCACGTCAGGCAGGAGGCAAGTTGCGAACCAGGTCCAGACAGCTCTGGGGACACGGAACATGACGGACGTGTGATTGAGAGAAAGGCGTTGTATGGTTTCTGTATTGAAAGGCGAGTGTCTGGACATCTTGCGAGTCAGACTTGTGAACTGTATTGTGGATGTAAGTTGTAAAGTATCCATTATATATATTTGTGATCATCGTTCTGTATTTGATATGTTAATAAATCCATCGAACGATGTGTCGTTGAGTCTTACGTCAAATCACGTTGTATTTGTACTGTCTCACACTTGTTAGGCAAGCGAGCCAAGTTTAAGACCCTGACATGTGTGAACGTGGAGGGCTCGTCCCGCTTTAATTTACTTATATTTGAACGTGAGTAGCTCGTCCTTGTTGAACGTGCAGGTCTCGTCCAGCTTTAATTTAGTTAGATTTGAACCTAGATGTGATCATAATTTACTTGGATTAGAGTTAAATGTGTTAATGTGATCATGGAAGGCTCATTTTGATTTATTACTACATTATTTAAACATGTGTAAGATCATTTGTAAACGTACAATGCATACATTTTGTTTGATCCTGTAAGCGTGTAATACATTTGTGATTTGTGAAACTTGTCACCGTTTTGACCTTGTCGACATTGTGATCTTGTCGCCATTTTGACCTTGTCGCCATCTTGTAAACTTGATGTCTATGTCCTTACTGAATGTCATCTTGATGTAAGTGATGTATCATCAATGTTGTAGAGCGTTAAGATACTTGTAGATTGTCTTGGTGCATTGAGTTTGTGGAACGCTAAAAGTGTTTGGAAAGAAAGTAACGTGTATTGTAAAACAACTGTTGACGGACAAACTTACGACATACAACTACACTCAACGCCATACAAACCTAATCAACACTTAGTGACAAGCATGCACACACCAACAAATAGACGCTAATTTATCTTCTTCCAAAAACAAAGCAGGTTTTCCCGTACCATCCGAAACCTTGCCGTAGAGGTCATTTGTAGTCTGAAGTAGCGACCCTACAGTTCCTAGCCCGATTTTCCAACCGTTCTTCACCGCATCCAGGGCACTTGAGTATAATTTTTTCTTTTCACATACTTTAAAGATGCATTTTTAGGCACATATCGTCCATATAAACAGATTGTAAATTGTTGATTACTAACCACTTATAACATATTGTGTGTGGCTGGTATTTCATTGACATTTTCCCATCATGTCTTCATTATTTGATTTCATTGATATGGGGATAAAGTTACAGTTACATGGTGATGAATTAACACAGTGGAGTGAGCAGAAATATGCAGAATACCTACTAGTACAGGAGAAAGCTACCGAACGCGATGAACGAGCAGCAGAACGCGACGAAAGGGCAGCAGAAAGAGCTGCCAAACAAGCAGAATTAGAACTGTCTGCAAAGACAAAGCAAGCTGAGATGGATAGTGAACTAAAGAAGGCAGAAACAGCCTTAAAGCAAGCTGAGATAGATAGTGAACTTAAGAAGGCAGAAATAGCAGCTCAGAGTAAGAGAGAAGAACTGGAGTTACAGTTGAAAATGAAACAACTTGACACTGAGACTGCGATTAACAAAGAGTCTAAGAAATCTGAAAGACTGGAGAAAGAAAACCAGTATAAGAAATATCAAGGTATTGTACGTAATTATACCTCGGGTGACTGCATTGCAGCCTTTACCCAGAATTTTGAAACTTTAATGGAACATTATCAAGTTCCACTGTCTGAATGGAATATTGTGTACATGAGGAGTTTGTCAGGGGAACCTCTTAAAGTTATTGAAACCATCCCCAAAGACCTCAGAAAAGATTACCATTATCTGAAATCTAAGATTATGGCACATTTTATGTTAGATGAGGCAGGTTACAGAGAACAATTCAGTAAATTGAGCCCAAAACCGACTCAGACGTTCTCTGATTACCTCTGCTTAGTCCGAGATATTTTCACCAAATGGACTTCAGCAGCCAAAATTGATCATAATTATCAGAGATTAGAAGATCTAATCATTAGAGACAAAATTGTATCATCTATTCCTTCAGCCTTTGCTAAATTTTTGTTAGAGAATGAATGCTCCAGTGTGGATGAGATTGAAAGACGTGGGTCGGCTTACTACACAGCCAACAAACATTGCTTTGCTACTGAAGATACTAACATTAACTTTGTAGCAGCGGCTAACTATGACAAACAACCCTATAGTAGGCAGAAATCTCATAAGCCTACCTCTGAGAAATTTAATCATTGCATTTATTGCAAATATTCACATCATCAGGGTGAAATGTGCGATCAGAACCCAGGGTACCATACTTACTTGTTAAACATGGTAAACAGACAAGACAAGGAACGTAAATCCTTCAAAAACGGGCGAAAATGTTTCCCCTGCAAGGCGTGGGGACACCATCGGAAAGATTGTAAGGGCAGGCATATGACCAACAAAGCAAATGCCGCCTTGTTTGATAGTTCGTCTTCTGATGAAGAAGAGCCAGAGAAACATCCTGTGAACTCAGCACAGGCTTTTGACATTTTCAGCGCAAACAAATGCTCTGTTTGTAACACCTTCTATGAAGATGTATTTTAACATGCGGGCATGCCATCCCTATTGCCAATGAAGAAGCTAATTTGGTAGTAGACTCAAAAGGCAGAATAAACATCCATCACGGATATGTAAATGGCAAATCTGCTACAGTCCTTCGCGACACGGGCAGTTCACTCATTGGCCTGAAGAAAACGTTCATAATGCCTACAGACTATACAGGCAGGCACGTAACATGTAGAACATTCTCAGGCAATATTGAGAAATACCCATTAGCATGGGCATATATTGAAACACCTTTCCTCACTGGGAAAGTAAAGTGCGCTGCAGTAACCAGTCCAGTTTGTGATATAATTATTGGTAATTTACCTGAGGTAAATGATAAACCTCATGACATAACATCTGTATGTATTGATGATACCATAACATCACCATCAAATGTCATCATTGAAAATGTCACACCACCTATTGATTGTAATGTAGCAATAAGTTCTCATGACATCATTGAAACTGTTGTTCCATCATCATCTGACATCATTGAGTGTGTGAACGCAGTAACAAGAGCTACTGCTCGAGTGCAAGATGAAATAAATCAAACTGAGGCGATACAATTACTCAGCCCAGTTTCAATATCTACTAACACCATGAAGGAAGCATTTGTAACAGCCCAAAAATCTGATCCTTCATTGTCAAAATATTTTGACCTGATCGGCCGAAAGCCAAAAGTAACCAAGAATGCAAAATGGCATTTTGCTATGAAAAATGACATACTCACCAGGTATTACACCAGAGGTGACAATACCACAGAGCAAACTGTTTTGCCAACTAGTTATCGCAAGCAAGCCTTACATCTTGCACACGATATACCTCTTGCGGGACATATGGCATACGTCAAGACCAGATCAAGGTTATTGACACAGTTTCACTGGCCAAAATTGTGCAATGACATTAAAGAATATTGCAGAAGTTGTGACACCTGCCAGAAACTGGTAAAAAAAAGGTAAACACCCACAGGCAAAGTTACAAGTTACCGACTTAGCCAGTCGACCTTTTGAAAAGCTATCGGTTGACATAGTGGGCCCTCTTAGTCATACAACAACTAGAGGGAATAAATTTATTCTAACTGTCATTGATCAATGTAGTCGCTGGCCAGAAGCTATTCCGTTAAAGAACATAACTGCCAATGACATAATGGAAGTGTTCTTCCATATTTTTTCTAGGATAGGTTTTCCAGATACTATCCAATCTGATAGGGGCACTCAGTTTATTGCCGCATCCACCCAAGCTTTCACCAAAATGTTGGGAGTGAAGCAGTGTTTCAATTCACCCTACCATCCTCACAGTAGCGGAGTAATAGAAAAGTTTAACGGGGATCTTAAGCACATGCTTGCAAAAGTAACGCAAGAACACCCCAATAACTGGGATGTATATCTACCAGCTATTCTTTTTGCTTATCGCGAGGTACCTCATGCTAGTACCGGTTTCTCTCCTTTTGAACTCATCTATGGTGCCAAACCACGCGGCCCATTAACCATTTACCACCAAATGTTAACTGACTCTACACCAGTACTTAAACCCATATCATCATACTTATATGTTACATCATTGCGTGAAAGAATCATCAAATCTTGTGTTATTGCAAAGAATGCACTAAAACTATCTGGTGCTACTTATAGACAGTATGCTGACAAAGGTAACAGGACAATAACATTGACACCTGGACAGGACATTCTTCTGCTACTACCTAGTGACAGACATCTACTAACTGATTCTTGGCAGGGACCTTTTAAAGTGACGAGACAGATTTCACCTGTAGACTACGAAATCCTTATAAAAGACAAACACAAAATATTTCACATAAATATGCTAAGACCATACCACAACAGAGACAACGAACAGGACGATACGACAGCTTGTACAGTGATAATAGATCACGAAGATGACGATGCTAGTGACGAAATTCCAACACCTGCATTAGACACGACAGACTGCTTGAAGGAGATCAAAATCAACCCAAATTTAACTCAAGCAGAGACAGACAGGTGCAAACAACTTATACAACAGTACAACACCATCTTTTCCAACAACCCAGGACAAACAGAATTAGTACAGCATCACATCACACTCACATCAAACACACCCATTAGATGCAGACCATACACCATCCCATTACATTACAAAGAGCATTTACATCAAGAAATCATCAACTTAGAGAAAAATAACATCATAAGACGATCCCAATCAGACTACTCATCTCCCATGGTCATAGTACGCAAAAAGGACAATACAATAAGACTGTGCATCGACTACCGAAAACTGAATAAAATAACTGTTCTAGATCTTGAGCCAATGGCAAACACTGACGATCTTTTGACAGAACTGACAGACGCTAGGTTCTTTACGACGGTAGACATGACGAAAGGTTATTGGCAGATTGCTGCAGACGAACAGAGCAGACATCTGACAGCATTTGCCACACCTTGGGGACTGTACGAATGGTGCAAACTTCCATTTGGGCTTGTTAACGCCCCAGCCACATTTGTACGTATGACACGACTACTTCTAGTAGACATTCCTAACATAATCTGCTATATCGACGACATATGTGTTCACACAGAGACAATGACAGAGCACATTAAGACATTAGACCAGACATTTGAACGGATCAGACAGCACGGACTGACAGTGAAGCCTGCAAAAGTAGACATAGCCTACCAGGAAATAACATTCTTGGGTTACAAAATATCCAATGGCTTTGTCACGACAGACGATAAAATTGTGTCCAAGATACTAAAACTCTCACTTCCGACTACAAAAAAACAAGTCAGAAGTTTGTTGGGCTTAATAAATTACTACCGGCAGTTTATTCCTGATTTTCTGAACTGACAGAGGTGTTTACTAATCTACTAACCAAAGATAAACCAGAGAAAATTGTACACGATCAATGCCTAAAAATTGCATTTCATAAAGTTCTAGCATGTTTTTCTGATAAGAATGAACACAATCTTATCCTTAAATTGCCCGATATCCGTTTACCTTTCAGATTACGCACAGATGCTAGCTCCGTGGCGATTGGAGCAGTCCTGTTGCAGGAGTATAACAACATCCTCCACCCCATTTATTTTGTATCCAGGAAGCTGAAGGCCCGAGAGCGGGCATGGTCCATTCCTCAATTGGAAGCCCTAGCTTTAGTAGTAGGTATTACAAAATTATCTAGATTTCTTCTAGGACGCCATTTCATCGTAGAATCGGACAGCAGCCCCTTACGATGGATGAATTCAGGGGTGCCTTCGAACCATATGGTAGCGCGTTGGTCTTTGAAACTTCAAGATTATAGCTTTGAGGTTCGACATATCCCAGGCAGAACCAATTCAATTGCCGATCTTTTGTCACGTTGTCCGACCGACCCAGTGAGCACCAATGTCTGAGTGCAGTATGTAGAAATACACTCAGACCGACACAGCCATTTACCAGTGAATATGTTTTTTTTCATTCACGAAAAGCTGTGTAATGTCTACAATATTGTGATAGGGGTTACACCCATTATATATAGTGTTCTTATTTTACTAGTTCATGTAGTGATTGTCGTGTATAAATGTGCAGTATGTGGTAGAAAGCGAACTTTATTAATTGTATATAACACGTACAAGAACAGTGTCACATTCGCACGTACCTGAAGCGAATTATCCAACTTGACAGTGACAACTTCATGTGGAATCTTCCAGGAACATTTTAATTACGAGTGTGAAAGTAAAAACTGAACAGTAACGACTTTTCTACACCTCTGCAGTGAACCGAAATCTTTAATGTTCGACTGAAACATCTAACACATGAACATTCGATCGTAATCCAGAAGATTGTGTAGCAACATCCAACACGAACTTTGAGAACATTGTACCTTCCTTAAACTACATCAAACCGGAACAGGTGTGGTCTGCAAGCTTTACCATCAGCTGATTTTAGTGTTCGTGTGTATTTCCGGATTAATTAGAAATTTAGAACAAAAATAGCAGACAACATATAAAAGGTTAAAAAGTTTTGACGATTCTAAAATGTTTAGGATTCTATAAAAGTGAATACACGAATTGTGTGTTTATTTATTTCTCTAATGTAATCTTAGAATCATATCTTGATTAACGTATTCATATTACCGACCTTTTCTCGTTAATATGAAGAAACGTCAAGCAATGACACTAAGAAATTAAATAGTTATTGTAAATTATTGTGTTTCACTAATGTTAAAATTATTTCCCTTTCATTTATTGTTATTACATTTTCACACAAAGGGCCATAATTTGAAATGTATATGCTAATGTGTTGTGTGTAATATAACATGTTGTTGTTAAAGTGTTGACACCACAGGCAGGCATCTACTGGGCATGGCAGAGTGTTGCCAACATTGTATACCAACACAATAACTCCTGGCCAAGTAGGGACAGGGTTGGAGTGTTTTATACGACTTATATAAAGTCGTATTTCAGTCTGGCTAGATGGTTTTTGTTCCAAGAACCATATTATTATTTTTTTTCAAATTGCTGCGAGGTAGATGCGTGAAGCTGGAACTACTGATCTGACTGGGTGATAATACAATTGAGGTAACCAGCCATCGAGAGGGTGAAGCCTGATATGTGTTAAACATGAAACACCACATGTCTTTGTACCCAACTCCCAGTTCTTATATATTTCTATGCCATGTGTGTATTTTTGATAACGTTGTGTATAACAATAGAAAGGTAGACTCTGACAAGGGTATACTATTAACCCAACAGGTACAGACATTATACATGAAAGACGACATCTTTCATGGATTTTACCGGGGGAGCGTGTCAGAGTCCAACAGGGGACAGCGATGCAGGGACATCGTTACGACCGCCAGGCGACTTAGCTCCCAGTAAGGGATGCAACAACTGCGTTGCGCCGCCAGGCGAATAGGAGTTACCGGCCTGCGAGATCGCTGGCTGACCAGCGGTCAGGCCGCCAACGCAAGACGCACGCCTGCCACGTGACGCCACGTCAGGCAGGAGGCAAGTTGCGAACCAGGTCCAGACAGCTCTGGGGACACGGAACATGACGGACGTGTGATTGAGAGAAAGGCGTTGTATGGTTTCTGTATTGAAAGGCGAGTGTCTGGACATCTTGCGAGTCAGACTTGTGAACTGTATTGTGGATGTAAGTTGTAAAGTATCCATTATATATATTTGTGATCATCGTTCTGTATTTGATATGTTAATAAATCCATCGAACGATGTGTCGTTGAGTCTTACGTCAAATCACGTTGTATTTGTACTGTCTCACACTTGTTAGGCAAGCGAGCCAAGTTTAAGACCCTGACACGTATATGTGCAAATGTATGTATGTGTTCACAAACAAATACACATACACACACGCACACACACACACACACACACACACACACACACACACACACACACACACACACACACACACACACACACACACACACACACACACATGTTGTCGTGGTTTAGTAATCCATTTATATGGGTTCAGACACAAAGGTGTAAGGTGTATGATGGGACACTTATTATATAACTTCTGGTCATCCTAATATCTGCAATATGTTCGAAAGAAAAGGAGTCTAAAATCCACCCGTTATCTTTGAGTTTGTTTAAATTCTCTTTTATTGAATTTCTTTATTTCTTAATTCAATTGCATTAAACGGAGTCTCCGCGGCGAAGTGGTCAAGCCGTTTGACGCGGGCTCTGAAGGTTGTGGGTTTGATTCCGGACCGCGTCCTTCGGTTCACGAGTGAAATTTTTCGGAGACTTCTGTGGGTCGACGCTAGAGCTACGGAGTTCGTGCTTTGTGCGACGCTTTCCGCGCTGCGGAAAGAGACCGAGCCATAAGGGATAAAACCCGGTGCAATGAAGTCGACCTTTAAGCGACTTTTTTAAGCATCAAACCATACTGTTATGTTATTCACGTTGTTGTGTCAGTTAAAACAAAATAGATTACATTTATTTAAGAGCTGTATGTACAAGAGTTGTTTTTTCTGCAGTCTTTCCCCCAGGAAATGAGTATTGCCATGAGGGAGTATGGGACAGGCCTGTATAGGATTGATGTTTACTTCTTGACAAAGACAGTCGCAGAGGTTAATTGTTGTTGTTGTTGTTGTTGTTGTTGTTGTTGCTGCTGCTGCTGTTGTTGTAGCAACGAATACGTATGGCTTTAACCTGAATGATAACATTCAAAATGCATTTGGCTTTAATCTAAATGATAAAATTCAAAACACATGTGGCTTTTATCTGAAGATAAAATTCAACACACATGTGGCTTTATTCTGAATGATACAATTCAAAACACATGTGGCTTTAATCTGAATGATACAATTCAAAACAATGATTTTTTGATTGTGAATTTCAGTAATGAAGACACAAACAATCCATCCATCATGTGCTATGCCGATAAGCGTGGACGGTCATGTTTTAGCCATCTCACTCGATCACCAGAGTCGTGGATCATCTCCGTGTTCCTGTCTCGACCATGCCACTGTAGCCAAGCCATCCAAGTATTTACTTCTCGGTCTTCCCCTTGGTCTCTACCCTTCGATCTTGCCAGTTGTCAGCAAGTTCTCCAAGTCATTTCTTCTCATAACATGCCCAAAAATTTTGACTGTCTGCTTCTAATGACTCTAATCAGTTTACGATCTTCATTTGTTTCTTGAAGGACTTGTTCATTGGTTGTTCCGTTCGTCCATGGTATTCTTTACATTTTTCTCAGAAACAACATTTCCACAGCTATCAGATGTTTTTCAGCTTGACTGCTCATTTTCCACGCTTAACATCCATTCAAAAGCATATGTTCTATGTAGCACTTCAACACTCTTTTTTTTCTCGTTTCAATGGATATCTTTTTATTGGTCAGTGTGTTTTTCATCTTGCAAAAGGTTACCTTCGCAATAGCAATTCTTGTTCTAATCTCTTCAAGGCATCTCCCATCAGATGTTATGACTGTTCCGAGATAACTGTACCGATTAACTTGCTTAAGAATATGCCCATTTGCTCGGATATCACATTGTGGTATTTCCTTCTTCCCAGTAACGACCATCACCTGTATTTTCTTACAATTCAATTCTAACCCTAGTTGCTCTCTGTGTGCAACAACCGCATATACTAAATGTCGCAGGTCCTGTTCATTGTCTGCAATCAAGACTTTATCATCTGCATATATAATGTTATTGATGTATCTTCCCCCAATGCTGATTCCCTCCATATCTTCTATATTTCTGAAAACTGTATAGGTAAAAAAGATCTGGACATTACACACCCCTGTCTGACATCTCTTTCAATAGGCTGATATTGACCTACATCATTATCAATTCTGATGGCAGCTTGTTGTTTCCAATATATGTTTTTTTTTTACACGTCTAGGGTCTTTTCCATCAATTTGTAGATCGTCAAGCATCCTTATCATGTCGACATGTCTCATTTTATCGAAAGCCATTGCGTAGTCAATAGAGCAAAGATATATATATATGCATAGTACATATAAATGTTCACCATATGAAGAAGTAACGTATTGAATCCTTTCAAGCGAAATACATACAATATATTGTCATGTTTCAATATCAACCACGATACTTTTAAAAAGCCTGACGTGTCTTTCTGGTCACATAATTGTGGTTTACTCATGTGTATAATAGACTCCTCGGCATATCGAAGTAACCTGTGTTTATGTGCAGTGAACAGAACAATGAAATCCTCTTTTTGAATTTGAATAACGAAGACACAAACAATAGATTGCATGATTTATTGCCTGGCATATTTCGCTACCTCAATAGGTCGAAAAGATACTACACACAAGCGATGAGAGCCTAGTGGGGCGTACACACCGGAAGCTTCCCGCGTCATCAATTACTAGGCACATGCTCGAAAGCGGCCATGTGATTGATAGAGACATTGCCTTTCGCGTGTTGTTTAACACATAAAATACTCGCTTATTAAAGTTTGCAGAAGCAATAATGATTAATCTATGCAAGCCAGATTTGTGCAAACAGAAAGACATGTTAGTCAGCTTAAAATTACCGTGGTAGACAATTGATATTACTGTGCGAACATGTGTATATTTCAGCTTGAAGGATTTATCTAGTTAATTTACTTTATGTTGTGTGAATTCTGCAGTATGTACCTGACGAGATGCAGCGAAATATGCCAGGCAATAAATTGTGCAATCGATTGTTTGTGTCTTCGTTATTCGAAATCCTCTTTGTCTGCCACACAAGGCGGATTTAATTGCCTGCCATATGTCAAAATTCGATTAAATGGCGTACAATTGAAAAAAAAAATGTCTTCTTCGGGTTGCTAGGGTCAGTTTGGCATAATTGTGGCTGTGTTAGTTTTCCTAATCCTTTTAGAGATTAGTTTGCTATTCTGCTGTCTAATTGTCGTCTAAATGAATGATAGAAACTAGCAAAGAGTTACAATATATGCATAGAAGGAATAAAATAGTATGACAAAATCACCAACGTTGAGCTCATGGAGTGAACAAGACAAATATCAATGAACCAAGAGATGAACCAAGAGATGGCGCTAGATAGGCATTACGTTGAGAAAATCCGAGAATAGTATACCTAGAAAAACCATAGTCTGGAACTCACAGGGCAAATGAAATAGAGGAAGATCTAAAACCTCACGGAGAAGAGAAGTAGAAGCAGAAATGAAAAATATGGGAAGGATAAGGACAGAACTGCATGGAACAGTTAAAGATAGGAGGGCTTGGGGGGAGTTGGTAGATGGCCAATGCCCCTGTAGAGGATAGCAGGCAACAGAAGACATAAAGTACTTATTGTGGTTACTACAACGTGGGATTGCATTTTCGACATTAACTTCTATAATTACTTTTTTCCTTTTGCAACTATTACAAATTTGATATAAACATACCTAAAGCAGACTTAGTTGTTAGTTAGTTAGTCTTTCCTCTTGAGCCTAAGGCGGCGCATAGGGCAGAAGTCATGGCTCTCCATGCTTGGCGGTTCGCTGCTACCTGTTGTAGATCTTGGATATTTACTTGGCCATTGAATGAGCCTTACCGGCTTCGTGGCCGAGGGGTTAGCAGCTGTCTCCGCTAACCCCGAATACTCTCGTCACGTGACGCGACGAGAATTAGCAGTGGTTCGAATCGCAAAAGTGACTTATGAGAGTATGGAGCCGGTCGCTCAGAAAGTCGTGGCGTGCTGATGAGCGTAATCTAGCCTAGGAATCAACATACAGCTGAAAGATGCTGGTGTTGACCGCAATATCCTGAAACAGGATGGAAACGTGAAAAAAAAAAAAAAAAAAAAATTGAATGAGCCTTCTCTAATGATGGTTCTACGCAGGGTCTCTCTTGGTCTTCCCCGTTTTCTTTTCCCTACTGGTGACCATATGAGGGCTTGGTAGGGGAGTCTTGACTTGTCCATTCTGAGTACATGGCCGATGTAGTTCCAACGGCGTCTTCTTATGAAATTGGATACTGTATCTTGCTTAGTCTCTTGTCTTATTTGTGAATTGGTTCTGAAGTCTGTCCAGTGGATGTTTAGAAGTCTTCTAAGACATTTGTTCTCAAGACTTAGTTGGCACTCTTATTATTGTTATTTTGTGCTTATTTCTTGTAAACATAATCTCGGTAGCATGGTGCTAAGTGTATTGGTTTACAAAGGCAATTATCCAGCTTTCTTTCCCAGAATTTACAGAATTCGGCTGTCTGACCAGTCCGCATTTATGTAGGAATTTACTAAACATCTATTAACAAATGTTATACGTTTAACGAAATAAATAGAATTAAATATTCATATGTATATTTTCTTGCTTGTATCACTATGTCTATCATTATGTATGTCTCATGACAGTATTATAACTTGTTGTACTACTATATTTCCAGGTTCCTTTGTTTGTGATGTGCACGCTTTTGTTTATTGGAGTCACCTACTGGATGATGGGTAACTTTTCTTGTGTTCCTATGTAGTTACTGATATGTCTTTAAACCCTCTGTTATGCAGTTATTATTTATGCAGTAGAATGCTATCATCACATGCATATCAATGTAATCCTTTCTGGTTAGCGCCGTGTTTATTATTATCCTAATGTTGCCTTAGTACGTATTATTGGCAACATAATAACTTTCCTTATATAGTCAGATCCTCGTATGACGTGTCTGGAACATTAATATTTTTGTTTGAATATACTATAATGTAATTCTTCATAGAATATAGATAAACTGCTTGATGCTAAGATGGAGCCAGCATTGGAAGTAAATCGAGGCCACAATCATGCACACTCTTGAGCTACAGGACCTGTAAATGCGGAGACTTTCATTTCTACCTTGGGAGTGACAGTGACACCCACAATATCTTCAAAACAGAGAAACAATCCATTCTTTTTTTTGAGCGGGTTACTCTGCCATATAACCACAGCTGACGTAACCTGTTTTCGGAACTCTGGCTTTCCTTTCTTCACCGTGGCCACGAACATATCCCCAATAAGATCAGCTGGAAGCCTGATGAGGCGACCCGTGATGTCACTGACGGCAATAACAAACATGTTCTTAGCCCCGGTACTGTCAGCGCGATTGATGACAGCCCCGAGTGGCAGACCTAGGGAGATGCAGAATTTTCCACTGGCTGAATCTTTTGAGTATATGTGGCTGTTTTCCTTGGCTTTTAAAGAACACGAGACTTTTAAGTGAAGGTCAATGTTTGCCCATTCAAAATGTATCTTTGACCTCTCGTTCCCTTTGAACTCAAGCACAGTCCATACTTCTAGTAGTGTTGGGCTGAATTTTGCGTGTCAATTAGCTTTTTCCTATTAACAGTGTCCCTCTCCTTCAGGCTAGCCCACTCCGACTACAGAGGTACTTGTGATTAATGTTCCACGTCAAGGACGATAGGTCAACATTTTAGTCCAACTGTCCGGTGTAAGGGTTGAGCCCCTTTCCTCGGCATCAGAACACCAGATGTTTAAAAACACGCGTTCTTATCCATTCGATTATACTGACGTACTAGCCCATTCAAATACACGTGTTTAAAAAAAACTATTCTGCATGTGTTTTTGTTTTTGTTATTGTTGTAAGCTCCGCGGCGAAGGCGTTACGGTCGTGGTTCGTGATCCTGGATACCAGCGTTCGAAACACAACTGTGCGCCGTTTTGGAAGAGGACCGCGTTGCGTTGCTTTTTACGAAATGGTATGGGTGCAGGTCGTTCAGAAAGCAATAGAAACGAATGAACGTAAACTTGCCAAGACATTGCAACAACAAAACATTCTGGTGTTGACTGCAACGTCCTGTAAAGGATACGCAACTAACTTTTTTTGTTTTAATCGTTTATATGAATGATTATTCTACCCACGTTACTAGTTAAGCATTGCTTACCACTTAATTTTTTAGTTGCATGTCATACACAGGATGTAGCAGTCAACACCGACATTTTCGCTGTTCGTGATTTCCTGGGCAAATTTTACGTTCAGTAGTTTGCCATTCCTTTCTGAACGACCGGCACCTTTACCTCTTTCGAAAAAAAAACCAGCACCGTTGTGTTTCGAACCCGGGTATACGGACTCACAAACCGCGTTCGCAAGCTCTTAGCCACGGAGACCACCATTTAATAGAATACATGAAAATACGACTCGCTCTGATAATATAAACAAGCGTATAACAAACACCAGGACAGTCGGGATGCACTTGGACAGTATCAGATTGTATCACGTGAGAGGTCGATGGAATAGATTACCATATCGCGATGGCAAGAAATAATACATATCCTTCTTAACTGACATCTCCTATGTGTCCATCCCTAGTCAAGCGAAGTCTATTATGACTAGCAAATAAGAAAATTTAACAAGACTAACAAAAATACGTATTTATTATTTGACTAGGATAAGTCAGATCTTAGTCAGATATGACTGAGCTACCATATGACAATAGACAGTACTACTTGCTGTCTGTTGTGAATGTTGGGTAGCGCTCTGCAAACCCGACACCCCACATTGTGCCGACAATTTCGGGTGGAGGAGTGGAACTGAGAGGGTACAAGCCCTAGTGCGAGAAAATGCAAGCTAAAAACTAAATGTCATGGCAGGGCCGAAAAGGCCTTAAGCTTTAGTCGGCAGATGGTCAAGGTTGGAAGCTCCGACAGGTGAAGAATTAGAGCTTTGTTTTGCTGATCCGGCAACTACTGCAACTTTTCTTATTCAAAGGCGTATTGTTGTGAACTTTTCTCAGGAGTAAACTAGGCAGGCCGAGAGAGGGATCATGCTGCATGGGCAACACATGGTCTCGAAATTCAGCCAAGGTTCTTGCGATGGAGAAACATAACTCCATTTTACAAACTATAATCTTACAAGACGGCAAACTGTCAGACATTTTACTAGAACGCACGGCTTTCGTGCAATTGTTGCTATTTTTATCTTTGAATCGGGTTACAGCAACGTCTTACAAGTACCCAGACCTGCGTACAGGAAACAAAAAAATATATTTGGGGGTTTGGTTGAGGACCAATGCCCCAATAGTTGATAGCGGGCAAAAGGAAGTAGAAGACACAAAATTCTCATTTTGTTTACTATAACTAGTGTTTATGAATGCGAATGTTGGATAAATGGTGAAGAAATAATTTGACTAGGACGCATGAGTTTTGGGGTAAAAACTCTTCTGTTCTTAGTTTGCTATTTTTATCATTGAATAGGAAATGGTGAAGAAATCAGAGACAGTAAAAACGCTGTTTTTGACGAGCATGTAGTGGATTGAGAAGGAAACAAACCCTGGGGCATTGAGATCTGCAGGTGTTACAAGACTCATCGAAACCGTGAGGAAAACAAAAACAACAAATGAAATGGGTGGGGCATATCAACAGAAGAGGTCGAATAGAGAAACTAGACGCAAGTAGGAAAACACTGTGGTGAAAGCGGTAGAGATAGACAGAGTAACATGTTTGTGCAAAGCTTAAACAGCTGGAGCAACTAATAATAATAATAATAATAATAATCATAATAATAATAATGTTGATGATGATGATGGTGATAATAATATTAATAATAATAATAATAATGAAGATGCTGATGATGATGATGATGATGATGATGATGATGATAATGATAATAATAGAAGCCACACCTAGTTCATTAAATATCCTATTAGAATGGTGAATTGGAGGGTCATGATTGCCAATCTTTGATCCAGACCTGGCGCCAGAGAAAGAAGAAGATCAACAACTACATATGTTACTTATGTTATCAGTGCATATGGCTTTTGTTGTAAATGACTGTACTCATTTCTCTCTTTTTTGTATTGGGTTACAGTAGCATATAGCTTTTATCCCTGTTTGTTGATAATATTGACATGTGTGCATTTGTTTGTTAATTTATTATACTACTTACTCTCTGACTTTATTCTATATTTTATCCAAATTAATACTGAATTTTCATATGCATTTTTATGCAGGCTTGAACGACTCGTTTGAAGCATTTGCTGTTGTCTGCGGGATTTCTCTGTATGCTGGTCTCGTATGTGTCAATTTAGGTGGGCTAGTCATGTTATCTAACAACTATATGTGTTTATATGTGTCAGTATAGGCGGGCTAGTCAATTACTTACCTAGCAACTATACTGTGTCTGTATGTGTCAGTAGAGATGGGCTGGTCAGTTGATTGGCTTAAGATCTGTTAAACATGCATGTGTCGTAAACAGTGTTAGTAATCGCTTAAAAAAGATATATGGTCTGAGTGTTAGGAGCTACATTAGATGTAGGTGGATGAAAAATTGTAATTAACCCTATTGTTGCAGTAGTAGTAGTAACTGTAGTAATAGTAGTAGTAGTAATAGTAGTAGTAGTAGTAGTAGTAGTAGTAGTAGTAGTAGTAGTAGTAGTAGTAGTAGTAGTAGTAGTAGTAGTAGTAGTAGTAGCAGTAGTAGTAGTAATAGTACTACTAGTAATAGTTTTAGTAGTGGACAGTGGCGGACTGGCCTAAGTGTCAGCTTGTCCTATGCACGTGGGCCTGTGTGCCCTTAATGAAGTGGGTCCCCTTAAACATTAAACAATATATTTAAAACATTAATGATCTTGTAGTCCTGGCAACCAGTATTTTGTGACCCAGTCGGTCACTGATGGTGGTTGTAGTAGTTATAATTGTTGTATTAGTGGCAGCAGCAGCAGCAGTATTATTAGTACCAGCAATAGTAGGTCTGGTAGTAATGGCACTAAAGGCAATTTTATGAATTGTATTTACTACTATACTATTATACGCCAACTCCGTGGCGATGGTGTTACGGACGCAGTTCGTAATCCCGCAATCAGTCTTCGAAACACAAGCTAGAAGCGATGTGGCAGAAGACCGCCTTGCGTTTGGTTTTTTATAAAATGGTGTGGATGTCGGTCATTCAGAAAGCAATGGCAAACCACTGAACGTATACTTGCCAAGAGATCACAAACAGCAAATAATGCTGGCGTTGACTGCGACGTCCTGTAAAGGATTTGCAAGTTGAGTTTGAGTTGAGCTGAGTCAAGAACCGACATCACTGCACTCAGGACAATCCCATACGTGATCAGTCCCCTCGTTTAACAGCCAGCGAAGAGTCATACTACTAATCGTTCCCACCGATTTCTGATTAAAAGTTCTCCTGGTCTTCCCTCTCAGTTTTGAGATTCTTCCAGAACCCCTGCCGATTCCCCGCAATCTCATTCTTTCCACATATGGGTTCTCAATCTATTCCTCCGCCTTCTCCACCTGGTCCCACAAGCGCACGACCACCTCCCCCTTGTCCATAGGCAAGATACCACCAAGAGGTGCATTCCCTGCTAGCCTATCAGTCTGTTCATTCCCCGTACACCCGCATGGCCAGGGCAAAATATCCATACATTTCTCACAATCTGAGACCTCTGAAGCGACGAGAGCCATTCCACACGAAACATTCCTTTCTCCACCTTGCTAAGCATATTCTTTGAATCCGTAATGAACACAGCGTGTATTGCAGTAGTCTCCTCTATCCACTGGAATGCCGCTGTTACTGCCTCCACCTCCATTCTCATGCTGGAGGTCGTAGTCTTATATGCCAGGCTCTCCTTTTTCAAGACTCGCCCATTAGCCTTTGCAATAAAGCCCCGGCCACTACGTCTGTTTCTCACCACTGACCCATCGGTGTAAATGACTATGTCACCTTGATGTGTGTTGCTCTGGATCAGCTGTTGCACTTCAAACTCAGTGCGGCCCGCTGCCCATTCTCTGCACTCACGATCCAGTGTTATTATTACATTGTGTGAGTCCATCATGTCATCCGGAACTTCAACCCACTCTCTTTCACGATTGATGGTCTCTAGATCACACACCTGACTTATAGAAAGTTCTGCCTGTGCCATCCAGGACCTGCCTCGTCTAAGTCTATGACCCTTTACCTTATCCATTGCTCTATGCGGCGGATGATCCCTGTCTGCGGCAACTCTCAGGTAACATTTGGCCTGAAGGACCCTATGCCTATCCGTCATTGTAGGTAGCGCCAGGATATGCCTCATGCAGATAATTGGTGTGTCCTTTGTACACCCCAGTATTAACCGCATGGCAGCATTCTGTATGCGCTCCAACCTTTCAAGCTGGCTTTTTGATACTGTCAGCAGCCCCAAACCATACTCAATGACAGAAATTATTAATTGTTGAAAGAACCTGTACAGCATCCTCTGATCTACCCCGGTTGCTGCCAAAGCCCTCAATGCATTAAGTCCCCTACCAGCCTTCACCACCAAATCCTCCACATGATCTTTAAAAGACAAACACCTGTCAAAAATTACACCCAAGTACTTCAATTTACTCTCTCGACTAAGAGGACATCCATTCAACATAATACCTGGGACGTCTGCCTTGACGATCCGGTTATCCAGGGAGTACCACACAACCGATGCCTTGTCTGAGTTTAAAATGGCCCCTGCATCTCTGCACCACTCCGTCACCTTGTCTACCGCCACCTATACATCTTTCGCCAAACTGGCCCTGTCTCTGCCCTGTCTGTGCACCAGAACATCATCCGCAAATGTCAAGATTCTACCCACACCTGGTGTCTCAATAGCTGCGATTTTGCTGGTGTAGACATTAAAGAGCACCGGGGACAAGGCAGATCCCTGCGGCAACACAGGTGTAATAGTACAGGGGTCAGAAGTCCAGGTAACCATGCGCAGTGCAACCTTACGCTCATAAAGGATTGCCGCAAGGCAAGGGCAGACCTCCATGTCCAACAGTGTGTGTATTAACCTATCATACCTAACCCTGTTATACGCATCCTCCAGGTCAAGGGCTACCGCCACTGTCTCCTTTGTATCCTGGAAGTCCTCATAGACATAAAATGCAAAGGTTGCAGCATTGGCCCAGTTATCCTTCCCAGGCCGGTAACTCCCGAGTCCTTGGGGAAGCAGATTCGACTTTATAAATGTTGCTGGAGCCTGCGTGCTACTATCATTTCGAGGACTTTGCTATACATTTTTTGCAGGGTTATGATTCAGTATCCATTAAGTCTGGAGTGGTCCTTACCTGGCTGTGGGAGTGGGACCAGGTAGCTATGCAGCCAATCGTGGGGTATTTCCGCCATATTGATGCTTAGGTTGAAACAAAGAGCCATCTCCTCCAAGTCCCCATCATTTATGTTCCTCATATGGGAGTACCTCACCCCATCTGGACCTGGCGCTGTGTCTTTAGCCTGTTTCAGTACCCGTCTAATGTCCTCCACTTTAATCTCACAGTCCTCCTTCCTAGTGACTCGTGACAAGACTTCTCTGACATTACCTCTAATAGCCCTATTTTGCTGATCCGTTTGTTTTAAAAATAGCGCAAGTAAAGCCTCACTTTTGTCCTTGTCAGGTGTCATAGGTCGGTTGTTATCATCATAAACGGTGCCATGTGTACCAGGCATCACCTGTCTCTTCATGTACCGGTGAAGCCTCCAGAATCTTCCCAATGTCACATCCCCACCGACTTCATTGGTAAACTGTTCCCACTTAATCCTCTTTGCCTCTGCTGCCTGGAGTTTGAAGTCCTGAACCTTTACTTTTTATACCTTTCAGCCTCTTCCAATTCTCTGACCACTGAATTGGTTGCTCTCCGCACCCTCTGCCAATTCCTAATGGCCATCCTCTTTTCCCTTCATGAATTCTCGACCTCTGGTGTCCACCATGGTGGTTGGGTAAAGAGTCTTCTTGTTGGTTTAGATCTTCCCTCTGATCTTAGGCGCCCCAAGACCGAAGAGTGGTCGTGATCATAACTGAATGCCCTGCGAGCTCTTATAGCATTAACTGTGCAGTACTTATGTATCAGCACAGAACAGGGGAGGTGGGCACTTCCATGGTCTCCAAGGACGCTCCATTTTATATCTGATGCCGTCTCTTGGGATACAAGCGCCAGCTCGATGGCCGTGTCAGGGTCCCCCGGTCTCATTGCTAGGCTAGTGGGTGTACCGTCATTTAGACAGACAACATCCGTCTCAATCAAGGCCTCAGCAAGAGCAATATCCTGTCTGTTCTCTCCCGACCTGTCCCATTCCTTGCAACTAACCTTTACATAGTAGTAATAGTAGTAGTAGTAGTAGTAGTAGTAGTAGTAGTAGTAGTAGTAGTAGTAGTAGTAGCAGTAATAGTTATTGTTGTTGTTAGATATGATGATTTTAGAGATATTAGCTGGAGAACAACAATCTGATGTACATTTCCATTTGCAGGATACCTGATAACAGTGATAACAGGGGACACAACACTGGCATTATCCCTCACTTCACCAATATTAATTCCCTTCATGATATTTGGCGGCCCTTTCATGAACGGAGAGTAAGTTTTTGAACTGTTATTACATACAAGTATGTTGCTTTTCGTCCTCTTCTTCTTTTGCCCTCTATCCCCCATTGGGACATAGCTCTCCTAGCTTTAGCTATCCCTTGTAGTTCTGTCCATGTTTATCCCATATTGTTCATTTCTGTTTTTATTTCTCCGCTTCATGACCTTTAGGTCTCCCTTTATTTCTTTTGCACTGTGGACTAAGGTTTTCTGGTTATATACTATTCTCGGTGGCTTTTTTTTCGGTGTATGACATATCCAGCGCCAGCATATTTTCTTTACGTCTTGGTTCGTTAGTATGTGTCTAATTCTCTCCACACGCTCCACGTGGGTGATTTTATCCTTTATATTTTGTTCTGGCACCTGGTAGGGAATGTTTTTATTTTATTTGTAATCGTTTATTACCGTTGGAATCATTCATTATTGGTTGGAATTTGTGACTAAAATATTTTTTTTTAACGGACTAAATGTGCCACCCCGAAGCTCAACAGCCCTTCGTCACCGATAATGCTTTTATGGGATAATTTTCAAAGTGATGATTGGACAGATCTTTACATAAAAATATCAATGCAATAATCATTCACATTCAGTAGATTTACTAGACTGACCGTCAAGTGCATATTATTTACGCTCTGTATTTACTTCAAAAGATATATTTCCAAATAGGCAAAATAACAGAGAGTGAGCACTCTTGAATATCTCGGTTCTCTGCCAGCGGGCATTGGACATGTGATCGTGGACATTACAAAAAGAACAAACAATGTTCTGTAGAAACTAAGAGTTGAGTTGAGCCAAGAACCGACATTACAGCACTAGGGACATTCCCATACGTGTTCCATCCTCTGCTGCAACAACCAGAGAAATGTCCCAATACTAATGGTACCAGTAGTAGTCTGATTTTGTGTCCGTCTGGCCTTTCTTCTGAGTTTTGAGTGTCGGCCAGATCCCCTGGTCACTTCCTGCAGCAACATTCTATCCTAGCGGTGATGATCTATCCGTTCCTTCTGCACTATACACACGATTCCAAAGTGTCCCGACCGCATCTGCCTTATCATGCACCAATACCTCACCAAGGGTGCAGGCCCAGCCAATCCGTCCGCCTGCTCGTTTCCCACCACACCAGCATGTCCTGAAGAACAAATCCAACGGATGCTCTCTATTTGTGATTGTTGAATGGATGCCAGTCTGCCCGAAGTATGCCCGTCTTCATCTTTCTCAACCTACTTTGTGAGTCCTTTACTGCAGAAACTAAACCACTTGAGACATTTAGGGATTAAACCATTCAGAAAAAACAAACATCATTGTACAAAGTGCATGCCTAATTCCTGGGGCAACAAACGGCGTGGGATTTTGACATTTAACAAATCAGTCAAAAAGCACACGTACACATGGGAAAATAAGCGTTACCAAAAAATATACAAAAAATCCCTTAAGCGAAAACGAGAACAGACATATTTATCCAACTAGAGCTTAAAACTGAAGAAGATTGATTTGTAAAACAAATAAAGTTAAGATAAATGAAATACTTTGAGTTGGTCAACGCCACGAATAACTGGAAAAGATATTTATGAATTTGGGAGTACCGGGGAAGCGAGGGAAATAAAGACCACAACGTAAATAGATTCAGTATTGGATAGATAATTTATCCATGACAGCAACATACGCAGGGCATCTGGCTTATGATAGTGACACATTTGGAAAGGCGGTTATCAGGGAAATAATCTGTACAGGGACAAGCCACTGAATGATGATGATTATGATGATGATTTAATTCTACTCATAAAGTTCACGAGCTTCCATCTGCGTGGCCACCATGGACTTCGCTTTCATGAATATTACTAAGCCTTAGTGGAAAAACCTTGAACCAAACTTTGCCGTGAACTGTGGAAAAAGAAAAAGATGGGAAAAGACCACGAGGAAGATAAAGAGAAAAATATATGGATAGCTTGATCATACATACATCATGATTGGAACAAAAGCATAGGCTTAATCAAAACACAGGTGATCGTGTGATATGGCGAACCCTAATCGCCCACGCCCTTATTGGCATGGCGTATGATGCTGATAATGTTTGCTTATCTAAATAAGTTAATGTAATGAAACAAGTAGGTAAGTGCAGCTCCTGCGGAAGAGAGGCAACAAACACGTTCACAAGTACATGCCTTACAACTAACTCAGGCCAGATGACCAGAAATCACAGTTGGAAAATTAATAATAATTATAATAATAATAATAATAATAATAATAATAATAATAATCAATGTGATAACTGACACAAAAATGAATGCTTGTAGCACGTGTGATTCATATCAGAACACAGATAACACACATTTGGATCCCTCCTGACACTATGGAGTTCTTGTTCTGTGCTGAGACTGTCTTTGTGTAATCAATTTAATTTTGGAGATATTCGTTCGCAGTAACAACCTCCTTCCTCCCCGCCCCCTAAAAATAAAAATATAAATTTAAACAAAAAACCCCCGAGATGCTTCAAGGACAGGCCCATTCAGTTAACTGTGTGCTCCAAACTGACTGTGTACACACTTCCCGGACATTCAGATTGTCAGGCATTATGATGTAGTCTAGCAGACCGAAACATCTCATTGCTGTTGCCACATTGTCTATCATTATTCACCTGTCAGGGCGAATTGTCGCAATCTCAGCGAAACTACCAGTTTGGACTTCATCAACACATTGTGATCATCTGTTAGAGCAGGGGTGACCAACTTTTTCAGCAGGCGGGCCAAATTTGAGAAATAATATTTCTTGCCGGGCCACGCACCTAATTTGTGTGTGTGTTAATTAAAGTAAACAAGCAAGCGTGCTACAGCTTCGACCACATCGTCGCTTCCCACTCCGCGGGCCGCAACATGACTCCCGGCGGGCTGCATGCGGCCCGCGGGCCTCGTATTGGCCACCTCTGTGTTAGAGAATTTACTTCAAAATGAAAACAGATATTTCCTTATGCAGTTTCTTAGCAGGAGGTCTACCCACTCCCAACAACCAGCAGTGTGTGTGTGTATGTGTATGTGTGTGTGCGCGCGCACGCGGGTGCGTTTGTGTGTGAACTTAGATGCATTTGTGCATTGGGTTGTGTCTTATCTTTCTATGTTTAATCATCCGAGTCGGTTTGTTAGTGCGAATTATTGATAATCTTACTGACCTGTATGAAATAATATACAGATATTCAAATCTGACACTAGAAAGTTTTCTTTTGTGTGCATTTATTTCTATTTGCATATGAAAACAGGCGAGACCCCGGGTACAGATAACATCACAACAGAAATGATCAATGCCCTAAAAGAATACGAAATAGACCAAATCACCAGACTGCCGAACGCAATATATGATACTGTAGATATGCTTCCTGAATTATGTAATTCTATATTTATTGCAATCCCGAAGAAATCAGGAGCCTTGGAATGTGATCAACATCGAACAATTAGTATAATGAGCCACATCACAAAGAATTTGCTGAGAATTATCATGCACAGAGTTAGGAAGAAAATACAACCTGCAATAGGAGAAGAACAATGTGGATGTGCAGAAGGCAAGGGTACAGTAAATGCTGTGTATATACTGAGAACAGTAATTGAAATTTCTATAGAAGTAAACAAAGATCTACACCTTTGCTTTATTGACTATACAAAGGCTTTCGATAAAGTGAGACATGTCGACATGATACGGATGCTTGAAGATCTACAAACTGATGGAAAAGACCTTAGATTTGTAAAAAATATATATATATATTGGAAACAACAAGCTGCCATAAGATTTCATAATGAGGTAGGTCAATATCAGGCTATTAAAAGAGGTGTGAGACAGGTATGTGTAATGTCTCCAGATCTTTGTTTTTCCTGTACAGTGAAAATATATTCAGAAATATAGAAGATATGGAAGGAATCATCATTGGGGGACGATGCATCACTAACATTAGATATGCAGATGATACAGTATTAATTGCAGATAATGAGCAGGAACTGCAACAATTAGTAGCTGCAGTTGTTGTACACAGTGAGCAACGAGGGTTAGAATTGAATTGTAAGAAGACACAGATTATGGTTGTCACTTGGAAAAACGAAATACCACTATGTAATATACAAGTAAATGGACATATTCTTAAACAAGTGAATCGGTACAGTTATCTCGGAACAGTAATAACATCAGATGGGAGATGCCTTGAAGAGATTAGAACAAGAATTGCCAAGGCGAATGTAGTCTTTTGTAAGATAAAAAACATGCTGACCAATAAAAAGATCAACTGAAACGAGAATAAGAATGTTGGAGTGCTACATAGAACCTATACTTTTGTATGAATGTAAAGCGTGGACAATTAGCAGTCAGGCTGAAAAATATCTAATGGCTGTAGAAATGTGGTTTCTGAGGAAAATGCAAAGAATACCATAGACAGACAGAAAAACCAGTGAACAAGTCCTTCAAGAAACAAATGAAGATCGTGAACTGATTTTAGACATTAGACCAGTGTTTCCCAACGTGGGGCCCACACCCCACAGGGAGGGGGGGGGGGGGACCAATTCGATTGTTAAGGGGGGCAATTCGAAAATGGAAGAAATCGGCTGGATATAACAAAACGGGCAGACTTGAGACTGAAGTTAACTAAATTGGAACCTGACATAAAATCTCTTTGCAGCAAGCATCAAGCGCAAAGATCTCCCTAAATTTAAATAATTACTAATAATTAAACTAATATAGAAAAATCTTTCATTAAAATTATGTTGTACTTGAATTTCAGTTCTCCATTAAATGTTTTGAAAATTTACTTACTGTGTTTGCTCAATAATTTCCTAGTGATTTCTTCCTAAAACCTATCGGTCCTTTGGCTAGGATCGGGTGCATTTGCTGCTCTTCCCCCAGTAGTGCGCCTGGTCTGATCGGGGGCCGGGATGATCAAATAACAACCCATCACATATCTTCACCTTAGATGTGGGCCTGGTGGACCACTGTGGGCAATAGCTCACAGTGAGACTAAGGGTCCACACAAAAAAGGGGGAGGCGGGGTAACCAGCTTGTCTGGGGTAACCGCAAACAAAAAAAATTCACCCAACACAACCGACACTCAGGGACGTGGGGGTGGGGGTGGGGGGTCTCAAGCGCCTCTGGGAACCATGAGCCCTTCTAAAAAAAAAACAAATTCAAGTTTCTTTAGTGAACATTTCAATTTTTTAAATGTTAAAAATGATGCATATGTTGGGGGTGGGGGTGGGTGGGAGGGGTGGGGGAATAAGAATTTTAGAAAGGCTTAAGTGGGGCATAGCACAAAAAAGGTTGGGAAACACTGCATTAGACCTAGACAGTCAAAATGTTTTGGGCATGTTATGAGAAGAAATGAATTGGAGAACTTGGTGACAACTGGCAAGATGGAAGGGAAGAGACCAAGGGGGAGACCGAGAAGTAAATACCTGGATGGCTTGGCCACGTGGCATGGCCGAGACAGAAACACGGAGCTGATCCACGACTCTGGTGATCCAGTGAGATGGCGAAACATGACCGCCCACGCTTATCGGCATGGCACATGTTAGATGGATTTAAGTTTGTATTGTTTCTGCTTAATTCTGGCATTTTAGGACACGTGCGTGTATTATATCTTATTATATCGCTTTCATTAACACATTAATATTCACAGTCTCATGTTTTGTTTACAAAAATATGTTTTGCAGCTCCACTCCGGACTATTTTGTGTGGCTGGACGCACTATCGTGGTTTAAGTATTCATACGAAATCATCATGATTAGCCAGTGGGATGACCTGGACTATATAGGTAAATATAGGATCCTTTTACACTCATTGAGACATACTGGGTATGTCATATGGACCCATAAGTTTATATAACAATAAGTACTTGATATCTGATGTGTTCATTATTACGAAATCCGCCTTTATTTCTAATGACTGTTCCTGGTACCCATTTTGAATTGGGTCTACCTTGGAGTGAAGGTCAATTAAAAAACCCTTCTGGATTCGGATTCGACAACAGGACCACGAGGCGGGATAGGCAAGCGTGCTGGCCACTGCACCACCGAGCGTCCTACTTTATATGTACGAGGGTAAGTTAATAATTAAATCACAAATGGCTGTAGAAAAATAACTAAATATGAAAGCAACTTGAAACCAGTTTATGTTTATACATACATTGTCCCTGTATTTCTCAACATAATTTCCACCAACATTGATGCACTTATCCCATCTTTTTATGAGTCCTCCCAAACCGGCTGCAAGGCGTTATTTAAATAGACTCACTGTAAAGTCTACAGTTGTGGATATGTTCATCTTTTTAGTCAGGTATGCGCATAAATTCCTGTGAATATAAATGCTATAAACGGGTTCTGCCGGTCTTCCTGGCTCTTGGGGTTTACGTCTTTCTCTGTAATCCCGTATACTCTAGTGTGTAACGTGATGTGCGCGAGAAAAGATAGCGGTTCTTACCGCGTCGTTAACTTAGGGGTATGTGAGCCGGTCGCTCAGAAAAGAATGGCAAACTACTGAGCGTAATCTTGCCTAGTACATCAACAGCAGCTGAAAAATGCTGATGTTAACTACAACGTCCTGTAAGGGATATGCAAAAAAAAAAAAAAAAAAAAGACGGGTTCTAAGAATATCTTGGATACAGAAAAGAACAAATGAATTCATACGACAAGAGCTGAATATTGAATAAGATTGGCTACCAAAGACAAAAGAAAACAAAGAAAACTGAAATATTTTGGTTACTTGAAAGGTCATGAAAGTTTGGAGAGAACAATAATGGAGATAGAGGAAGACGGCGTAAGAAGATTCTTGACAGTCTTGTGTCATGGCACGGAAGGGAGTCAACACACGAATTGATCCGTGACGTAGGAGATCGTAATTTGTGGAGAGGCATGATTGCCCACGCCAGCCGCCAAGGCACTGGATGATAATGATGATATACCCGGGAAGAAAGGAAGAGGAAGACCAAAGCGAAGATGGGTGCAGGGTGTGGCAGATGATCTGCAGATGGGTGTATCGGAGGTGGGCTTCTTGCTTATGGCAGAGAAGATTTCCGGAAGGTTGTTATAAAAACGAGATTGTGCAAAGGACATGTTACTGAATGAATGAATGAATGAATGAATGATTGAATGAATGCGCTAGATCTCTATTGGTTTTTAAGGGAATGCCTTCATTGCATAAGAATACCTCCATATATATATATATTCATTTTTGTATGGATGCGGAAAGGCTTAACGCTCACAATATCCGCTGCTGGCTCGTGTGAACCATTCGATATACAATGTTAGCTGTTTGTATGTGTTACAAAATAAGAAAAGTGATATTTTCGCTTGCTCCCGATCCTGGAACCGTGGATCGGACGACTAATCGGCTCCGACAAAGGCCAAAGACACGGCTGGAATGACTCGAAAGTTTGATTGCAAATGTAGTCATAGGGCGGGCGAAATAGAGTGAAACATAACAAAGACATGAAGGAGAAATGAGAGATTGAGGTGGTTAATATCAAAGGACACAGTGTTAGCTGTAGGAGATGGACAAATATAGAACGAGCTGGCCTGATTTGATTCAGAGACTACGAATGGGGGTAAAGGGCAGAAGAAGAAAGACGGAGAAGAAGAAGAAGGAGAAGAAGAAGAAGAAGAAGAAGAAGAAGAAGAAGAAGAAGAAGAAGAAGAAGAAGAAGAAGAAGAACGAACGAACGAACGAACGAACGAACGAACTTTATTTTCAAAGGGTTAAGAATTGGGCACGCTGGTCTGTCTAACATTCTGCCCTTCTATCACTCTTTTTCATACATTATTTCATTCACACATCATTCAAGGCTAACTGAGTACAGCAACAATATAAAAGATATGCATTATAAAGGCATGGGCAAAATGCGAACATCAAAACTACACGACTCAGTAATATTAGATAATGGTGTGACACTTGTTATTAGCCATGTGAATATACTGGCCTACCAAAAGGGGACTGGCTGTTATACTAGGGTTTTGTTTTATTATTGTTTCTATTATTAAGGGGGAAGGTAATCCGTACAGAGATAGTGTTCGAATAATTTGCGATTACATGAATAGGGATTGGTGATGTCTTTGATTTCTTTGTGGAAGATTGTTCCACAGCTGAGCTGAAGAGTACGTTAAGTTTGTTTTATATAAGTCAGTCATAGGCTTCGGAATGTGTAATATGTTTAAACGTTTACTGTGTCTAGCATTATATTTAAACAATGGCCAAAGGTAATTTGGGGCATTCCGATGTAGGATTTTGTGAATTAGTTTAGCCTTATTGAAAAGCAGGCGTTTGCGGAGTGGTAGCAACTGAAGGCGTTTATGCAGGCTAGGATTGTCAGATAAATGTTTGCTATAAATTAGACTCATGGCCCGTTTCTGGAGTGAGTAAAGTCGCTTAGTAATCGAGTAAAGAAGCAGAAGAAGAAGAAGAAGAAGAAGAAGAAGAAGAAGAAGAAGAAGAAGAAGAAGAAGAAGAGAAGAAGAAGAAGAAGAAGAAGAAGAAGAAGAAGAAGAAGAAGAAGACCTTGCAAATATAATGGAGGGAAGCGAATAAGTTGCCTCCCAGATTACATTTCAAAATCAGCAACCACCCAACCCACACATAAATGTGTATAGCCTGTAATTCTGGTATACATAGATTAGGATCCTAGCCAGTGTTACGGGATGTGTGCACCGTGCTGAGATTCTCTTTGTGTGATCTGTGAGAAGAGACTGAAACCCTATCCATGCTCAATGAAAGCTATCCTTGACCAAAAACAAATCTCCAAAACCCCCAACTTGTGCTCATTGATCACGTTAGGACGTCATCGGCAACTTGCATAACATCCGTAGCACTTGCACACTATAGAGCAGGGGTGGCCAACCATTTCAGCAGGCGGGCCAAATTTCAGAAATAATATTTCCTGCTGGGCCACGCGCCTAATTTGTGTGTGTGTGTGTGTGCGTGCGTGCGTGCGTGCGTGCGTGCGTGGGTGGGTGGGTGGTGTGTGTGTGTGTGTGTGTGTGTGTGTGTGTGGGCGCGCGCGTGCGTGCGTTCGTGCGTGCGTGCGTGCGTGACTTAAAGTAAACCAACAAGCGTGCTACAGCTTCGACCATATCGTCGCTTCCCAGTAGGTGAGATCGTAGTCAACCTCTTGCCTGGTTTAATTTTTTTTTTTTAAAGAAGGTATATTTATTGTTTTGAAGAAAATAAAACATAACTGAGAAACAAAAATATTTATTAGACAATTTAAAAATATTTAAAAATGAGACATCTGACTTGGTTTTGCAGAACTAAGTGCATCAAATTTGATCTCGATTGATGTTGTCGCTATACGCAAACAGTTTTCCACATGAACATCAGTAATTCGTGTTCTCACTTGTGATTTGATGTGCTTCATGCGACTAAAACGCTGTTCACAAGCATAAGTGTTTCCAAATAGCGAAACCATCGACAGAGAATGTTTGTAAAACGCAGGCTATTTATCCTTGTCCAAATACCTTTTATAGAACTCTTATAAACCAACTTGATGGAATTTCTCCTTTAACTGTGTATCACAACACATTTCACAATGTTCCATTTGTAATCTTCATGGTAATAAATTCACGTCCACCGCGAATGGCGTTGCATAAAAAAGCACATGATGTTTAAAAAAAAAAATCCTGCAATCGGTTTTCAAATTCGAGGTTTAAGTCAGATATCAAAGAAGCGAATTTATACGCCGCTTCCTGTGTGACGTCTGCTTGCAACGACAATGAAGGAAAGTAAGTAAAGTTTTTTGTTTTCAGTTGTTGATCCCAAAGACCAAGTTTCATTTGAAATGCAGAAATATGATCATACATCTTATTAATTAATTGATCTTTCCCTTGTAGACTAGTATTAACGTCATTTAGGTGGCTGGTTATATCGACAAGAAATGCAATGTCGCAAACCCACTCTTTGTCTTAGAACTCTGGGATACTTTTTTACTTGCGTGCAAAGAATGATTGTATTTCTTGCTGCAAATCAAACACTCTTTTCAACATTTTGGCACGGGTCAGCCATCTTACTTCTGCATAAAATGTAACGTCATTATAATCTGAGTCCAAAGACATTAGAAATTCTTGGAACCGACGGTGATTCAACCCGTTCGACTTAATGAAGATCACTATTTTGACGACCACTTTCATGACATGATCCATTTTGAGGGACTTCGAACATAAATTCTACTGATAAATAATGCAATGAAAATTTAGCATTGAAGTAATACCGACTTTGGAGGCCTCATTTTCAATGAATTTTACTAAACCTTCGTGTTTCCCAACCATCGCTGAATCACCATCCGTTGTTAAGCCCGATAAGTTGGTAAGTTGTAACGAAAAGCGATTCACAGTCGATGTAACTGCTTCTAACTAATCTCGTGATTTAGTAATGTCTTTAAGTGGATACAGTGCCACTAATTCTTCTGTCTTTATAAAATGGACATCGACACCCCTGATAAAATTTGCCAGTTGGACAGTATCTGCCATATCTGTGCTTTCATCCACTGCTAGAGCATAAAATATAAACTCGGATGCTCGACTTTTCAAATTATCTTCAATATGTTTTCCAATGTAGTCCACGCGCCTAGTAATAGTCTGACGAGACAGACTTATTTTTGAGAAATCCTTCTTCTTTTCTGGACACAGAATTTCAATGACGCTCTCCAAACATTTCTTAATCATTTCACCATCTGAACATGCTTCGATTTTGTCTCAGTACCATGGCTACTGCATAACTAGCTTTTACACAGCATGTTGACTCTGAACCCGCTCTAGTAAATATCTTTTGTTGTGCAGACATTTTTTTAAAAAGTCATTTACTTGGTCTTGTCGAAATTGCTCTTTGTACATATCAAACTTATTTGCATGTTTAGTCTCGTAGTGCCCTTCGATGTTGTGACAACACCGGCCTGGTTCTCGGTGGTTGCCGATATATTGTAATTGGGGTTCGTGATTACCTTCTGTCTTCCCTTTTACTAGATCGTCCCCAGGACGGTTCACGGATGACACTACCCATATGAAGACTGTTGAAACATGAAGACACCTAACTGACTATAAGAGAACAACCTTATAAAAGGCGAATCTAGAATCTTTATTGGAGTTTCCGACTCGAACACACAGATGAACAAACCTGCAGACAGGCATACAGCAATGAGCAGTCAATTGAGTGAGAGTAGTCTGCTTGACATTCTCATCATCCCACATAGGTATGTCAGTGTAGTATCGAGTGTCAGTGTGTAGACCGAGGTGGTAAGACACATTCACCTGATCCTGTATGATGCCTCCTGGAGCCTCGGAACTTGACCAAGTAAAGTTCAACAGCCACTAGCCACTTGGCTTTTAGCACCATCGAAAGTCACAGCGCACAGCCCCAGGTTCACAGCACCCAGCAACGGACCAACGGCAAACAAGCTCTCTGGAATCAGCAATGTGTCAACAGCACACAGGCCACTGCAAACAGGCAGCCGCCCACAAGATACAGCACCGGATACAGCACACCGTGATGGGCACTCGCCCACAGGATCAGCAACCAGTAACAGTAAAGGGCACTCGCCCACAGCAACATCAAAAGGGTTCCTGTAAGCAAGAACAGGCCAGGTGTACACATCCATCACACCCTTGCACAATACACACTACATCAATATGCATCTACACTAACATCCTATTCATTGTGGTCAGTTCCTCCAGCTCAGGCCACAATAGTATTATGTCTGACTTTCCAGACATATCTCACCGACTGATTAAGTTACGACTCCTGATAATCCTAATGTAGGTCAGTAGCTTTCCGGCTATAAGTCTCATACCTAATAGATACAAGATAAGATGACACATTCCCTACCGTTTCATACCTAGTAGAATATAGATATGGTGACAGGGTTCATTCATGAGGATGGCAAAGTTCCATACCTCCTATAGAGATCATCAAGTGTTATGGTCTAGATCATCTTTCTTAATCACAATTTGTCTCATCAGAAAAGTAGATAAGCCTATCAGGATACCTCAGGTAAGTACTCTATGACACCTCCAAGGTTAATGGAAGATACTCAAACTCCATTGATAACTAACCTGAAATACTGACTTAAAGACCAAACAACCAACAGAAGAGTTTCATGTTCATTGTGTTTGTCTCTTCCCACCTTTCTTCCTCGGATACCTGGATTTCTGTATGTGTGGGTGTATGAATCTAATAGACACTCATCACCTGAATAAATTCCTTTGGCTGCCTAGGAATTGTGTCGAATCAAACATCCCAAACAATCTGGTTCCGATGAAAGTATAGAGACAATAGAAAGATAGACCCGCCTGACAAAGTATTCCTTTCTCATTAAAGGAACTGTAGAGTCAAACAACACTGATGAAATATCCACGCGATACATGAGTGGGTGTCTCCCCACCGCTATACTGGCCCACGGTTCAATCCCTAGTAGGTGTGAAGATATCTTTCCCCCTTCTGACTAAGCCCAGTTAACTAACAACAGGCCTATGGGCGATAAGACTTCCCAGCTTATAGCCTCCTACATAGTTGGGTTTCACCGTAACGAGAAACGCATGTGGTTCTTGCTCGTCACATGAGTGCTTGACAAGTACTGGTTTCAACCACGCCACCTGATGATGATTGAAACATACTAATGTCAACATATTCATTAAGGGAATCAAATTAAAGCTCTGTTCAAGAGAAAGTTCTCTGTCCGAACAATAATTCCCTAAGATACCCCATTGTCGAGATAGGGCGTCGAATGTATTGTTAAATTGCTTCAACCAGACTGCTCCACTAAGTTGGCTGGCACAATACATTCCGTCTTGTCTGTTGAACACTGGCATCAGCTTAATCTAGGTCATAGTACACACACAGGCTTACTACACAGTTAGCATGCCTGGTCGAGACTTAACTAACAGCTGGTGTCCGCTGACCCGAGGTCAACGTGTAAATATCTGTCAGAGCACAGGATACGGCACAACTAGCCGGCCTGGTCAAGAATTGACCCACAACTAAAATACAAACTTTAGTTAAGCGACGCCAAGTATGAAAGTGTGTTACCTTTAAAGCCTAAGAACAATTATGCAACAGACATAGACCCGGTAGGTTCATCAAGCTCTGGGCTGTAGGTCCCTTCTGGAGCCCCAAAAGGTACATCATGATACAGCTGGATCAAAGACACGGCCCCTCGTCTTAAGGACAACAATGCCACCACTGTAGATCAATCTCTATTCCATATGAAGTTGCATAGATTACAGCTGGCGGACCTGGCATGAAAGGATGGCTTCAACAACCTCCGTAGAGCATTCTCCGGATCCTCGTGATGCCAATTATACAGCTTGCTATAGAAGCGGCTTCCCTTCTTGATGACTGGCTACCGAATGGCCTCTTCGTGTCAGGTCCGGAAGAACACACTCACGGAACCTGCCGAAAAGCTCCGAGCATTACCTCACGAAAGTGCAGGCAACTCAGCATTCCCCGAGTTTTAGCAGAGTGTGCTATTTACAACAGAAAAGATCTACGCACACTCAAAGAGTGGCGTTATGTTTCTCGGGACCCGTGAAGTTCATGACAATCCCGATACATAACATGTCAAGGACCGGGACGCAGAGGTGTTTCCAAGGCACCAGGGCCGGGTTATATACTGGCCAAGACCTATTGACGCGTCCTCGTCGAGCGTCCTGGGCAACAGGTCCCTTCGGGGTCCTGGCTAAAGTCAGTAGGATCGCCGATTCCTCCGAAGTCGGAGAGTGTCTGCCTGTACGGCGAGGAACCACCAGTCTGCACACCAATAAGCCAGACATGGGACAACGGATACTCACGCAAAACTCAGGTCCTGTATGACATCACACTGATGTTGGACACCAGGATGTCTTCATCCGACATACAGGACTTCACGTTGGAGCTCAAGCCAACGAACACAAGCAAGCAAGCAAGCAAGCAAGCATGTCAAGGACCCAGAAGACGGTCCTAACTTTTACTCGGAAATCCCCTTCTCACCCGCCTTAAAATGTGGCCTAGCCACCGTGACGTGGTGGGGCAGAGTGGGTACTGTGTTGTCCCGTCTGAGACATACTTGCGTTTCGCGACAGATGTTATACTCTTTCAAAACAGAAACAGATTCGTTGCATATCAAATTGCATATTGCCTATGTTTTAATTTTCACGAAAAAATAGTTTATAGTCCACCTGTCTTGAAAACTTCTTAATTCTTCTGTGATTCTTCTCTTCTTTGGTCCGACGTCTTTACTAGTTGACGCCATGGTAGGTCTTCGTTTTTAACTGGGAAAAGATAAAACACCACGGTAATACTAATTAATCATAATTATTTACATCAAATTACCTAAATAAAACGTTTCGGGGTTTACTTACCTATAGAATCGATATGGTAGACATGATACTTAGTTAAAGTAGTTTGAACTCTTATTATAAATATGATAAATATGTATTTTAATGTCGATCGCAAAATCTCTCCAGACGCAGTGGCAATAATAGAACGAAACTACAAAATAACACGGAACTTTGTCAAGCTGGAATGAAAGTAGTTGTGAGTATGAGCCCGATAGCGTTTCGAGCTTCCCGAAAACGCCTAAGGCCACAGAACATATATATCATAAGAGTTGAAGTCTCATATTAAATTTTATCAACACTTAGCGTCGGACAAACGACTAAGTAACATTGGTGTGTCAAATAGCGGGATATTTGAAATAGCTAAAATCTATGAATTTTCCCGAAAATGTAGGACATTTAAAATAGCTCAAAACTAATGAATAGAATTTTTTTTCAAAAAATGCGAAATATTTAAGATTTCTCTTAGCTATAATTTAAAAATATATGATAGGAACGATTCATGATGTAATGTTCTGTTGGTGATATGTACAATAAAGTTAACATTTATGTTCATTTGACCTAACTCCACGGGCCGCACCATGACTCCCGGCGGGCCGCATGCGGCCCGCGGGCCTCGTGTTGGCCACCCCTGGTCTAAAAGTTCGCTTCGCGATTCCAATGTAATCTACTAAGATAGAAGAGTCGGATATGTTCATTCGAAGCACTCGACCAATATGTAGTCTGCAATTAGACACCAATCTAACCAAGTTTATCTTCACACACATCGGACAGATGAAGTCAAAGGTTACCTGGCACATGCTACTCACCTGTCTATTAGAATTCTGTCAAATTCTACGTGTCTACATTAAGGATAAGAGCGATGAGATTAATGAAAAGATGAAAAATATGAGAGAAAATTTTAAAAAAAATGCTTGAAATATGCAGCATGCCTTTCGGCCACTTTAGATTTATCTTGTGAGATTTTAGCGGAAAATTGGCCATTAGAGACAGACACAGTGTCAGAAAGTGCTTGATTGATTACCCACCATAAATAGTGCACTGTTTTAATAATGTAAAAACAGCGACCGAAGTGGGCTGAATGTAATCAGAACTGAACTAGACGTTTCGTCTAAGAAAAGTTCTTCACAGGTTCAATTGAAGAGCAATTGAGCCAATATACAACTACAGTTGCAGCACCTCTTTTTCTTCCCTGTATCCTCCGATGGAACATATGCTTACACCCAGCTCACGCCAGGTCGTCCTATCATTCGCTATCTTCATGTCCTTCCTATTTTATTGATATCCGTTGTTAAAACATTTCACGTATAAATTTTGGAGATGCTTCTAGGTGAAATTAGGTAAGTCGACTTTCCAGACTCCCTGCCATTTTCTTTGCACAATATCATACCTCTTCTAGAAGATCCTCCTTCCATCCTGATTGACTATGTTATTATGTCCATATCCATATGCGTGTTCATGGTTGCTTGGAGGTTTCAGCTGAAATTGTATTCAAGGCGGGGTAGCCAGTCCCACACCAACGTCTCTTTGGTTGCATCTGAAGACCTGCTTGTAATTTACAATGTTACTGTCCTTTGTTTCAATTAAAAGTTCCAGAAACACACGGATGTTAAAACAAACTAGGGGAGATAATTTATCTACAAAGTAAGGACGTTTAAGGCGTTAGTTTTATAACCTTTACAAGACGTTGCAGTCGACCCCAGCATTTTTGGGCAGTTTGTGATTTCTTGGGAAGTTTACATTCAGTAGTTATCCATTGCTTTCTTAACGACTGGACTCATACCATTGCATGAAAACTAATGCAAGGTGGTCTGCTTCCAAATCGCCCGCAGCTGTATTTCGAACGCGGTATGCGGTATTACGAATTGCGTTTGTAACTCCTTTGCCACAAAGCTGACTTAAAAGAGAGACATAATTAACAACTTAATGACAACTGTTACATTCCATGGGAACGGTAACAAGAATGTCATAGAGCTGAATGCATGGTTGGCCCGGTAAAATATCATAATTAGAATAGGAACACAGTTCACGATCTGAAACTTCGAGAATCGTATGTGATGCGGGGTTCATGCCCGTCCGCACTAACCGATGTAGTTAGGGCATGATAATGCTCATGCAGTTACAACACAATTGATACAGAACACTGGATTTGATTTATTAACACTCTACATGAAGTATATCGCCAAACTGATCAAGTATTTCTTACTTTCTACGTGACCAAAACAACTTCAGCATTGTTCAGGAAAACATAGACAAACATTATCCACAAACTGATTTATTTTTGAGTTCGCTTTTGAATGCGCCTAGATTAAACTTTTCCTATTACCCGACGTCAGAGGTGCTTGTAATTTACGTCCGAAAGTCAAGGACGAGAAGTCAACATTTCAGTCCAACTGACCTGTGTAGGGGCTGAACCCACTACCTCGGCAACAGCACACCGGATGTTTAAAAGAGAACGATCTGATCTATTCGGCCACGCTGACCTCCAGATTGATTTGATAGTACCGAATTATCCAAGTAATTCACGGGCATTTTACCATGGTTATAGATCACCTTATGAAGCGCTGTTTATAATATACAGGGTGTAGTTTTAGTGACTGCGGTGTTTGAAAATATTGCCGGTCCAAGATTTGTATTTATCTATTATGCTGCATGAACTTTACAGAGCGTGAATACAAAACTTGGATCGGCAATATTTTCAAACACTGCACAGTAATTAAAAATACACCTTATAGGTTGAAAAAAAAAAATGCAACATATGAGTATTCCAGTTTTTCTTTCACAGAGTGCGAAAACACGACTGTTGTGACGAACGCAAGCATACCTGGCATGTGCAACACGAAGAAATGTCTGTTCAGTAACGGGGACGAGGTTCTGGACTACTACAGTATGAATAAGGTATTGGTATTACATCGCATCTTGAATTATCATTCTCATGTCAAGTCGTATCATGTAAAGTAAAATGACCCTTTTCACGTCATGACGGGAATTGGGTATGGGGCTCGACCTATATGTTTAGATGAATCCGCTCTCAGAAGCTGTTGTGGTCAGTATCAATGATAATTTATGTGATCTTCAAAGTGGGTGACAAAGTTTCTAACTGTCTGCCTTTCACTTTGTGGATCTTGTGTTTGATCCTCAGTAATGCTGATTTTATCATATCCCCCACCCTTAAATACTAACCTTTACAGTACGTGATGGCCGCGTGGGAAAGCGGACTTGATTCCTCAGACGAAACAAATAAACACTACCGGTAACACACCAGCAATGGTACACATGCGGCGATACAATCAAACAATCAAACAAATGAACATAGGTACTTGACTGTCACGTACTGCCAAAGGTAGTGTACAGTATCCTTGCGCTGAAAAGAACCTCCTTTAGAAACCACACCAAATACAAGCTATTTTTTTTTTATAGTGACACTCCCAGGAGAAATCACCAGCTCCGGCCCACGCCAGAAAAGTACAGAAACAACCCAACAACGTTTACCACGCTCTAGACCAGCAGGGACAGATCACTTCACTATTCATCATTTCTGGAACATCAGACTGATTAATACAAACATAGTTTTTGTCTCTCCACGTACGACTATACACGTGTGGACAAAGCTATTTTGTTTTTGCATATCCTATCTATTATATTTATTTACAGAACATTATTGTCAACACCAGCACTGCTGTTTGTTGATGTCTTGGCCAGTTTACGTTCAGTAGTTTACCATTGCATTCTGAACGACCGGCTTCCATACCATCACGTTAAAACCCAGCGCTACATGGTCTGCTGCCAAATAGGTCGCAGCTGTGTTTTGAACACAGGTAAGCGGGATTACGAACCGTGTTCGTAAAGCCTTTGCCACGGAGACCGCCGGACAAAGCACCAGACTGCTGAAAATATTCTGAAACATGTTTCTTCTTCAGAGAGGTAAGTGAGTAGAACAGCAGCTAGTACGCCTGCCCGATGGTCATGGGCTCAAATTTTCACCGAGGCACACATGATTAAAATAGACCAGGGCTGACAGGTCGAGCCAGCTGAACATGCGTGCCAGGTAACATCTTGACAAGTATACGCTGCGGCCCGCGATATTGACTACATTACCGCTCGAGTGCCGATTCATCATCATGATGTGCCATGCCGATAAGCGTGGGCGGTCATTTTAGCAGAGTCGCCAACCATTATGGCCAACCGCCTCAGAGGGGACCATGGCAGCCGGATCGTATAGCGTGTTGATATGCATTCTTAACTCAGAAAGCAAACCGGAGTTAAACGGTAGCAGCAACTCTCAAGGTGAAAGCAACCAAATTCAAATAAACCTTGAAAACGTAGACATATATAAAAGCCAGCCTCCTGTAGAATCCAGGTTTTGTCATTCTTTATTGTCTTTTGATACAAATGGGGATGTTCCAAGACGGCATATCAAAATAGGCATGACAAATATGTCCAAGTCTCTTAGTTACTGTACAAAAGCTGAGTACAATTAATCCATTCTCGATATCATCTCAAAAATAACATTTCCTTCGTGGTTCTTTTTTGCCTTAGCCCTTTCCTTCCACTTAGTTAAGTGCTTAAGTATTGATGATTTCAACAATACTAGATGGAACCAAAACTTCCCACAAGGCCCAAGCGTCTTATCTAATCTCTGGTGAGATGGCTTCTGTGTCGTTGTCGTGTATCTGTTTAAATTGTCGTCCCTGGAGTGAGAGGAATCAACA
>JACEFZ010028217.1:0-52500 GCA_014155875.1 Cepaea nemoralis
ATTATAGATTGTTGGACATTCGTGTGTTAGAGATATTATAGATTGTTGGACAGTCGTGTGTTAGAGATAATATAGATTGTTGGACATTCGTGTGTTAGAGATAGTATAGATGTTGGACATTTGTGTGTTAGAGATAATATAGATTGTTAGGACGTCGTGTTTTAGAGATATTATAGATTGTTGAACATTCTGTGTTAGACTTAGTATAGATTGTTGGACATTCGTGTGTAGAGATAGTATAGATTGTTGGACATTCTTGTGTTAGAGATAGTATACATTGTTGGACATTCGTGTGTTAGAGATAGAATATATTGTTGGACATTCGTGTGTTAGAGATAGTATAGATTGTTGGACAGTCGTGTGTTAGAGATAGTATAGTTTGTTGGACATTCGTGTGTTAGACATAGTATAGATTGTTGGACATTCGTGTGTGTTAGACATAGTATAGATTGTTGGACATTCGTGTGTTAGACATAGTATAGATTGTTGGACATTCGTGTAATAGACATGGTATAGACTGTTGGACATTCGTTGTTAGAGATTTTAGATTGTGGGACAGTCGTGTGTTAGAGATAATATAGATTGTTGGACATTCGTGTGTTAGAGATAGTATAGATTGTTGGACATTTGTGTGTTTAGAGATATATAGATTGTTGGACTTCGTGCGTTAGAGATATTATAGATTGTTGCACTTTCCTGTGTTAGACATAGTATAGATTGTTGGGACATTCGTGTGTTAGAGATAGTATAGATTGTTGTCATTCTTGTGTTAGAGATAGTATAGATTGTTGGACATTCGTGGTTAGAGATGAATAGATTGTTGCACATTCCTGTGTTAGAGATAGTATAGATTGTTGGACATTCGTGTGTTAGAGACAGTATAGTTTGTTGGACATTCGAGTGTTAGACATAGTATAGATTGTTTGACATTCGTGTGTTAGACATAATATAGATTGTTGGACATTCGTGTGTTAGACATACTATAGATTGTTTGACATTCGTGTGTTAGACATAGTATAGATTGTTGGACATTCGAGTGTTAGAGATAGTATAGATTGTTGGACATTCGTGTGTTAGAGATAATATAGGTTGTTGGACATTTGTGTGTTAGACATAGTATAGATTGTTGGACATTCGTGTGTTAGACATAGTATAGATTGTTGAACATTCGTGTGTTAGAGATAGTATAGATTGTTGGACATTCGTGTGTTAGAGATAGTATAGATTGTTGGACATTCGTGTGTTAGACATAGTATAGATTTTTGGACATTCGTGTGTTAGACATAGTATAGATTGTTGGACATTCGTGTGTTAGAGATAGTATAGATTGTTGGACATTCGTGTGTTAGAGATCATATAGATTGTTGGACATTCGTGTGTTAGAGATATTATAGATTGTTGGACATTCGTGTGTTAGAGATAATATAGACTGTTGGACATTCGTGTGTTAGAGATATTATAGATTGTTGGACATTCGTGTGTTAGAGATAATATAGATTGTTGGATATTCGTGTATTAGAGATATTATAGATTGTTGGACATTCGTGTGTTAGAGATAGTATAGATTGTTGGACATTCGTGTGTCAGAGATAATATAGATTGTTGGACATTCGTGTGTTAGAGATAATATAGATTGTTGGACGTTCGTGTGTTAGAGATATTATAGATTGTTGGACATTCGTGTGTTAGAGATATTATAGATTGTTGGACATTCGTGTGTTAGAGATATTATAGATTGTTGGACATTCGTGTGTTAGAGATAGTATAGATTGTTGGACATTCGTGTGTAGAATATTATAGATTGTTGGACATTCGTGTGTTAGAGATATTATAGATTGTTGGACAGTCGTGTGATAGAGATAATATAGATTGTTGGACATTCGTGTGTTAGAGATAGTATAGATTGTTGGACATTCGTGTGTTAGAGATAATATAGATTGTTGGACGTTCTTGTGTTAGAGATATTATAGATTGTTGGACATTCCGTGTTAGACATAGTATAGATTTTTTAGCATTTTGTGTTAGAGATAATATAGATTGTTGGACGTTCGTGTTGTTAGAGATATTATAGATTGGTTGAAACATTCCTGTGTTAGAACATGAGTATAGAGTGTTTGGAACATTCGTGTGTGAGAGAGAGTATAGATTGTTGGAACATTCTTGTGTTAGAGAATGTATACATTGTATGGACATTCGTCGTGTTAGAGATAGAATAGATTGTTGGACATTCGTGTGGTAGAGATAGTATAGATTGTTGGGACAGTCGTGGTGTGTTAGAGATAGTATAGTTTGTTGGGGACATTCGTGTGTTAGACATAGTATAGATTGTTGGACATTCGTTGGTTAGACATAGTATAGATTGTTGGTACATTCAGTGTGTTAGACAAGCTATAGATTGTTTGGACATATCCGTGTGTTAGACATGGTATAGACTGTTGGACAGTCGTGTGGTTAGAGATATTATAGTTGTTGGACATCGTGTGTTAGAGATAATATAGATTGTTGGACATTCGTGTGTTAGAGATAGTATAGATTGTTGGACATTTGTGTGTTAGAGATAATATAGATTGTTGGACGTTCGTGCGTTAGAGATATTATAGATTGTTGCACATTCCTGTGTTAGACATAGTATAGATTGTTGGACATTCGTGTGTTAGAGATAGTATAGATTGTTGGTCATTCTTGTGTTAGAGATAGTATAGATTGTTGGACATTCGTGTGTTAGAGATAGAATAGATTGTTGCACATTCCTGTGTTAGAGATAGTATAGATTGTTGGACATTCGTGTGTTAGAGACAGTATAGTTTGTTGGACATTCGAGTGTTAGACATAGTATAGATTGTTGGACATTCGTGTGTTAGACATAATATAGATTGTTGGACATTCGTGTGTTAGACATACTATAGATTGTTTGACATTCGTGTGTTAGACATAGTATAGATTGTTGGACATTCGAGTGTTAGAGATAGTATAGATTGTTGGACATTCGTGTGTTAGAGATAATATAGGTTGTTGGACATTCTGTGGTTAGAGATATTATAGATTGTTGGACATTCGTGTGTTGAGAGATAGTATAGATTGTTGGAACATTCGTGTGTTAGAGATAGTATAGATGTTGGACATTCCGTGTGTTAGAGATATTATAGATTGTTGGGGACATTCGTGTGTTAGAGCATATTATAGATTTTGGACATTCGTGTGTTAGAGCATAAGTATAATATGTTGACATTCGTGTGTTAGAGATAGTATAGATTGTTGGACATTCGTGTGTTAGAGATATTATAGAGTTATTGGACATTCGTGTGTTAGAGATAATATATATTGTTGGACATTCGTGTGTTAGAGATATATAGATGTTGGACATTCGTGTGTTAGAGATATTATAGATTGTTGGACATTCGTGTGTTAGAGATAATATAGATTGTTGGAATGTCGTGTGTTAGAGATATTATAAGATTGTTGGACATTAGTGTGTTAGAGATAGATTATAGATTGTTGGACATTCGTGTGTTAGAGATAGTATAGATTGTTGGACATTCGTGTGTTAGAGATAATATAGATTGTTGGACGTTCGTGTGTTAGAGATATTATAGATTGTTGGACATTCGTGTGTTAGAGATATTATAGATTGTTGGACATTCGTGTGTTAGAGATATTATAGATTGTTGGACATTCGTGTGTTAGAGATAGTATAGATTGTTGGACATTCGTGTGTTAGAGATATTATAGATTGTTGGACATTCGTGTGTTAGAGATATTATAGATTGTTGGACAGTCGTGTGATAGAGATAATATAGATTGTTGGACATTCGTGTGTTAGAGATAGTATAGATTGTTGGACATTCGTGTGTTAGAGATAATATAGATTGTTGGACGTTCATGTGTTAGAGATATTATAGATTGTTGGACATTCCTGTGTTAGACATATTATAGATTGTTGGACATTCGTGTGTTAGAGATAGTATAGATTGTTGGACATTCTTGTGTTAGAGATAGTATACATTGTTGGACATTCGTGTGTTAGAGTAGTATAGATTGTTGGACATTCGTGTGTTAGAGATAGTATAGATTGTTGGACATTCGTGTGTTAGAGATATTATAGATTTGTTGGACATTCGTGTGTTAGACATTAGTATAGATTGTTGGGACATTCGTGTGTTAGATATAGTATAGATTGTTGACATTCGTGTGTTAGAGATAGTATAGAATTGTTGGACATTCGTGTGTTAGAGATATATAGATTGTTGGACATTCGTGTGTTAGAGATAGTATAGATTGTTGGACATTCGTGTGTAGAGTATAGTATAGATTGTTGGACATTCGTGTGTTAGACTAGTATAGATTGTTGGACATTCGTGTGTTAGACATAGTATAGATTGTTGGACATTCGTGTGTTAGACATAGTATGATTGTTGGACATTCGTGTGTTAGACATGTATAGACTGTTGGACATTCGTGTGTTAGAGATATTATAGATTGTTGGTACAGTCGTGTGTTAGGTACATAGTATAGATTGTTGGACATTCGTGTGTGTTAGACATAGTATAGCTTGTTGAACATTCGTGTGTTAGAGATAGTAATAGATTGTTGGACATTCGTGTGTTAGAGATAGTATAGATTGTTGGACATTCGTGTGTTAGACATAGTAATAGATTGTTGGACATTCGTGTGTTAGAGATAGTATAGATTGTTGGACATTCGTGTGTTAGAGATAATATAGATTGTTGGACGTTCGTGTGTTAGAGATAGTATAGATTGTTGGACATTCGTGTGTTAGAGATAGTATAGATTGTTGGACATTCTTGTGTTAGAGATAGTATACATTGTTGGACATTCGTGTGTTAGAGATAGAATAGATTGTTGGACATTCGTGTGTTAGAGATAGTATAGATTGTTGGACAGTCGTGTGTTAGAGATAGTATAGTTTGTTGGACATTCGTGTGTTAGACATAGTATAGATTGTTGGACATTCGTGTGTTAGACATAGTATAGATTGTTGGACATTCGTGTGTTAGACATAGTATAGATTGTTGGACATTCGTGTGTTGAGATGGTATAGAAGTGTTGGACATTCGTGTGTTAGAGATATTATAGATTGTTGGACATTCTGTGTTAGAGCATAGTATAGATATGTTGGACATTCGTGTGTTAGAGATAATATATATTGTTGGACAGTCGTGTGTTAGAGATAGTATATATTGTTGACATTCGTGTGTTAGAGATATATAGATTGTTGGACATTCGTGTGTTAGAGATAGTATAGATTGTTGGACATTCGTGTGTTAGAGATAGTAATGATTGTTGGGCATTCGTGTGTTAGAGATATTATAGATTATTGGACAGTCGTTGTGTTAGAGATAAGTATAGTTGTTGGACATTCGTGTGTTAGAGATATTAGATATGTTGGACATTCGTGTGTTAGAGATAGTATAGATTGTTGGACATTCGTGTGTTAGAGATATTATAGATTGTTGGACATTCGTGTGTTAGAGATAGTATAGATATGTTTGGACATTCGTGTGTTAGAGATATTATAGGATTGTTGGACAGTCGTGTGTTAGAGATATATAGATTGTTGGACATTCGTGTGTTAGAGATAGTATAGATTGTTGGACATTCGTGTGTTAGAGATAATTATAGATGTTGGACATTCGTGTGTTAGAGATATTATAGATTGTTGGACATTCGTGTGTTAGAGATAGTATAGATTGTTGGACATTCGTGTGTTAGAGATAGTATAGATTGTTGGACATTCGTGTGTTAGAGATAGTATAGATTGTTGGACATTCGTGTGTTAGAGATAGTATAGATTGTTGGACATTCGTGTGTTAGATAGATTGTTGATTATTCGTGTGTTATAGATATTGAAGATTGTTTGACATATGTGTGTTAGAAAAAGCATAGATTGTTGGACATTCGTGTGTTAGAGATAATATAGATTGTTGGACATTCGTGTTTTAGAGATAGTATAGATTGTTGGACATTCGTGTGTTAGAGATATTATAGATTGTTGGACATTCGTGTGTTAGAGATATATAGATTGTTGGACATTCGTGTGTTAGAGATAGTATAGATTGTTGGACATTCGTGTGTTAGAGATAAGTATAGATTGTTGGACATTCGTGTGTTAGAGATATTATAGATTGTTGGACATTCGTGTGTTAGAGATAATATAGATTGTTGGACATTCGTGTGTTAGAGATAATATAGATTGTTGGACATTCGTGTGTTAGAGATAATATAATTGTTGGACATTCGTGTGTTAGAGATATTATAGATTGTTGGACATTCAGTGTGTTAGAGATATTATAGATTGTTGGACATTCGTGTGTTAGAGATAATATAGATTGTTGGACATTCGTGTGTTAGAGATATATAGATTGTTGGACAGTCGTGTGTTAGAGATAGTATAGATTGTTGGACATTCGTGTGTTAGCTGTCAGATATATAGATCTCTGTTGGACATTCGTGTGTTAGAGATATTATAGATGGTTGGACATTCGTGTGTTAGAGATAATATAGATTGTTGGACATTCGTGTGTTAGAGATAATTATAGATTGTTGGACATTCGTGTGTTAGAGATATTATAGATTGTTGGACAGTCGTGTGTTAGAGATAATTATAGATTGTTGGACATTCGTGTGTTAGAGATAATTATAGATTGTTGGACAGTCGTGTGTTAGAGATAATATAGATTGTTGGACATTCGTGTGTTAGAGATATTATAGATTGTTGGACATTCGTGTGTTAGAGAATATTATAGATGTTGGACATTCGTGTGTTAGAGATAATTATATGATTGTTGGACATTCGTGTGTTAGAGATAAGTATAGATTGTTGGACATTCGTGTGTTTAGAGATAATTATAGATTGTTGGACATTCGTGTGTTAGATATAGTATAGATGTTGGACATTCGTGTGTTAGAGATATTATAGATTGTTGGACATTCGTGTGTTAGAGATAGTATAGATTGTTGGACATTCGTGTGTTAGAGATATATTAGATTGTTGGACATTCGTGTGTTAGACATAGTATAGATTGTTGGACAGTCGTGTGTTAGAGATAATATAGATTGTTGGACATTCGTGTGTTAGAGATAGTATAGTTTGTTGGACATTCGTGTGTTAGAGATAATATAGATTGTTGGACGTTCGTGTGTTAGAGATATTATAGATTGTTGAACATTCCTGTGTTAGACATAGTATAGATTGTTGGACATTCGTGTGTTAGAGATAGTATAGATTGTTGGACATTCTTGTGTTAGAGATAGTATACATTGTTGGACATTCGTGTGTTAGAGATAGAATAGATTGTTGGACATTCGTGTGTTAGAGATAGTATAGATTGTTGGACAGTCGTGTGTTAGAGATAGTATAGTTTGTTGGACATTCGTGTATTAGACATAGTATAGATTGTTGGACATTCGTGTGTTAGACATAGTATAGATTGTTGGACATTCGTGTGTTGGACATAGTATAGATTGTTGGACATTCGTGTGTTAGACATGGTATAGACTGTTGGACATTCGTGTGTTAGAGATATTATAGATTGTTGGACAGTCGTGTGTTAGAGATAATATAGATTGTTGGACATTCGTGTGTTAGAGATAGTATAGATTGTTGGACATTTGTGTGTTAGAGATAATATAGATTGTTGGACGTTCGTGTGTTAGAGATATTATAGATTGTTGGACATTCCTGTGTTAGACATAGTATAGATTGTTGGACATTCGTGTGTTAGAGATAGTATAGATTGTTGGTCATTCTTGTGTTAGAGATAGTATAGATTGTTGGACATTCGTGTGTTAGAGATAGAATAGATTGTTGGACATTCGTGTGTTAGAGATAATATAGGTTGTTGGACATTTGTGTGTTAGACATAGTATAGATTGTTGGACATTCGTGTGTTAGACATAGTATAGATTATTGAACATTCGTGTGTTAGAGATAGTATAGATTGTTGGACATTCGTGTGTTAGAGATAGTATAGATTGTTGGACATTCGTGTGTTAGACATAGTATAGATTTTTGGACATTCGTGTGTAAGAACATAGTATAGATTGTTGGACATTCGTGTGTTATGACGATAGTATAGATTGTTGGACATTAGCTGTTAGTGTTAGAGCTTATAGTATAGATGTTGGCCATTCGTTTTGTAGACGATAGTATAGAATTTTGGACATTCGCTGTGTTAGATGATAGTATAGCTTGTTGGGACATTCGTGTGTTAGAGATAATTTTATAGATTGTTGGACATTTTGCGTGTTTAGAGATACATTAGTATAGATTGTTGGACATTCGTGTGTTAGACGATTAGTAATAGATTAGTGAACATTCGGTGTGTTTAGCGATAGTATACGATTGTTCGGACATTCGTTTTGTGTTAGGAGATAGTTATTAGATTGTTGGACATTGTGTGTTAGAGACCTAAGTATAGATTTTTGGACATTCGTGTGTTAGGACATAGTATAGATTGTTGGACATTCGCCTCGTGTTAGAGATAGTATCAGATTGTTGACATTCGTGTGTTAGAGCCTTCAGTATAGATTGTTGGACATTCGTGTGTCTAGACGATATTATAGATTGTTGGACATTCGTGTGTTAGGATATAGTATAGATTGTTGGACATTCGTGTGTTAGAGCATAGTATAGATTGTTGGACATTCGTTGTGGTTAGAGATAAGTATAGATTGTTGGACATTCGTGTTGTTAGAGATAATATAGATTGTTGGACATTCGTGTGTTAGAGATAGTATAGATTGTTGGACATTCGTGTGTTAGAGATATCTAGATTGTTGGACATTCGTGTGTTAGAGATAGTATAGATTGTTGGACAGTTCGTGTGTTAGAGATATTATAGATGTTGGACATTCTGTGTTAGAGATATTATAGATTGTTGGACATTTCGTGTGTTAGAGATAATATAGATTGTTGGACAGTTCGTGTGTTAGAGATAGATATAGATTGTTGGACATTCCGTGTGTTAGAGATATTATAGATTGTTGGACCTTCGTGTGTTAGAGATATTATAGATTGTTGGACATTCGTGTGTTAGAGATATATATAGATTGTGGACATTCGTGTGTTTAGAGATAATATAGATTGTTGGACATTCCTGTGTTAGAGATAATATAGATTGTTGGACATTCGTGTGTTAGAGATATTATAGATTGTTGGACATTTCGTGGTGTTTAGAGATAGTATAGATTGTTGGACATTCGTGTGTTAGAGATAGTATAGATTGTTGGACATTCTTGTGTTAGAGATAGTATACATTGTTGGACATTCGTGTGTTAGAGATAGTAATAGATTGTTGGACATTCGTGTGTTAGAGAATAGTATAGATTGTTGACATTCGTGTATTAGAGATAGTATAGATGGTTGGACATTCGTGTGTTAGACATAGTATAGATTGTTGGACTTTCGTGTGTTAGATATAGTATAGATTGTTGGACATTCGTGTGTTTAGAGATATTATAGATTGTTGGACAGTCGTGTGTTAGAGATAATATAGATTGTTGGACATTCGTTGTGTTAGAGATAGATATAGCTTTGTTGGACATTCGTGTGTTAGACATAGTAATAGATTGTTGGACAGTTCGTGTGTTAGAGATAGTATAGATTGTTGGACATTCGGGTGGGTTAGAGATAATCATAGATTGTGGACATTTCGTGTGTTAGAGATAGTATAGATTGTGGACATTCGTGTGTTAGACATAGTATAGATTGTTGGAACATTCGTGTGTTAGAGATAGTATAGATTGTTGGACATTCGTGTGTTAGAGATAGTATATATTGTTGGAACATTCGTGTGTTAGACATAGTATAGATTGTTGGACATTCGTGTGTTAGAGATAGTATAGATTGTTGGACATTTCGTGTGTTAGAGATAATATAGATTGTTGGACAGTTCGTGTGTTAGGAGATAGTATAGATTGTTGGACATTCGTTTGTTAGGAGATAGTATAGATTGTTGGACATTCTTGTGTTAGAGATAGTATACATTGTTGGACATTCGTGTGTTAGAGATAGTATAGATTGTTGGACATTCGTGTGTTAGATATAGTATAGATTGTTGGACAGTCGTGTGTTAGAGATAGTATAGATTGTTGGACATTCGTGTGTTAAGACATGTATAGACTTGTTGGACATTGTGTGTTAGACATAGTATAGATTGTTGGACATTCGTGTGTTAGACATAGTATAGATTGTTGGACATTCGTGTGTTAGAGATAGTATAGATTGTTGGACATTCGTAGTGTTAGACATAGTATAGATTGTTGGACATTCGTGTGTTAGAAATAGTATAGACTTTTGGACATTCGTGTGTTAGAGATATTATAGATTGTTGGACATTCGTGTGTTAGAGATTAATATAGATTGTTGGACATTCAGTGTGTTAGAGATAGTATAGATTGTTGGACATTCGTGTGTTAGATATAATATAGATGTTGGACGTTCGTGGTGTTAGAGATATTAATAGATTGTTGGACATTCGTGTGTTAGACATAGTATAGATTGTTGGACATTCGTGTGTTAGAGATAGTATAGATTGTTTGGACATTCTGTGTGTTACAGATAGTATAGATTGTTGGACATTCGTGTGTTAGAGATAGTAATAGATTGTTGGACATTCGTGTGTTAGAGATAGTATAGATTGTTGGACATTTCGTGTGTTAGAGATAGTATAGATTGTTGGACATTCGTGTGTTAGACATAGTATAGATTGTTGACATTCGTGTGTTAGAGATAGTTATAGATTGTTGGACATTCGTGTGTTAGGAGATAGTATAGATTGTTGACATCGTGTGTTAGAAATAGTATAGATTGTTGGACATTCGTGTGTTAGAGATAGTCTAGATTGTTGACATTCGTGTGTTAGAGATAATTATAGATTGTTGGACATTCGTGTGTTAGAGATATTATAGATTGTGGGACATTCGGTTGTGTTAGAGATAGTATAGATTGTTGGACATTCGTGTGTTAGAGATAATAGAGATTGTTGGACATTCGTGTGTTAGAGATATTATAGATTGTTGGACATTCGTGGGTTAGAGATATATAGATTGTTGGACATTCGTGTGTTAGAGATAGTATAGATTGTTGGACATTCTTGTGTTAGAGATAGTATAGACATTGTTGGGACATTCGGGTGTTAGAGATAGATATAGATTGCTTGGACATTCGTGTGTTTAGAGATAGACTAGATTGTGGCAAGTTCGTGTATTAGAGAGAGTTATGATGTGTTTGGACTATTCGTGTGTTTAGGACAGTAGTATAGATTGATTGGGACATTCGTGTGTGTAGATATAGTATAGATGTGGGACATTCGTGTGTTAGGACATAGTATAGATTGTTGGACAGTCGTGTGTTAGAGATAAGTATAGATTGTGGACTATTTCGTGTGTTAGAGATAGTATAGATTGTTGGACATTCGTGTGTTAGAAGATAGTATAGATTGTTGGACATTCGTGTGTTAGAGATAGTGATAGATTGTTGGACATTCGTGGTGTTAGAGATCATTATAGGATTTTTGGACATTCCTGTGTGTGGTAGACATAGTAATAGATGTTTGGGAACATTCGTGTGTCTGGTATAGACATAGTACTAAGATGTTTGAAACATTCTGTGTGTTAGAGATAGTATAGCTTGTTGGACATTCGACTGTGTTAGAGATAGATATAGATTGTTGGACATTTGGTGTTAGAGATATGTATAGATTGTTGGACATTCGTGTTTAGAGATAGTATAGATTTGTTGGACATTCGTGTGTTAGAGATAATATAGATTTGTGGACATTCGTGTGTTAGAGATAGTATAGATTGTTGGACATTCGTGTGTTAGAGACTAGTATAGATTGTTGGACATTCGGTGTGTTAGACATAGTATAGATTGTTGGACTATTCGTGTGTTAGAGATATTATCGATTGTTGGACATTCGTGTGTTAGAGATAGTATAGATTGTTGACATTCGGTGTTAGGATAGATAATATTGTTGGACATTCGTGTGTTAGAGCATAGTATAGATTGTTGGACATTCGTGTGTTAGAATAATATAGATTGTTGGACATTCGTGTGTTAGAGAATAGTAGATTGTTGGACATTCGTGTGTTAGACATAGTATAGATTGTTGGACATTCGTTGTGTTAGAGATACGTATAGATTGTTGGTACATTCGTGTGTTAGAGATAGTATAGATTGTTGGACATTCGTGTGTTAGACATAGTATAGATTTTGGACATTCGTGTGTTAGACATAGTATAGATTGTTGGACATTCGTGTTTTAGAGATAGTATAGATTGTTGGACATTCGTGTGTTAGAGATCATATAGATTGTTGGACATTCGTGTGTTAGAGATATTATAGATTGTGGACATCGTGTGTTAGAAATATTATAGATTGTTGGACATTCGTGTGTAGAGATATTATAGATTGTTGGACATTCGTGTGTTAGAGATAGTATAGATGTTGGACATTCGTGTGTTAGACATAGTATAGATTGTTGGACTTTCGTGTGTTAGACATAGTATAGATGTTGGACATTCGTGTGTTAGAGATAGTATAGATTGTTGGACAGTCGTGTGTTAGAGATATATAGGTTGTTGGACATTTGTGTGTTAGACATAGTATAGATTGTTGGACATTCGTGTGTTAGACATAGTATAGATTTTTGAACATTCGTGTGTTAGAGATAGTATAGATTGTTGGACATTCGTGTGTTAAACATGGTATAGACTGTTGGACATTCGTGTGTTAGAGATATTATAGATTGTTGGACAGTCGTGTGTTAGAGATAATATAGATTGTTGGACATTCGTGTGTTAGAGATAGTATAGTTTGTTTGACATTGTGTCTTAGAGATAATATAGATTGTTGGAGTTCGTGTGTGTTAGAGATATTATAATTGTTGGACATTCCTGTGTTAGACATAGTATAGATGTTGGACATTCGTGTGTTAGAGATAGTATAGATTGTTGGTCATTCTTGTGTTACAGATAGTATAGATTGTTGGACATTCGTGTGTTAGAGATAGAATAGATTGTTGGACATTCGTGTGTTAGAGATAGTATAGATTGTTGGACATTTGTGTCTTAGAGATAATATAGATTGTTGGACGTTCGTGTGTTAGAGATATTATAGATTGTTGGACATTCCTGTGTTAGACATAGTATAGATTGTTGGACATTCGTGTGTTAGAGATAGTATAGATTGTGGTCATTCTTGTGTTACAGATAGTATAGATTGTTGGACATTCGTGTGTTAGAGATAGAATAGATTGTGGACATTCGTGGTTAGAGATAGTATAGATTGTTGGACATTCGTGTGTTAGAGATAGTATAGTTTGTTGGACTTCGAGTGTTTACACATAGTATAGATTGTTGGACATTCGTGTGTTAGACATAGTATAGATTGTTGGACATTCGTGTGTTAGACATAGTATAGATTGTTGACATTCGTGTGTTAGACTAGTATAGATGTGGACATTCGAGTGTTAGAGATAGTATAGATTGTTGGACATTCGTGTGTTAGAGATAATATAGGTTGTTGGACATTTGTGTGTTAGACATAGTATAGATTGTTGGACATTCGTGTGTTAGACATAGTATAGATTGTTGAACATTCGTGTGTTAGAGATAGTATAGATTGTTGGACATTCGTGTGTTAGAGATAGTATAGATTGTTGGACATTCGTGTGTTAGACATAGTATAGATTTTTGGACATTCGTGTGTTAGACATAGTATAGATTGTTGGACATTCGTGTGTTAGAGATAGTATAGATTGTTGGACATTCGTGTGTTAGAGATAGTATAGATTGTTGGACATTCGTGTGTTAGAGATATTATAGATTGTTGGACATTCGTGTGTTAGAGATATTATAGATTGTTGGACAGTCGTGTGATAGAGATAATATAGATTGTTGGACATTCGTGTGTTAGAGATAATATAGATTGTTGGACATTCGTGTGTTAGAGATAATATAGATTGTTGGACGTTCGTGTGTTAGAGATATTATAGATTGTTGGACATTCCTGTGTTAGACATAGTATAGATTGTTGACATTCGTGTGTTAGAGATAGTATAGATTGTGGACATTCTTGTGTTAGAGATAGTATACATTGTTGGACATTCGTGTGTTAGAGATAGAATAGATTGTTGGACATTCGTGTGTTAGAGATAGTATAGATTGTTGGACAGTCGTGTATTAGAGATAGTATAGTGTGTTGGATATTCGTGTGTTAGACATAGTACAGATTGTTTGACATTCGTGTGTAGATATAGTATAGATTGTTGGACATTCGTGTGTTAGACATAGTATAGATTGTTGGACAGTCGTGTGTTAGAGATAATATAGATTGTTGGACATCGTTTGTGTTAGAGATAGTATAGTTTGTTGGACATTCGTGTGTTAGACATAGTATAGATTGTTGGACATTCGTGTGTTAGAGATAGTATAGATTGTTGGACATTCGTGTGTTAGAGATAATATAGGTTTTTGGACATTTGTGTGTTAGACATAGTATAGATTGTTGGACATTCGTGTGTTAGACATAGTATAGATTGTTGAACATTCGTGTGTTAGAGATAGTATAGATTGTTGGACATTCGTGTGTTAGAGATAGTATAGATTGTTGGACATTCGTGTGTTAGACATAGTATAGATTGTGGACATTCGTGTTTTAGAGATAGTATAGATTTTTGGACATTCGTGTGTTAGAGATAATATAGATGTTGGACGTTCGTGTGTTAGAGATAGTATAGATGTTGGACATTCGTGTGTTAGAGACAGTATAGTTTGTGTGGACATCGAGTGTTAGACATAGTATAGATTGTTGGACATTCGTGTGTTAGACATAGTATAGATTGTTGGACATTCGTGTGTTAGACATAGTATAGATTGTTTGACATTCGTGTGTTAGACATAGTATAGATTGTTGGACATTCGAGTGTTAGAGATAGTATAGATTGTTGGACATTCGTGTGTTAGAGATAATATAGTTGTGGACATTTGTGTGTAGACATAGTATAGATTGTTGGACATTCGTGTGTTAGACATAGTATAGATTGTTGAACATTCGTGTGTTAGAGATAGTATAGATTGTTGTACATTCGTGTGTTAGAGATAGTATAGATTGTTGGACATTCGTGTGTTAGACATAGTATAGATTTTTGGACATTCGTGTGTTAGACATAGTATAGATTGTTGGACATTCGTGTTTTAGAGATAGTATAGATTGTTGGACATTCGTGTGTTAGAGATCATATAGATTGTTGGACATTCGTGTGTTAGAGATATTATAGATTGTTGGACATTCGTGTGTTAGAGATAATATAGACTGTTGGACATTCGTGTGTTAGAGATATTATAGATTGTTGGACATTCGTGTGTTAGAGATAATATAGATTGTTGGACATTCGTGTGTTAGAGATATTATAGATTGTTGGACATTCATGTGTTAGAGATAGTATAGATTGTTGGACATTCGTGTGTCAGAGATAATATAGATTGTTGGACATTCGTGTGTTAGAGATAATATAGATTGTTGGACGTTCGTGTGTTAGAGATATTATAGATTGTTGGACATTCGTGTGTTAGAGATATTATAGATTGTTGGACATTCGTGTGTTAGAGATATTATAGATTGTTGGACATTCGTGTGTTAGAGATAGTATAGATTGTTGGACATTCGTGTGTTAGACATAGTATAGATTGTTGGACTTTCGTGTGTTAGACATAGTATAGATTGTTGGACATTCGTGTGTTAGAGATAGTATAGATTGTTGGACAGTCGTGTGTTAGAGATAATATAGGTTGTTGGACATTTGTGTGTTAGACATAGTATAGATTGTTGGACATTCGTGTGTTAGACATAGTATAGATTGTTGAACATTCGTGTGTTAGAGATAGTATAGATTGTTGGACATTCGTGTGTTAAACATGGTATAGACTGTTGGACATTCGTGTGTTAGAGATATTATAGATTGTTGGACAGTCGTGTGTTAGAGATAATATAGATTGTTGGACATTCGTGTGTTAGAGATAGTATAGATTGTTGGACATTTGTGTCTTAGAGATAATATAGATTGTTGGACGTTCGTGTGTTAGAGATATTATAGATTGTTGGACATTCCTGTGTTAGACATAGTATAGATTGTTGGACATTCGTGTGTTAGAGATAGTATAGATTGTTGGTCATTCTTGTGTTACAGATAGTATAGATTGTTGGACATTCGTGTGTTAGAGATAGAATAGATTGTTGGACATTCGTGTGTTAGAGATAGTATAGATTGTTGGACATTCGTGTGTTAGAGATAGTATAGTTTGTTGGACATTCGAGTGTTACACATAGTATAGATTGTTGGACATTCGTGTGTTAGACATAGTATAGATTGTTGGACATTCGTGTGTTAGACATAGTATAGATTGTTTGACATTCGTGTGTTAGACATAGTATAGATTGTTGGACATTCGAGTGTTAGAGATAGTATAGATTGTTGGACATTCGTGTGTTAGAGATAATATAGGTTGTTGGACATTTGTGTGTTAGACATAGTATAGATTGTTGGACATTCGTGTGTTAGACATAGTATAGATTGTTGAACATTCGTGTGTTAGAGATAGTATAGATTGTTGAACATTCGTGTGTTAGAGATATTATAGATTGTTGGACATTCGTGTGTTAGAGATAATATAGATTGTTGGACATTCGTGTGTTAGAGATATTATAGATTGTTGGACATTCGTGTGTTAGAGATAGTATAGATTGTTGGACATTCGTGTGTTAGAGATAATATAGATTGTTGGACATTCGTGTGTTAGAGATAATATAGATTGTTGGACATTCGTGTGTTAGAGATATTATAGATTGTTGGACATTCGTGTGTTAGAGATATTATAGATTGTTGGACATTCGTGTGTTAGAGATATTATAGATTGTTGGACATTCGTGTTTTAGAGATAGTATAGATTGTTGGACATTCGTGTGTTAGAGATATTATAGATTGTTGGACATTCGTGTGTTAGAGATATTATAGATTGTTGGACAGTCGTGTGATAGAGATAATATAGATTGTTGGACATTCGTGTGTTAGAGATAATATAGATTGTTGGACATTCGTGTGTTAGAGATAATATAGATTGTTGGACGTTCGTGTGTTAGAGATATTATAGATTGTTGGACATTCCTGTGTTAGACATAGTATAGATTGTTGGACATTCGTGTGTTAGAGATAGTATAGATTGTTGGACATTCTTGTGTTAGAGATAGTATACATTGTTGGACATTCGTGTGTTAGAGATAGAATAGATTGTTGGACATTCGTGTGTTAGAGATAGTATAGATTGTTGGACAGTCGTGTATTAGAGATAGTATAGTGTGTTGGACATTCGTGTGTTAGACATAGTACAGATTGTTGGACATTCGTGTGTTAGATATAGTATAGATTGTTGGACATTCGTGTGTTAGACATAGTATAGATTGTTGGACAGTCGTGTGTTAGAGATAATATAGATTGTTGGACATTCGTGTGTTAGAGATAGTATAGTTTGTTGGACATTCGTGTGTTAGACATAGTATAGATTGTTGGACATTCGTGTGTTAGAGATAGTATAGATTGTTATACATTCGTGTGTTAGAGATAATATAGGTTTTTGGACATTTGTGTGTTAGACATAGTATAGATTGTTGGACATTCGTGTGTTAGACATCGTATAGATTGTTGAACATTCGTGTGTTAGAGATAGTATAGATTGTTGGACATTCGTGTGTTAGAGATAGTATAGATTCTTGGACATTCGTGTGTTAGACATAGTATAGATTGTTGGACATTCGTGTTTTAGAGATAGTATAGATTTTTGGACATTCGTGTGTTAGAGATAATATAGATTGTTGGACGTTCGTGTGTTAGAGATAGTATAGATTGTTGGACATTCGTGTGTTAGAGACAGTATAGTTTGTTGAACATTCGAGTGTTAGACATAGTATAGATTGTTGGACATTCGTGTGTTAGACATAGTATAGATTGTTGGACATTCGTGTGTTAGACATAGTATAGATTGTTTGACATTCGTGTGTTAGACATAGTATAGATTGTTGGACATTCGAGTGTTAGAGATAGTATAGATTGTTGGACATTCGTGTGTTAGAGATAATATAGGTTGTTGGACATTTGTGTGTTAGACATAGTATAGATTGTTGGACATTCGTGTGTTAGACATGGTATAGATTGTTGAACATTCGTGTGTTAGAGATAGTATAGATTGTTGTACATTCGTGTGTTAGAGATAGTATAGATTGTTGGACATTCGTGTGTTAGACATAGTATAGATTTTTGGACATTCGTGTGTTAGACATAGTATAGATTGTTGGACATTCGTGTTTTAGAGATAGTATAGATTGTTGGACATTCGTGTGTTAGAGATCATATAGATTGTTGGACATTCGTGTGTTAGAGATATTATAGATTGCTGGGACATTCGTGTGTTAGAGAGTAATATAGACTGTTGGACATTCGTGTGTTAGAGATATATAGATTGTTGGACATTCGTGTGTTAGAGATAATATAGATTGTTGGACATTCGTGTGTTTAGAGATATTATAGATTGTTGGACATCTATGTGTTAGAGATAGTATAGATTGTTGGACATTCGTGTGTCAGAGATAATATAGATTGTTGGACATTCGTGTGTTAGAGATAATATAGATTGTTGGACGTTCGTGTGTTAGAGATATTATAGATTGTTGGACATTCGTGTGTTAGAGATATTATAGATTGTTGGACATTCGTGTGTTAGAGATATTATAGATTGTTGGACATTCGTGTGTTAGAGATAGTATAGATTGTTGGACATTCGTGTGTTAGACATAGTATAGATTGTTGGACTTTCGTGTGTTAGATATAGTATAGATTGTTGGACATTCGTGTGTTAGACATAGTATAGATTGTTGGACAGTCGTGTGTTAGAGATAATATAGATTGTTGGACATTCGTGTGTTAGAGATAGTATAGTTTGTTGGACATTCGTGTGTTAGACATAGTATACATTGTTGGACATTCGTGTGTTAGAGATAGTATAGATTGTTGGACATTCGTGTGTTAGAGATAATATAGGTTGTTGGACATTTGTGTGTTAGACATAGTATAGATTGTTGGACATTCGTATGTTAGACATAGTATAGATTGTTGAACATTCGTGTGTTAGAGATAGTATAGATTGTTGGACATTCGTGTGGTAGAGATAGTATAGATTGTTGGACATTCGTGTGTTAGACATAGTATAGATTGTTGGACATTCGTGTGTTAGACATAGTATAGATTGTTGGACATTCGTGTGTTAGACATGGTATAGACTGTTGGACATTCGTGTGTTAGAGATAGTATAGATTGTTGGACATTCGTGTGTTAGACATAGTATAGATTGTTGGACATTCGTGTGTTAGAGATAGTATAGATTGTTGGACATTCGTGTGTTAGACATAGTATAGATTGTTGGACATTCGTGTGTTAAACATGGTATAGACTGTTGGACATTCGTGTGTTAGAGATATTATAGATTGTTGGACAGTCGTGTGTTAGAGATAATATAGGTTGTTGGACATTTGTGTGTTAGACATAGTATAGATTGTTGGACATTCGTGTGTTAGACATAGTATAGATTGTTGAACATTCGTGTGTTAGAGATAGTATAGATTGTTGGACATTCGTGTGGTAGAGATAGTATAGATTGTTGGACATTCGTGTGTTAGACATAGTATAGATTGTTGGACATTCGTGTGTTAGAGATAGTATAGATTGTTGGACATTCGTGTGTTAGAGATAATATAGATTGTTGGACGTTCGTGTGTTAGAGATAGTATAGATTGTTGGACATTCGTGTGTTAGAGATAGTATAGATTGTTGGGCATTCTTGTGTTAGAGATAGTATACATTGTTGGACATTCGTGTGTTAGAGATAGAATAGATTGTTGGACATTCGTGTGTTAGATATAGTATAGATTGTTGGACAGTCGTGTGTTAGAGATAGTATAGTTTGTTGGACATTTGTGTGTTAGACATAGTATAGATTGTTGGACATTCGTGTGTTAGACATAGTATAGATTGTTGGACATTCGTGTGTTAGACATAGTATAGATTGTTGGACATTCGTGTGTTAGACATGGTATAGACTGTTGGACATTCGTGTGTTAGAGATAGTATAGATTGTTGGACATTCGTGTGTTAGACATAGTATAGATTGTTGGACATTCGTGTGTTAGAGATAGTATAGATTGTTGGACATTCGTGTGTTAGACATAGTATAGATTGTTGGACATTCGTGTGTTAAACATGGTATAGACTGTTGGACATTCGTGTGTTAGAGATATTATAGATTGTTGGACAGTCGTGTGTTAGAGATAATATAGATTGTTGGACATTCGTGTGTTAGAGATAGTATAGATTGTTGGACATTTGTGTCTTAGAGATAATATAGATTGTTGGACGTTCGTGTGTTAGAGATATTATAGATTGTTGGACATTCCTGTGTTAGACATAGTATAGATTGTTGGACATTCGTGTGTTAGAGATAGTATAAGATGTTGGTCATTCTTGTGTTACAGATAGTATAGATTGTTGGACATTCGTGTGTTAGAGATAGAATAGATTGTTGGACATTCGTGTGTTAGAGATAGTATAGATTGTTGGACATTCGTGTGTTAGAGATAGTATAGTTTGTTGGACATTCGAGTGTTACACATAGTATAGATTGTTGGACATTCGTGTGTTAGACATAGTATAGATTGTTGGACATTCGTGTGTTAGACATAGTATAGATTGTTTGACATTCGTGTGTTAGACATAGAATAGATTGTTGGACATTCGAGTGTTAGAGATAGTATAGATTGTTGGACATTCGTGTGTTAGAGATAATATAGGTTGTTGGACATTTGTGTGTTAGACATAGTATAGATTGTTGGACATTCGTGTGTTAGAGATAGTATAGATTGTTGAACATTCGTGTGTTAGAGATAGTATAGATTGTTGAACATTCGTGTGTTAGAGATATTATAGATTGTTGGACATTCGTGTGTTAGAGATAATATAGATTGTTGGACATTCGTGTGTTAGAGATATTATAGATTGTTGGACATTCGTGTGTTAGAGATAGTATAGATTGTTGGACATTCGTGTGTTAGAGATAATATAGATTGTTGGACATTCGTTGGTTAGAGATAATATAGATTGTTGGACAGTTCGTGTGTTAGAGATATTATAGATTTTGGACATTCGTGTGTTAGAGATATTATAGATTGTTGGGACATTCGTGTGTTAGAGATATTATAGATTGTTGGACATTCGTGTTTAGAGATATATAGATTGTTGGACATTCGTGTGTTGAGATATTATAGATTGTTGGACATTCGTGTGTTAGAGATATTATAGATTGTTGGACAGTCGTGTGATAGAGACTAATATAGATTGTTGGACATTCGTGTGTTAGAGATAATATAGATTGTTGGACATTCGTGTGTTAGAGATATATATAGATTGTTGGACGTTCGTGTGTTAGAGATATTATAGATTGTTGGGCATTCTGTGTTAGGACTAGTATAGATTGTTGACATGCGTGTGTTAGAGATAGTATAGATTGTTGACAATTCGTGTGTTAGAGATAGTATAACATTGTTGGACATTCGTGTGTTAGAGATAGAATAGATTGTTGGACATTCGTGTGTTAGAGATAGTATAGATTGTTGGACAGTCGTGTATTAGAGATAGTATAGTGTGTTGGACATTCGTGTGTTAGACATAGTACAGATTGTTGGACATTCGTGTGTTAGATATAGTATAGATTGTTGGTCATTCGTGTGTTAGACATAGTATAGATTGTTGGACAGTCGTGTGTTAGAGATAATATAGATTGTTGGACATTCGTGTGTTAGAGATAGTATAGTTTGTTGGACATTCGTGTGTTAGACATAGTATAGATTGTTGGACATTCGTGTGTTAGAGATAGTATAGATTGTTGGACATTCGTGTGTTAGAGATAATATAGGTTTTTGGACATTTGTGTGTTAGACATAGTATAGATTGTTGGACATTCGTGTGTTAGACATAGTATAGATTGTTGAACATTCGTGTGTTAGAGATAGTATAGATTGTTGGACATTCGTGTGTTAGAGATAGTATAGATTGTTGGACATTCGTGTGCTAGAATAGTATAGATTGTTGGACATTCGTTGTTTTAGAGATAGTATAGATTTTTTGGACATTTGTGTGTTAGAGATAATATAGATTGTTGGACGTTCGTGTGTTAGAGATAGTATAGATTGTTGGACATTCGTGTGTTAGAGACAGTATAGTTTGTTGGACATTCGAGTGTTAGACATAGTATAGATTGTTGGACATTCGTGTGTTAGAGATAGTATAGATTGTTGACCCAATTCGTGTGTTGTTAGAATAGTATAGATTTTTGGCATTTCGTGTGTTAGACATAGTATAGATTGTTGGACATTCGTGTTTTAGAGATAGTATAGATTGTTGGACATTCGTGTGTTAGAGATCTATTATAGATTGTTGGGACATTCGATTGTGTTAGAGATATTATAGATTGTTGGACATTCGGTTGTAGAGATAATATAGACTGTTGGACATTCGTGTGTTAGAGATATTATAGATTGTTGGACATTCGTGTGTTAGAGATAATATAGATTGTTGGACATTCGTGTGTTAGAGATATTATAGATTGTTGGACATTCATGTGTTAGAGATAGTATAGATTGTTGGACATTCGTGTGTCAGAGATAATATAGATTGTTGGACATTCGTGTGTTAGAGATAATATAGATTGTTGGACGTTCGTGTGTTAGAGATATTATAGATTGTTGGACATTCGTGTGTTAGAGATATTATAGATTGTTGGACATTCGTGTGTTAGAGATATTATAGATTGTTGGACATTCGTGTGTTAGAGATAGTATAGATTGTTGGACATTCGTGTGTTAGAGATATTATAGATTGTTGGACATTCGTGTGTTAGAGATATTATAGATTGTTGGACAGTCGTGTGATAGAGATAATATAGATTGTTGGACATTCGTGTGTTAGAGATTGTATAGATTGTTGGACATTCGTGTGTTAGAGATAATATAGATTGTTAGACGTTCATGTGTTAGAGATATTATAGATTGTTGGACATTCCTGTGTTAGACATAGTATAGATTGTTGGACATTCGTGTGTTAGAGATAGTATAGATTGTTGGACATTCTTGTGTTAGAGATAGTATACATTGTTGGACATTCGTGTGTTAGAGATAGAATAGATTGTTGGACATTCGTGTGTTAGAGATAGTATAGATTGTTGGACAGTCGTGTATTAGAGATAGTATAGTTTGTTGGACATTCGTGTGTTAGACATAGTATAGATTGTTGGACATTCGTGTGTTAGATATAGTATAGATTGTTGGACATTCGTGTGTTAGACATAGTATAGATTGTTGGACAGTCGTGTGTTAGAGATAATATAGATTGTTGGACATTCGTGTGTTAGAGATAGTATAGTTTGTTGGACATTCGTGTGTTAGACATAGTATAGATTGTTGGACATTCGTGTGTTAGACATAGTATAGATTGTTGGACATTCGTGTGTTAGACATAGTATAGATTGTTGGACATTCGTGTGTTAGACATAGTATAGATTGTTGGACATTCGTGTGTTAGACATGGTCTAGACTGTTGGACATTCGTGTGTTAGAGATATTATAGATTGTTGGACAGTCGTGTGTTAGACATAGTATAGATTGTTGGACATTCGTGTGTTAGACATAGTATAGCTTGTTGAACATTCGTGTGTTAGAGATATTATAGATTGTTGGACATTCGTGTGTAGAGATAGCTATAGATTGTTGGACATTCGTGTGTTAGACATAGTATAGATTGTTGGACATTCGGTGTTAGAGATAGTATAGATTGTTGGACATTCGTTTGTTAGAGATAATATAGATTGTGGGACGTTCGTGTGTGTAGAGATAAGTATAAGTGTTGGACATTCTTGTGTTAGAGATAGTATACATTGTTGGACATTCGTGTGTTAGAGATATATAGATTGTTGGACATTCGTGTGTTAGAGATAGTATAGATTGTTGGACAGTCGTGTGTTAGAGATAGTATAGTTTGTTGGACATTCGTGTGTTAGACATAGTATAGATTGTTGGACATTCGTGTGTTAGACATAGTATAGATTGTTGGACATTCGTGTGTTAGACATAGTATAGATTGTTGGACATTCGTGTGTTAGACATGGTATAGACTGTTGGACATTCGTGTGTTAGAGATAGTATAGATTGTTGGACATTCGTGTGTTAGACATAGTATAGATTGTTGGACATTCGTGTGTTAGAGATAGTATAGATTGTTGGACATTCGTGTGTTAGACATGGTATAGACTGTTGGACATTCGTGTGTTAGAGATATTATAGATTGTTGGACAGTCGTGTGTTAGAGAAATATAGATTGTTGGACATTCGTGTGTTAGAGGATAGAATAGATTGTTGGACATTCGTGTGTTTAGAGATAGTATAGATTGTTGGACAGTCGTGTGTTAGGAGATAGTATAGTTTGTTGGACATTCGTGTGTTAGACATAGTATAGATTATTGGACATTCGTGTGTTAGACATAGTATAGATTGTTGGACATTCGTGTGTACAACATAGTATAGATTGTTGGACATTCGTGTGTTAGACATGGTATAGACTGTTGGACATTCGTGTGTTAGAGATATTATAGATTGTTGGACAGTCGTGTGTTAGAGATAATATAGATTGTTGGACATTCGTGTGTTAGAGATAGTATAGATTGTTGGACATTTGTGTGTTAGAGATAATATAGATTGTTGGACGTTCGTGTGTTAGAGATATTATAGATTGTTGGACATTCCTGTGTTAGACATAGTATAGATTGTTGGACATTCGTGTGTTAGAGATAGTATAGATTGTTGGTCATTCTTGCGTTAGAGATAGTATAGATTGTTGGACATTCGTGTGTTAGAGATAGAATAGATTGTTGGACATTCGTGTGTTAGAGATAGTATAGATTGTTGGACATGCGTGTGTTAGAGATAGTATAGTTTGTTGGACATTCGAGTGTTAGACATAGTATAGATTGTTGAAAATTCGTGTGTTAGACATAGTATAGATTGTTGGACATTCGTGTGTTAGACATAGTATGGATTGTTTGACATTCGTGTGTTAGACATAGTATAGATTGTTGGACATTCGAGTGTTAGAGATAGTATAGATTGTTGGACATTCGTGTGTTAGAGATAATATAGGCTTTAGTTGGGACAATTTGTGTGTTAGGACATAGTATAATTGTTGGACATTCGTGTGTTAGACATAGTATAGATTGTTGAACATTCGTGTGTTAGAGATAGTATAGATTGTTGGACATTCGTGTGTTAGAGATATTATAGATTGTTGGACATTCGTGTGTTAGAGATAATATAGACTGTTGGACATTCGTATGTTAGAGATATTATAGATTGTTGGACATTCGTGTGTTAGAGATAATATAGATTGTTGGACATTCGTGTGTTAGAGATATTATATATTGTTTGGAACATTCGTGTGTTAGAGATAATATAGACTGTTGGAACATCTCGTGTGTTTAGAGATATTATAGATTGTTGGACATTCGTGTCTTAGAGATAATATAGATTGTTGGACATTCGTGTGTTAGAGATATTATAGATTGTTGGACATTCATGTGTTAGAGATAGTATAGATTGTTGGACATTCGTGTGTCAGAGATAATATAGATTGTTGGACATTCGTGTGTTAGAGATAATATAGATTGTTGGACGTTCGTGTGTTAGAGATATTATAGATTGTTGGACATTCGTGTGTTAGAGATATTATAGATTGTTGGACATTCGTGTGTTAGAGATATTATAGATTGTTGGACATTCGTGTGTTAGATATAGTATAGATTGTTGGACATTCGTGTGTTAGACATAGTATAGTTTGTTGGACAGGTCGTGTGTTAGATATAATATAGATTGTTGGACATTCGTGTGTTAGAGATTAGTATAGGTTTGTTGGACATTCGTGTGTTAGACATAGTATAGATTGTTGGACATTCGGTGTGTTAGACATAGTATAGATTGTTGGACATTCGTGGTGTTAGACATAGTATAGATTGTTGGACATTCGTGTGTTAGACATAGTATAGATTGTTGGACATTCGTGTGTTAGACATGGTATAGGACTGTTGGACATTCGTGTGTTAGAGATATTATAGATTGTTGGGACAGTCGTGTGTTAGACATAGTATAGATTGTTGGACATTCGTGTGTTTAGACATAGTATGCTTGTTGAACATTCAGTGTGTTAGAGATAGTATAGATTTTTGGACATTCGTGTGTTAGAGATAGTATAGATTGTTGGACATTCGTGTGTTAGACATAGTATAGATTGTTGGACATTCGTGTGTTAGAGATATTATAGATTGTTGGACATTCGTGTGTTAGAGATAGTATAGATTAATTGGACATTCGTGTGTTAGAGATAATGATAGATTGGTGACGTTCGTGTGTTAGAGATATTATAGATTGTTGGACATTCCTGTGTTAGACATAGTATAGATTGTTGGACATTCGTGTGTTAGAGATAGTATAGATTGTTGACATTCTTGTGTTAGAGATGTATACATTGTTGGACATTCGTGTGTTAGAGATAGAATAGATTGTTGGAACATTCGTGTGTTAGAGATAAGTATATATTGTTGGACAGTCGTGTATTAGAGATAGTATAGTTTGTTGGACATTCGTGTGTTAGACATAGTATAGATTGTTGGACATTCGTGGTGTTAGATATAGTATAGATTGTATGGACATTCGTGTGTTAGACATAGTAGTATGATTGTTGGACAGACGTGTGTTAGAGATAATATAGATTGTTGGGACATTCGTGTGTTAGAGATAGTATAGTTATGTTGGACATTCGTGTGTTAGACATAGTATAGATTGTTGGACATTCGTGTGTTAGAAATAGTATAGATTGTTGGACATTCGTGTGTTAAGACATAGTATAGATTGTTGGGACAATTCGTGTGTTAGACATAGTATAGATTGTTGGACATTCGTGTGTTAGAGATAGTATAGATTGTTGGACATTCGTGTTGTTAGAGATAATATAGGGTTGTTGGACATGTTGTGTGTTAAGACATAGTATAGATTGTGTGGACATTCGTGTGTTAGACATAGTATAGATTGTTGAACATTCGTGTGTTAGAGATAGTATAGATTGTTGGACATTCGTGTGTTAGAGATAGTATAGATTGTTGGACATTCGTGTGTTAGACATAGTATAGATTTTTGGACATTCGTGTGTTAGACATAGTATAGATTGTTGGACATTCGTGTGTTAGACATAGTATAGATTGTTGGACATTCGTATGTTAGAGATAGTATAGATTGTTGGACATTCGTGTGTTAGACATAGTATAGATTGTTGGACATTCGTGTGTTAGAGATAGTATAGATTGTTGGACATTCGTGTGTTAGAGATAATATAGATTGTTGGACATTCGTGTGTTAGAGATAGTATAGATTGTTGGACATTCGTGTGTTAGAGATAATATAGATTGTTGGACATTCGTGTGTTAGAGATAATATAGATTGTTGGAAGTTCGTGTGTTGGAGATATTATAGATTGTTGGACATTCGTGTGTTAGAGATATTATAGATTGTTGGACATTCGTGTGTTAGAGATAGTATAGATTGTTTTGGGACATTCGTGTGTTAGAGATAATATAGATTGTATGGACGTTCGTGTTGTTAGAGATATTATAGAGTTGTTGACATTCCTGTGTTAAGACCTAGTATAGATTTGTTGGAACATTCGATGTGTTAAGAGTAGTATAGATTGTTGGGACCATTCTTGTGTTTAGAGATAGTATATCATTGGTGGACATTCGTGTGTTAGAGATAGAATAGATTGTTGGGACATTCGTGTGTTAGAGATAGTAATAATATTGTTGGAACAGTCCGTGGGGTATTAGAGATAGTATAGTGGTTGGACATTGCGTGTGTTAGACATAGTATAGATTGTTGGACATTCGTCGTGTTAGATATAGTGTAAGATTGTTGGAACATTCGTAGTGTTAGACATAGTATAGATTGTTGGACAGTCGTGTGTTAGAGATAATATAGAATTGTTTGACATTCGGGGTGTTAGAGATAGTATAGTTTGTTGGAACATTCGTGTGTTAGACATAGGTAGAGATTGTTGGACATTCGTGTGTTAGACATAGTATAGATTGTTGGACATTCGTGTGTTAGACATAGTATAGATTGTTGGACATTCGTGTGTTAGACATAGTATAGATTGTTGGACATTCGTGTGTTAGAGATAGTATAGATTGTTGGACATTCGTGTGTTAGAGATAATATAGGTTGTTGGACATTTGTGTGTTAGACATAGTATAGATTGTTGGACATTCGTGTGTTAGACATAGTATAGATTGTTGAACATTCGTGTGTTAGAGATAGTATAGATTGTTGGACATTCGTGTGTTAGAGATAGTATAGATTGTTGGACATTCGTGTGTTAGACATAGTATAGATTTTTGGACATTCGTGTGTTAGACATAGTATAGATTGTTGGACATTCGTGTGTTAGACATAGTATAGATTGTTGGACATTCGTATGTTAGTGATAGTATAGATTGTTGGACATTCGTGTGTTAGACATAGTATAGATTGTTGGACATTCGTGTGTTAGAGATAGTATAGATTGTTGGACATTCGTGTGTTAGAGATAATATAGATTGTTGGACATTCGTGTGTTAGAGATATTATAGATTGTTGGACATTCCTGTGTTAGAGATAGTATAGATTGTTCGACATTCCTGTGTTAGAGATAGTATAGATTGTTGGACATTCCTGTGTTAGAGATAGTATAGATTGTTGGACATACCTGTGTTAGAGATAGTATAGATTGTTGGACATTCCTGTGTTAGAGATAGTATAGATTGTTGGACATTCGTGTGTTAGAGATAGTATAGATTGTTGGACATTCGTGTGTTAGAGATATTATAGATTGTTGGACATTCGTGTGTTAGACATAGTATAGATTGTTGGACATTCGTGTGTTAGACATAGTATAGATTGTTGGACATTCGATTGTTAGAGTTAGTATAGATTGTTGGACATTCCTGTGTTAGAGATAGTATAGATTGTTGGACATTCGTGTGGTAGAGATATTATAGATTGTTGGACATTCCTGTGTTAGAGATATTATAGATTGTTGGACATTCGTGTGTTAGAGATATATAGATTGTTGGACATTCGTGTGTTAGAGCTAATATAGATTGTTGACATTCCGTGTGTTAGAGATAGTATAGATTGTTGGACATTCGTGTGTTAGAGATAGTATAGATTGTTGGGCATTCTTGTGTTAGAGATAGTATAGAGTGTTGGACATTCGTGTGTTAGAGATAGTATAGATTGTTGGACAGTTCGTGTGTTAGAGATATATAGATTGTTGGACATTCGTGTGTTAGAGATAGTATAGATTGTTTGACATTCTTGTGTTAGAGATAGTATAGATGTTGGACATTCGTTGTGTTAGAGATATTATAGATTGTTGGACATTCGTGTGTTAGAGATAGTATAGATTGTTGGACATTCTTGTGTTAGAGATAGTATAGATTGTTGGACATTCGTGTGTTAGAGATAGTATAGATTGTTGGACATTCGTGTGTTAGAGATAATATAGATTGTTGGACATTCGCTGTGTTAGACATAGTATAGATTGTTGCGTACCTTCGTGTGGTTAGACGATAAGTATAGACTTGTTGCACATTTCGTGTGCTAGAGACTAGTATAGATTGTTGGACATTCCTGTGTTAGACGATACGCTATAGAATTGTTCGGACATTCCGTGTGTTTTAGAGAATCAGTATGTTAGACATTCTGTGTTAGAGACGTATTCGATGTGACATACGGTTAGAGATAAGTATAGATTGTTTGGGACGTTCCGGTGTGCTTAGAGATAGTATAGATTGTTGGACTATTCCTGCTGTTAGAGATCGTATCAGATTGTTGGACATTCGCTCAAGTCTTGTTGTAGACGATTTAATTATCAGATTGTTGGGACATTCTGTGGCTTAGAATAGTATACGATTGTTTGGACCTTACGCTGTGTTAGACGATTAGTATCAGGATTGTTGGAATTCCTTGATGCTTAGAGATTAGTATAGATTGTTGGACATTCCTTGGTTAGAGATAGTAATAGATTGTTGACATTCTGTGTGTTAGAGCTAATTATAGAACTTGTTGGACACTTCGTGTGTTAGAAGTATATTATAGATTGCTGGAACATTCGTGCTGTTAGACGATTAAGTATAGATTGTTGGACATTTCGATTGTCTTAGAGAATTAGTAAGATTGGTTGGACATTCCCGTGCTGTAGGAGATAGTATAGATTGTTGGACATTCGTGTGTTAGAGATAATATAGATTGTTGGACTTCGTGTGTTAGACATATTATAGATTGTTGGACATTCGTGTGTTAGACATAGTATAGATTGTGGACATTCGTGTGTTAGAGATAGTATAGATTGTTGGACATTCTTGTGTTAGAGATAGTATACATTGTTGGACATTCGTGTGTTAGAGATAGATAGATTGTTGGACATTCGTGTGTTAGAGATAGTATATATTGTTGGACAGTCGTGTATTAGAGATAGTATAGTTTGTGGACATTCGTGTGTTAGACATAGTATAGATTGTTGGACATTCGTGTGTTAGATATAGTATAGATTGTTGGACATTCGTGTGTTAGACATAGTATAGATTGTTGGACATCGTGTGTTAGAGATATATAGATTGTTGGACATTCGTGTGTTAGAGATAGTATAGTTTGTTGGACATTCGTGTGTTAGACATAGTATAGATTGTTGGACATTCGTGTGTTAGACATTCGTGTGTTAGAGTAGTATAGATGTTGGGACATTCGTGGTGTAGAGATAATATAGATTGTTGGACATTCGTGTGTTAGCGCTAGTATAGATTGTTGGACAGTCGTGTGTTAGAGAAGTATAGGTTTGTTGGACTTCGTGTGTTAGACAGAGTATAGATTGTTGGACATTCTGTGTTTAGACCATAGTAATAGATTGTTGGACATTCGTGTGTTATACATAGTATAGATTGTTGGACATTCGTGTGGTAGACATAGTATAGAGTTTGACATTCGTGTGTTAGAGATATTATAGATTGTTTGGACAGTCGTGTGTTAGAGATAATATAGAGGTTGGACATTCGTGTGTTAGAGATTAGTATAGGTTTGTTTTGACATTCGTGTGGTTTAGACTAGTGAGATTAGTTGACTTCGTGTGTGTAGACATAGTAATAGATTGTTGGACATTCTTGTTTAGAATAGTATAGATTGTTGGACTTCGTGTGTTAGACATAGTATAATTGTTGGACATTTCGTGTGTTAGAGATAGTATAGATTGTTGGACATTTTTTCGTGTGTTAAGAGATAAGATATGGTTGTTTTTGGACATTGTGTGTTAGACATAGTAATAGATTGTGGACCTTCGTGGTGGTAACATTGTATAGATTGTTGAACATTCGTGTGTTAGAGATAGATAGATTGTGGACATCGTGTGTAGAGATAGTATAGAATTGTTGGACATTCGTGTTAGACATAGATAGATTTTTGGACATTCTGTTTTAACATAGTATAGATTGGTTGGACATTCTGTGTTAGACATAGTAATGAGATTGTTGGACATTCGTGTGTAGAGATAGTATAGATTGTTGGACATTCGTGTGTTAACATAGTATAGATTATTGGACATTTGTGTGTTAGAGATAATATAGATTGTTGGACGTTCGTGTGCTAGAGATAGTATAGATTGTTGGACATTCCTGTGTTAGAGATAGTATAGATTGTTGGACATTCCTGTGTTAGAGATAATATAGATTGTTGGACATTCCTGTGTTAGAGATAGTATAGATTGTTGGACATACCTGTGTTAGAGATAGTATAGATTGTTGGACATTCCTGTGTTAGAGATAGTATAGATTGTTGGACATTCCTGTGTTAGAGATAGTATAGATTGTTGGACATTCGTGTGTTAGAGATATTATAGATTGTTGGACATTCGTGTGTTAGACATAGTATAGATTGTTGGACATTCGTGTGTTAGACATAGTATAGATTGTTGGACATTCGTGTGTTAGAGATAGTATAGATTGTTGGACATTCCTGTGTTAGAGATAGTATAGATTGTTGGACATTCGTGTGGTAGAGATATTATAGATTGTTGGACATTCCTGTGTTAGAGATATTATAGATTGTTGGACATTCGTGTGTTAGAGATAATATAGATTGTTGGACGTTCGTGTGTTAGAGATAATATAGATTGTTGGACATTCCTGTGTTAGAGATAGTATAGATTGTTGGACATTCTTGTGTTAGAGATAGTATAGATTGTTGGACATTCTTGTGTTAGAGATAGTATAGACTGTTGGACATTCCTGTGTTAGAGATAGTATAGATTGTTGGACATTCGTGTGTTAGAGATATTATAGATTGTTGGACATTCGTGTGTTAGAGATAGTATAGATTGTTGGACATTCTTGTGTTAGAGATATTATAGATTGTTGGACATTCGTGTGTTAGAGATATTATAGATTGTTCGACATTCGTGTGTTAGAGATAGTATAGATTGTTGGACATTCTTGTGTTAGAGATAATATAGATTGTTGGACATTCGTGTGTTAGAGATAGTATAGATTGTTGGACATTCTTGTGTTAGAGATAATATAGATTGTTGGACATTCCTGTGTTAGAGATAGTATAGATTGTTGGACATTCGTGTGTTAGAGATAGTATAGATTGTTGGACATTCGTGTGTTAGAGATAGTATAGATTGTTGGACATTCTTGTGTTAGAGATATTATAGATTGTTGGACATTCGTGTGTTAGAGATATTATAGATTGTTCGACATTCGTGTGTTAGAGATAGTATAGATTGTTGGACATTCTTGTGTTAGAGATAATATAGATTGTTGGACATTCGTGTGTTAGAGATAGTATAGATTGTTGGACATTCTTGTGTTAGAGATAGTATAGATTGTTGGACATTCTTGTGTTAGAGATAGTATAGATTGTTGGACATTCTTGTGTTAGAGATAATATAGATTGTTGGACATTCTTGTGTTAGAGATATTATAGATTGTTGGACATTCGTGTGTTAGAGATAGTATAGATTGTTGGACATTCTTGTGTTAGAGATATTATAGATTGTTGGACATTCGTGTGTTAGAGATAGTATAGATTGTTGGACATTCTTGTGTTAGAGATATTATAGATTGTTGGACATTCGTGTGTTCAATCAATCATGTACCATGCCGGAAAGCGTTGGCGGTCATGACTCGCCATTTCACTCGATCACCAGAGTCGTGGGTCAGCTCAGTGTTCCTGTCTCGACATGCTATGTGGCCAAGCCATTCAAGTATTTACTTCTCGGTCTTCCTCTTGGTCTGTTCCCTTCGATCTTGCCAGTTGTCACTAAGTTCTTCAATCAATTTCTTCTCAAAACATGTCCAAAAAAGTTTGACAGTCTACGTCTAATTTTTCTAATCAGTTTACGATTTTCATCTGTCTCCTGTAGTACTTCGTCATTGGTTTTTTGTCTGTCCATGGTATTCTTTGCATTTTCCTCAGAAACCACATTTCTGCAGTCATCAGATGTTTTTCAGCTTGACTGCTCATTGTCCAAGTTTCACATCCATACAAAAGAATAGGCTTTATGTAGCACCTCAACACTCTTTTTCTCGTTTCAATTGACATCTTTTTATTGGTCAGTATGTTTTTCATCTTGTTAAATGCGACTTTCGCCATGGCGATTCTTGTTCTAATCTCTACAATACATCTCCCATCAGATGTTATGACTGTTCCAAGATAATTGTACCGATTCACTTGTTGAAGAATATTCCCATTTACTTGACTATTACATTGTGGTACTCCGTTCTTCCTAGTGACGACCATAATCTGTGTCTTTTTACAATTTAATTCTAATCCCATTTGTTTACTGTGTGCAACAACCGCATCTACTAATTGTTGCAGATCCTGCTCATAGTCTGCAATCAATACTGTATCATCTGCATATCTAATGTTTATTGATGTTTCGTCCTCCAATGCTGATTCCATTTATATCTTCTACATTTCTGAAAATATTTTCACTGTACAGGGAAAAACGATCTGGAGACATTGCACATCCCTGCCTAACAATCCTCTTAATATGCTGATATTGTCCCACTTCATTATCAATCCTTGTGGCAGCTTGTTCTTTCCAATATATGTTGTTTATAAGTCTAATGTCTTTGCCATCAATTTGAAGATCTGCAAGCATATCGCTTGTTAGTGATAGTATGTATTGTTGAACATTTGTGTGTTAGAGATATTATATATTCTTGGACATTCGTGTGTTAGAGATGTTATAGATTGTTGGACATTCGTGTGTTAGATATAATATGCATTGTTGGAAATTTGTGTTTTAGAAATTATATAGATTGTTTGACATTCGCGTGTCCGAGATAATATAGACTGTTGGGCATTCGTGCGTTAGTAATAATATAAATTATTGGACATTCGTGTGTTAGAGATCATATAGATGGTTTAACAATATATGTATGGTTGATAGTTGATCAATGGCCCCGCTGTGTGTAAGTTAGATCTATGGCCCCATACAGTGTATCGTAGACCTATGGCTCCGTGTTATGTACTGGTTGGTGGTGGATGGATTTGAGGGTTGCAAGATACGACCAGATGTGTTTGATTGCTTCCTCCTCCTGTCCATAGTAGCACTCTCAGTACAATGCGTGGTCTCTAGTTACTCAATGCAAGTGTTTGTACAGGGTTGTAGTGTTCGCTGTCTGCATCTTGTGCTCTGACCCCTGTGGTGTGGGTTCTTGATGCTATCTTTAGGGTTAACATGTTAACATAAACAGTTCTTACAGATGTGCATGCATATAGTCTAACGAAACTGCCATTGCTGTTTGTCTTGACTTAAATCCTATGTCATTGGTGTATCACAGATTTATTTTTCCTTCGACTATAGGATCTGTATGTGTCCTTCATATTCTTCTCTGGTTGGTGCAAGAAGGAATGTGCTATATTCCTATAATGGTGTAGAATTGGTCACGCAAGCCGTCTAAATTTATGCCCTTCTTGTCTCTCTACTTTTACGCATTCTGTAATGTCAGAGATGGGCGGTGTCATCAGTCCATGTAAGACGCCTGTGTTATGGTGCTCTCTAGATAATACGACTACTGAAGCAAACGTTCCAGGTCTCACAATAAACAAAATATAGTTTACCAGGATTTAATTGTCTAGAGGAAGCATATTTTACACATCAGCATCTCGAAGTTGGGACACACTAACTGGAGAATGTGTATAATTAGTTGTGACTCATTTTCCTTGAAAGTGGGACGAAGAAGAAGAAGAAGAAGAAGAAGAAGAAGAAGAAGAAGAAGAAGAAGAAGAAGAAGAAGAAGAAGAAGAAGAAGAAGAAGAAGAAGAAGAAGAAGAAGAAGAAGAAGAAGAAGACGAAGAAGAAGAAGAAGAAGAAGAAGAAGAAGAAGAAGAAGAAGAAGAAGAAGAAGAAGAAGAAGAAGAAGAAGAAGAAGAAGAAGAAGAAGAAGAAGAAGAAGAAGAAGAAGAAGAAGAAGAGAAGAAGAAGAAGAAGAAGAAGAAGAAGAAGAAGAAGAAGAAGAAGAAGAAGAAGAAGAAGAAGAAGAAGAAGAAGAAGAAGAAGAAGAAGAAGAAGAAGAAGAAGAAGAAGAAGAAGAAGAAGAAGAAGAAGAAGAAGAAGAAGAAGAAGAAGAAGAAGAAGAAGAAGAAGAAGAAGAAGAAGAAGAAGAGGTGGATGTAGAGGAGTAGGAGTATATACTAGGAAGGGAGAATGAAAAGGAATAGGAGAAGGTGGAATATAAAGAAATGGAGAAAGTATTTCAATGTCAACAGTCTCCAGCCTATGGTCAAAGGCAATGAAAAATATATGTTTATATAACCTACTCGGTTTCATTAGAGACATTTGAAGTACCCCATACTCGTGCATGCACCTGTATCTCGAACAGCTGTAGTTTTCAGGCTTTCCCACATCATAACACTTTCCCTTCCATGAGCACCCTGTAACAATAGAACCTAGTCTTTGCTATCATAAACAATAAGTGTTGCTATCATAAACACTACGTGTTGTTATTATAAACACTTGGTGTTGTTATCATAAACAATAAGTGATGTTATCTTCTTCTTCTTCAGCGTTCCGAGCCATTGAGGTTCTTTGCTACAGATACAATCCGTTTCCATTCGTCTCTCTGTTTGACCTTCTCTTGCCAGTCGTTAATTCCAAGTGCCTGTAGGTCTGTATATATATTATCTCTCCACCGTCTTCTTGGTCTACCTCGGAGTCTACGGTCATTTATTTCCTGAGTGTAAGCGAGTTTTGTTTCCCTATTATCTTCCATTCTTTCTATATGCCCCAGCCATTGTAGTCTATTAGCCTTCATACCAGTGATTAGCGGGGACTTAAACAGATCATAAATGTCTTTGTTACTTCTTCTTTTCCACTCTCCACTTTGTGTATCCCTAATGGGTCCATAGATGCGTCTTAAAACTTTATTCTCAAAAGTTTGTAACAAGACTTCGTATCCTTTCGTTGTACTCCAGGTTTCAGAGCCATACAGCACAACTGGTCTGATCAGTGTTTTGTATATTGTGATTTTGGTGTTACGAGATAGCGCATTTGATTTTAGTAGATGTTGTAGTGCATAGTATATCTTATTTCCAGAATTGATTCTAGTTTGTATTTCTTCCCTTATGATGTTGGAGCAGTTGAAGATTGTACCCAGGTATTTGTATGTTTCAGTTCTTTTAATGGTCATATTATCTATTTGTATGTGGTAAGATTTTTTTAGCCATTCCTTCTCTTGAAATTACCATATATTCTGTCTTATCTTAGTTGATAACCAGCCCCATCTGTTGGGCTTTTTCCTTTAAGTGAGTCAATATTTCCAATGTCTTTTGTTCTTCTTCTTCTTCTTTCGTTCGCTTGAAATATATCTATAATTGCAATGCTGTCTCTTGTATGAATTGAACTGTCTTTTTCAGTTCACACAGTGGTCCATAGAGTTTATCTTCCACTGTCGTCTCTCTAGACCAGAAGGTTTGCCTAGATATGTTATATTTTGGGCAGTCTTGGGGTATGTGCTCTGCTGTCTGAGACGCCAATCCACATGTGCACATGGCTGTTTCACCAATCTTGAATTGTGTATACATGTGGTTGCGTAATCTATTGTGCCTGTTCTGAGGCGCAGAATAATGACTTGTTCTGGTCTGTCCTTAACGTGGTAGTTATCTTGAGCAGGTTTTGGTGGCTTTCTGACTGATTTGATCATTCTTTTCTTTTGGTGGTATGTAACGGGCACATCAAGCTGTTCTTCTTTGGCTCCTTCCTTAGCCAATTGATCAGTTCTGTCGTTTCCGGGTACTCCACAGTGGGATGGTATCCACTTTATGGTGACCTTATGCTGACTGCTAAGTTCAGAAAGTAGTGTCCTTAGTACTGTCAATTTCCCAGACAGGAGCGCTTCGAGTACTGATTTTGCATCTGTCAATAGCACCACAGGTTGTGTAACATGGCTGGTATTTAGTAATTTCTCTGTTGCTATCTTGATTGCCTCAATTTCAGCATCGTAGTTATGGCAGTACTTTCCTGTCGGTACTCTAGCTGTGTCCCTAGTATTATTTAGGTATTCTATGTACACTCCCGCTCCTCCATTTCGAACAGCATTTTGTGCTGACCCATCTGTGTAGACTCGGATCCAGAGGTCCTGTGGGTATTCTTCATCAAGGAAGCTGAGAGTGGCTGTTCTGCGCTGCACACTGTTCTGTTCTTCCTTGTCAAATATTCCTCTCACATTTGTCTGGATTTGTAATGATAGTCTATGCTCAACTTTCCATGGAGTTCGCTCTGGAATAGTTGTTAGGGGGATACCAACTACGGGCAGATCGGTGGTTTCTCTGCAGAGTCGTTTGGCCTGGTGGATAAAACTACTTCTCTTCAACCGTCCCATAGCTAGATTTTGAAATCTGTTCTTCATAGGGTGGCCTGGCAAGCTGAGGAACTTTTCTGCTTGTATTAGCGTTTTCGTATCTCTGCGCTCACTCAGTGCTTGTGTCCTCCCAATCTCCTCCATTTCCACTATAGGGGTTGATCTCATCCCTCCAAGTGCTTGATTTTGCACTTTGTCCAGCTCTTTTAGTGTGGTTTTTTATGCCGAACACCACGCAGTTGACCCGTATTCCAGGTGTGGTCGTATGTTCTGTTGATAAACTTTGCTAAGTATTATCCCACTGGCTCCCCATATGGTTCCACATAGCTTTCTCAGGATGGCTATTTTCCTTCTGGCTTTTGCTACTGCTTTGTTGATGTGCTTTCTCCATGTCAGCCTGCCATCACATGTTGCTCCAAGGTATGTTGGTTCTTTATCTTCTCTTAGGGGTGTTCCATTTATTTGGATGGTCCCTGCCTTTTGTTTTGGAGAGAGGGTAAATATGGTGGTGCTGCACTTGTCAGTGTTTATGCTGACACACCATCTATTTGCCCATGCAACAAATGTATCTACAGCTCTTTGTAGCAATCTGGTGGCCACTGATGCATGTTCATTTATGCTCCATAGAACCAGGTCATTGGCGTACATTGCCGCTTTAATTCCATGCGGTAGATTAGCAACGAGATCATTGATGAAGATTAGAAAAAGTGTGGGGGACAAGACTCCGCCCTGGGGAACACCGTGACGCAGTAGTACTTTCTTGCTCTTTAGTCCGTCTATCTGTAATCGGGCTCTTCTGTTGTGCAAGTATGCTTTCACCCATTTGTAGATTCTTCCATTTACTTTGCAGTTTCTCAGTTTATTCATCAGACCTTCTTTCCAGACTTTGTCAAAGGCTTTCTTCAAATCTTTCCATGCCGTAAGCACCAGCTTCTTCTCTTGGAATGCATCCTCAATTTCTTGAGAGAGGTAGGTTGTCTGATCTTCCATACTGTAGCGCTGCATAAAGCCAGCGTGCTGTGGCACAAGGATGTTTTTACTTTCAATGTACCACTGCAGTCTGTGATTGATGATGCGCTCCAGTCTTTTGCAGAGACAGCTGGTGAGGCTAATTGGTCTGTAGCTAGAGGCACTGGAACTATCTTTCCCTGATTTTAGGAGGGGTATCATGATTGCTTCTCTCCAGGCTTGTGGAACACTGCCTAAGATCCAACTGTTATTGAAGATCTGCAACAGCTTTGCTTTGGCCTCTGTTCCTAAGTTCCTGATCATTTCATTGGAGATACCATCAGCTCCTGGTGACTTTCTCATTTTCAGTTTTGATATGGCTAGCTCCAGTTCGCTGATTGTGATGGGTGCCTCCAGAACCTCATGTACTATTTCCTTCTGTCCTGTATGTTGCCGTTTCTCTCGAATCTCTTGTTTCTCTTGAATAATTTTGATCTTGTTATCTTGTGCGAATGAGTCCGCAAAAAGGTCAGCTGCTTGCTTTCTTGTTAAGATGTTTCCATCTTTATGTAGTGCAATTTTTGAGTTTCTCCCTGTGCCCTCATCGTTAAGTTGTTTTATTAGCTTCCATAATTTCCTTGTGACTCTTTCAAAGTTCAGAGACTCTGTTTTTTCCTGCCAGCTTTTCCGTCTAGCCTGCAGCTGGGCCCTTTGAAATTTGGCTTTTGCGTGCTGGAATTTATTGTGGTGCTCTTGGCTGGGTGTGGCCTCTGCTTGCTTTCTACACACTTCCACATCATTATGCAACTGTTCCAGTTCACTACTCCAGTAGGGTTTATATTGTTTACGGGCTCCTCTTGGTACTGTTTTTCGCGCTACCTGCAGTATGCATTTCCCAAACTCTTCAACTACTTTATTTATGTCTTTCTCAGTGTTCAGGTTTCTAACCAGTGTGCTGGTGCGATTCTTATACATTGCCCAGTCTGCTTTATTGTAGTTCCACCTCGAGATGGTGCTGCTTTCACTGTCAACTGTCATTTACTGCCAATATAGTACCTTGCGGTGTATGGCAGAGGGGTCTTTGAGCCTGAGGAATAAAGGCCGCCTGGCTAGTGCAGTCGCCGCGAGCTGTGCAGGTTAGGATTTTCTTTTTGCCCCCGACAGAAAAGAAATCCGACACCTTACCGAAGGATCGAACCCGGGCCTCCCGAATGAGAGTCCGGCGTTCTAGCCTCTCGGCCAGCCGCTCCTCCGCTGCTGCTTTCACTTACAAGCTCATTTTCTACAGTTAGAAAGACTGGCCGATGGTCACTGCCACCAGGTTGTTTCCCAACAATTCGTGTAAGTTTCCACTCCAGGTCTGGTGAATGAAAAGCCAGGTCAGGTGTAGTTGTAGTGTGCCATGATCTCGAGTAGAAAGTATGTGGGTCGGACGGCTTGTTAACCAAGATGAATCTATTCTCATCCTGCCAGTCTTCCAGTCTCTCTCCTCTCTGGTCCATGTGATCATAGCCCCAACTCTGCGAGTGGCTGTTGAAATCGCCACTAACAATCATTTTTTTCTGTTAATGGTAGTGTGTCCAGTGTCTGTGGGCGGTCGCTTGGACAGTAGTAATTGATCAGATGTAGGTCTGTATAGCCTGTCTTAAGTTTAAGTGTCTAATACTCGGCCCCTTCCATGTAGACTTCGATTTGGGAAGCAGTGATGTTATTTTTTACAAGGGTAAGTATCCCACCTTTTCGCCTGTCCTTTCGGTCAGTACGGTAACACTGGTAGCCTCTGATTTTGAAGGCTATATTTTCGTTGAGATGAGTGTCTTGCAAACAACATATGCTTACTTTTTCTTGGTCCAGGATGTTTTCTAATTCTATTTTTTTTTTTTTTTTTTTGTTGCTGACTCCCTCCGCATTCCAGTGCATTATTTTAAGTCTTTGTTTAGTATGGCCAGCCGTTCTATTCTCATGTCCCCTGGCTCCACAGGACATCTGAGAAGGACCTCCAGTAGTTGGGGTTGGACCCTTTCGAGACATAGGACCCGGCACTGCACCTGCCTGAGGGTCCAAAGCAGGGCGAGTACCATAACATTTAGCAGTAGTCGACATATTCCATTTTGCGTAATTGCGTGGCATCCTGATTTCTGTGGTGCGCCTCCTGGCTGGTTGCCTCCGTCTTCAGCACCTTTCCTTTGCTAGAGCAGACTGTAGTCTCACTCGAGTTTAGATGTGTACACACGCACACACGTGTCTGCACATGCATGTATGTGTATACACATCTAGAGCACACTGGTTATTTTCCGGCACCAGAAACTCGCCGTCGCCCCTTCTCCTGTTAGTAGAAACAGTTCCGCCACGTGAAGGCCAGGAGTTGGACTTTTGCTGCATAGGTTATGTATTCACGAGTCATTGGGGTATTTAAACAATGTTGGGCGCTCACCCCAACACTGCGCCCCGGCTACATACAACAACATTTGGAACCTTCTTTTGTTCATTTTCCCCTATAATATCTATATCATCTGCATAACCAAGCAGCTTGGATGTTCCTCCAATATTACATTCCTCCTTTACCTTGTGATGGTTTTATAAACAATAATTGTTGCATATCCCAATCATAATAAACAATCAGCAGCATGCCTCGCTTAGAACAGAACAGAATAGGACAAGCACTAACTGCATTCTTTGGGACGTGAGATGATAATAGAAGGGAACATGCTTAGTCATGTTGTTACATTTAAATACCTAGGGACAATTACAGCATCAGTTGTTGACATACACAAAATCATTACATCTAGAATAGCTAATGTGACTGTACTGTCCGGGCCGGACCGTTGTTGATGGAAATGAAAGGGCTGATGACTGGCCTCCAGAAGACACTCTGGGGTTCAGGAAGGTAGAAGTGAAACTGCCAATACGTGTTGGACGAGGACACACAGTTCAATGACGTAATGGCTAATGGGATCAGCATTCATGCTCAGCGCTAGCCGGACTGGTCCTGGTAGAGGACGAGAAGCGGCGTGTGTAACCGTCTGTACACTGTAAGGATAAGTTTGGTTGGTGTTCTTGTGTTAATGATAACATAGATTGTTGGAAAACTCGTGTGTTAAAGATAGTATAGATTGTTGGACATTCGTGTTTTAGAGATAATATAGATTGTTGGACATGTGTGTTCGAGATTTTATAGACTGATGGACATTCGTGTGTTATAGATAATATAGATTGCTGGACATTCATGTGTTATAGATGTTATAGAATGTTGAACATTCTTGTATTATAGATAAAATAACTTATGTGACACTTGTGTGTTAGAGTATAGAAAGAGCTTCCTACTTTGGATGTAATCTGTCTAGAGGAAGCACATTTTACACATCAGCATCTCGAATGTGGACACACTGACACACTGGAGATGTGCATAACTGGCATTGACTGATTTTACTTGAAAGTGGAACGAAGAAAGAAGAAGAAGAAGAAGAAGAAGAAGAAGAAGAAGAAGAAGAAGAAGAAGAAGAAGAAGAAGAAGAAGAAGAAGAAGAAGAAGAAGAAGAAGAAGAAGAAGAAGAAGCAGAAGCAGAAGCAGAAAGAAGAAGAAGAAGAAGAAGAAGAAGAAGAAGAAGAAGAAGAAGAAGAAGAAGAAGAAGAAGAAGAAGAAGAAGAAGAAGAAGAAGAAAAAGAAGAAGAAAGGTGGGGTGGAGGCGGAGGCGCATGAGGAGGAGGAGTAGAAGGAGGAGGGGAAGAAGAGGGGAGAGGAGGAGGAGTAGACAAATGCGAACAAGGAGTAGGAGTAGGCGAAGATAGGAGGAGGGAGATGAGGAATAGGAGGAGGTGGTAGATGAATCGACGGAGAAGGTATTTCACTGTCAATAGTCTCCAACCCAGTGCTCAAAGGCCATGAAAAATATATGTATATATAACCTACTCAGTTTCGTTAGAACCATCTGATAGATAAGTTTGTCTTTCTGCCAGAGAATCCACGTGTTTCTTAGGTGAGTCATTGTGTGTTCGCACTTGTAATGTGTGCAGTTGTGGATTCCACGGTCGTGTTCATCATAACACTTTTGATGAAATAAGCAACAGCATTCTGTAAATAAGATACACACACATATATATATATTTAAACATTTTGAAATGACTGTCATACTCGAGGATTTCACTGCCAAGGTAGGCAACGAAATGGTGAGCTGTGTATGTTGGTGGTTTTGGCCTAGGTGAGAGGAATGAGAGAGGTGCCCGATTAATAGCATGGGCAGAATACCATGCCATGGTTTTAAGTGTTATGTTGTTTGTCCATCAAGAATGATGATGACCATTCATTTCATCCAGTGGGGTTGAAGGTATGGAGCCGTGGGTTCTAAGATGGCTGATAAGGCCTATTTTGGCTCGAAATGTTCTTTGACAATGTGGGCAAAGAATGCTTGACGTCTCTGTAGGAAGATTTCCTGCAGTGGTTTTTCTGTCCTGCCTTTTCTTCACAGCTCTTGCAGTCCTGGTTGCCTCACATATGACTGCACCTTTGCGTAATGATGCACGCCACGAATTTCGGTCTCTGGCTGCAGCCTCCCAGGTGTCATGATGAATTCCAAAAGCATTCAGTGAAATTTTCAGAGTGTCTTTAAAGCGTTTCCTCTGGCCACCTTGGGAGCGTTTACCACAATGCAGTTCGCTGTAAAAAATTCGTTTATGGAGCTTGTGATCTGGCATGCGAGTCAAGTGACCAGCCTAACGAATTTGATTCTTCATCAGTATAGTTGTCATGATTTCACTGTGTATCCACCAGATAATGACAATACAGACGGTCATATTCATGGCCTGTGTGCAAAGCTACATTTGTTTTTTAACCGGGACAGAAAAACAAAGTCGGAATGTACATCTGCAGTTGTTTACCAGTTAGATCAAGGACACCGCTAAGTCGCCAACATCAAACAAGGAAATCTTCTTTGACAATCCCCACAAGACGGGAAATTGTAGGCATATGTTGAGAAAAAGGGGGAAGCGACTTGTGCATGGATTGTCCAAAAGGGGGAGATAATCTACTATTGTGACATTGATGAAACCCAAGGGAAAGAATTTATTCAGAAATGGATAATCTGCCCTTGAACCACCTTTGTTAACATCAAAAGAACGTCACGTGGCCACTCAAGGCTGTTGGGTAAAAACATGCTTTGTTTACAAGGAGTGTAACTCTGAGGATTGACTTGCACGGACGTGTTTGTCACTGCAGTGGATTTAAAAAATATCTACCGTGTGCGGAAATTAATTAGATTTAATTGTACACGTGCCTGTTATGGCAAAATGTGGATATGATTTCGAAGACACTGTTGTGTTGTGCTTAAGGTATTGTAGAGAGTATATTTAAGCCTAGTTAATATAAGCAGTAGCCTCGGTAAAACTTGCTAGAGTAATGAATAGAATTAGCTCTGCTAGTGAGAATTGTGTAGTGGGGTGATATTGGGGAAATTGGGGATGGGGAGAATGTACAATGATGGGATCTTCTAGTGATGTCTGCTAGGGGTCTACACTTTACATTTTGCTCTGTCCTGATCTTAACCCACTGCAGACCGGAGTGAAGAACTCCTATGCCCATGACAGAGAATGTTCACTGTCATGTATCTGAGTGAGGCGGACACCCCCCCCCCCATCCAATGGAGGTTGGGGACAGTTGCTATCACCCAATGTGTTGTTCTCTCGTTGACAGGTTCCTTTAGGTCACTCAAGTCACTGAGAATGGAGACCTTGGTGCAGGCAGTTGGTCAACATCTTTTGCACTTAGCCCATGATAGAAAGGGTTTACGGGAACAAGCATAAGAGGGATTATCAAACGTCACACATTAACAGAAGACCAGAAATTGTTTTCTCCGCACCAGTTTGGAGGAAGACCAATCGTCAAATTAATGTTTCAAACATCACTTGGGAACAGAATAGTAAAAAGTGAATTTCTTTTACACCACCTGGGAACAGCCCAGTGGCAGTATGTTTTACACGACAGGTGAACAAACAAAGAGATACAGTTATTCCCCATCACATGGGAATAAATCAGTATAAACTTATTAGGAAGTTAGTATAACAATGGTCTTGTGAACAGTAGACACTTGAGACAGGAAGTACATTTATTTCAAAGAACAGTATGTTCGTGTCCTCACTAGACAAGGGTGTTATAAGTATAGGAACAAATTAGACATATATTAACTGTGTGATCCAGACAGGATTTAGGGTCGGACTGTGACTAGTTCTTTTGAGTGATCAAACAGCCACCGGTGGAAATCTACATCTAGCAGGATGGACACATACCTGGGTGAGGTCTTCGTGGACTGAATGAAGATGTGGTGTGATCCTTTCTGGGATGATCGGGCTGGGCTCTTCAGCTACCTGGTCTAAGTCTGCACCCACTAGAATATTCGACACACATTCTACACATTACTAACACACACTTCTCACACTTATACTCTTTGCTTAATAAATTATTTTGTATTTATTTGTTAAAGCTAGAGTTGTGGAGTATGTTATGTTGGGGAGGAGTGAGAGGGGGCATGATCTAAGGGTGAGTGAGAGTAAGAAAAAGGGGTTTGCAGACCGACGGAGTTTTGTGGACGGAGTCTGGTGGTTTCTCTAAGACAACAATATTGGGGTAATAAAAATGTGGTGTGGATTCCCATCACTCCAAGGACGACACTAAAGTAAGTAAGAAAGACTTACGACATTTATTGGGGGCTCGTCCGGGATCTTTGGACAGCGGGATCTCTTGTAAGCGGGATCTCTTGTAAGCGGGATCTCTTGTAAGCGGGATCCTTTGACAGTGGGATCTCCTGACAACGGGGTCTTTTGACACGGGATCTTTACTAAGAGGACGGTGATATTGTTGGAGAGAGAATCCAGCTAGAGTGAATGTGGATAGGGGTTAGGATACATATCTTACCTGTTCACACCTCACACGTCTGCATAGGTCTGTGGTCCTGATTCTTCTCTTGTCACTGAGTGATTGTGTTGTGTGTGGTCTTAATTATTAGATTAACAGTGATTGTTCATTATATATATATTCCTCTTGGAGATAATCTGCACCCTATCTGCTGACTTACCTGTCTGAAAAATGGCCACTCCTAAATTAACTGGGGCAGAACTAAGGGCAAAGGGGGAAGGAATGGGTTTGTCTGGTTCAGCTTTAACGGATTACATACAGGAAGTGGAGAGAGAGTATCGTCAAGCAGAAAGAGACGATCGGAAGGCCGAATTGGAATTGAGGAAGATGGAGTTAGAAACTAAGAGGATAGAAGCTGAGCAAGCCACTAGAAGGATGGAACTTGAAGCTGAGCAGGCAGCTAAGAAATTAGAAGCTGAGCAAGCAGCTAGGAAACTGGAAGCTGAGCAAGCAGCTAGGAAACTGGAAGCTGAGCAAGCAGCTAGGAAACTGGAAGCTGAGCAAGCAGCTAGGAAACTGGAAGCTGAGCAAGCAGCTAGGAAACTGGAAGCTGAACAAGAAGCTCAGAAAAGGGAGCACGAGTACAGGATGCGGGAACTCGAGCTCAAGAGTCAATCTAATGGGGAAACTGAGGGAGCAGTTGGAGGTTCCTCAGTCCCAGGCTCAACACCAGTAGGTGGACAGGGGTACCATGCTATGAAGTTTCCTTTGGCGGTCTACGAGGAGGACAAAGAGAAGATTGACCAATACCTTCAACGCTTCGAGGCTATGTCAGTTGCTATGGGTCTGGAGCGTAACAAATGGAATCTTAAGCTATCCCAGGGATTACGCGGGACGGGATACGAAGTTTATACTCGCCTGCCACCAGGACATGAGAACAATTATGATGAGTTAAAGACGGCTCTGCTGAAACGATTCGAGGTTACGTCACATACCTACCGGAAAAAATTTCGAGCAGCGAAACGAGAACCGGGGGAGTTGTTTGCCGCCTACAGTTTGCGTCTTAAATCTTATCTCCATAAGTGGATGGATTTGGCTGGGTTCGCACATGACTATGAGAGTCTGGAAGAACTCATGGTGGTCGACCAGCTGAAGAAGCAAATGTCAAAACCTCTCAGGACATTCCTGGGAGAACAAGGAGCGGAACGTATTGACCTCGTGACAAAATTAGCAGAACGGTTCGTAGAGGTACATGGGGAGGCCGGGGAAAACCTTCCCACCAACACCAAAAGTCAGGAGAAACATGACAAGAAGAAAGCCAAAAGCTCTGGAACAAAAAAGGGGGAACCTTATGTGCAAAAATCAGAGGATAGTTCAGAGAAGACGAAGGAGGGAAGCAAGAGCTCTTCGAGCTCTACACCAAAACGACCGTGGTCGGAGAAGTGGTGTTCAATTTGTAAGTCACCCACTCACAATACGAGGGACTGCAAATCGAAGGCTAAGAGCCCTCACTTCGCAGCATGTCAAGTGACTTCCAAGGAGGTTGTCACGGAGAATGCCAAGGTCAGCAAGATAGCTCACCATCAGGAGAGCTCACTCAAGTCCGGCACAAGAAAATCTAGGACAGAGAAATGGTGCAACCAATGCAAGTCAAACACGCACAATGCTATTGACTGCAAGAGAAAGTCAGGAGAATCTAAATTCATCGTGTGCCCCGGGAGACCTAAGGTGGAGCCCACTGAACAGGTCGAGGCCGACGAAGAAACTCCAGACCAGGAAAAACCACCTGTAGTGGAATTGGTAGAGGTTAACGGTCGTCAAGTGGAGTGTTTGTACGACACAGGACTGGACGGGGAGGCCGTGATTTCTGCGGATCTGGTACACCCAGAACAATTCACAGGTGAGACCATGGAAATACAGCCTGCACAGAAGAGTGCTGTGGCCATGAAGTTGCCCATTGCTAACGTGGAGATTCGGTCAAGATATGTCACCGGCACAATCAAGGCTGCTGTATTGACCGATCCCATTTTCCCAGTAATCCTAGGTTGCCGGTATGTCTTTCTGGGAATGCCCAGGGAGCCAATCCATATGGGAGCAATACAGACTCGCTCTCAGACGAGAACGGAAGAGGCAGACGCAATTGTGACTAACCCAATGCCGGGGGAGCTACGAACTGCCCAGAGTGAGGATGATACTTTACGTCCTTGCTACAAAAAGCTGCAGAAAAGTGCTGATCCACCAGGACGGGGGCAGTACTACATGAAGAATAGGATACTCTACAGGAGAGCAGGAAGGGGAGACAACCTATACGGTCAGTTGGTCGTCCCAAAAGCTCACCGGTCCCAGATTCTTCATATGGGGCATACCATCTCCTTTAGTGGACATATGGGTATTGCCGCCACCATGCAGCGGATTTCCTGCCACTACTATTGGCCGGGAATGACAGAGGATGTGCGTCGGTATGTGAAGTCATGCCCTGAGTGCCAGAGGGTGGCACCGAAACACTGGACAGCACCGGTGGTCCTGGGTGAGATGCCCATCATGAACTCTCCTTTCGAGAGGGTAGCCATCGATATCGTGGGTCCACTTCCTAGGACTAGGAAGAGGAACATGTATATACTCACAATGGTGGATTGCTGTACAATGTGGGGTGAAGCCATACCGTTGACCACGATTGACTCGAAACGAGTGGCGGATGCACTGATGGAGGCCTTTACAAGATTAGGCTTCCCAGATCAAATTCTGACGGACAATGGGTCCCAGTTTTGTGGAAAACTCATGGAGGAGGTATTTAGAGTGTTTCACTCTAACCACATACATACCAGCCCTTACCATCCTCAAGCCAATGGACAAGTAGAGCGTTTCAACGGCACGTTGATGACAATGCTCAGGAAACTAGCGCAGGAAAAACCTGATAGGTGGGATGAATATATCCCTGCAGCACTCTTTGCCTATCGGGAAGTTCCTCATGGCTCAACAGGACTACCACCCGCTACGTTGCTGTTTGGTCGTCCAATCAAAGGACCGTTGGAAGCCATGTTGAGGAGTTGGACTGAAGAGGGGACGTCAGAAGAAGTAATCTCATCCTATCAATACGTGGAGGAACTGAAAGAAAAACTCCACAAAGGATGGACTCTGGCAAATCAAAACTTGAAAAAGGCCAGGAAAAGACATGCGGCTTACTACAACCGTAGGTCTAAAGACAGATCTCTAGAGGTGGGAGACAAAGTTTTGTTGCTACTCCCAACGGGAAACAACAAACTGGAGATAGGTTGGCAAGGACCATTTCCCGTGGAAAGGGTAATATCCAGAACCAACTATCAGATCCGGATCCGGGGAAAGTCGAAGATTTTCCATATCAATCTCTTGCGGAAATACGAAGAGAGACCCGGAGAAAAAGCAGCTCACCTCATGGCAATGGCAGTTGCAGTGGAGATAGAAGTGGGAACCAGCGAGGGCAGGGAATATCCCCTGGTACACCAGGAAACCTACAAGGATGTGCAGGTGAACCCTGATCTGACCTCCCAGGAGAGGGAGAAGATAACCCAGGTTCTCAGGTCTCATAAGGAGATACTGACTGATAAACCAGGACGAACGAGGTTGGTGGAGTTCGAGATGACGTTGACTACACAGGAGCCTGTTCGCCAGAAGGTTTACCCAGTGCCCTTCTCTAAAGAAAAGGCCCTGGAGGAGGAAATACAAAAAACTGCTGGAGGATGACGTGATTGCACCATCCACATCCCCATACAATGCGGGGGTAGTTTTGTTACGGAAACCAAGTGGAGAACACCGGTTGTGTATAGACTACCGACTTCTGAACAGTCATACACAATTTCAGGTGGAACCTTTGCCGAATCCAACGCAGTTATTCGCTAGGCTCCATAAGGCTCGGTACTTTTCAAAGGTGGATCTGAGTCGGGGGTACTATCAAATACCAGTCAAACCGGAGATTCGACCACTGCTGGCCTTCAGTACACCCAGTGGACACTACGAATTCAAGGTCATGCCCTTTGGTCTCAGCAACGCACCTAGTGTGTTTACACGTATGATGAGGACTTTACTAGATCCTTTACAGGATCCGGCCATCATCTCCTTCATGGATGATATTCTGATTTCCAGTGGCAGCTTGGATGACCATTTGCAATCCTTGGAGAGAGTGTTTAATAGACTCAAGGAAGCAGGGCTTACCGCTCGTCCAACCAAGTGCATGATTGGTTACCAGACTCTGGAATTTCTAGGTCACACCATCACTCCAGGACACATTGTCCCAGAAGAGAAGAACCTAGAGAAAATCAGAAATGCCCCAAGGCCAAAAACGAAGAAGGACGTGCGATCTTTTCTCTCGTTGTGTGGATTCTACCAGAAATTTATCCCACATTTCACTGAACTGGGAGCTCCATTGACGGAAACCTTGAAAAAGGGATTCCCGGACCAAATCATTTGGACACCAGAATGTGAGACTGCCTATAGTCAGTTAAAGGAGGCCTTGGTCAGTAAACCTGTATTACAGCTCCCGGACCTTTCCAAACCATTTGTGTTGAGAACGGATGCAAGTGGGATTGGGATTGGGGCAGCGTTGTTACAGGAAGGGAAAGACGATGCTTCGGTTTTGAAACCTGTGGCATACGCAAGCAAGAAACTACTCCAGGCTGAGAGGAATTATTCGACCGTCGAGAGAGAATGTTTGTCTCTCGTATGGGCCGTGCAAAAATTCCAGCCCTATTTGTATGGAGTTAAGTTTCGGGTCCAGTCAGATCATCAGCCAATGATGTTCCTGGCTACTTCTCAGAAGCTCAACGCCCGTTTGATGCGGTGGTCGTTGTTACTTCAACCCTACAATTTCACAGTTGAGTATATTCCTGGGAAGGAAAATGTTGGAGCGGACTTCTTATCAAGACACCCAGCTCCTGAAGAAGAGGAATGAATCATCTGGATTGAATTCACAGTGGAGAAGAGTGAGATGGACTACTCTCTTAAGAGGGGGCCTATGTCATGATTTCACTGTGTATCCACCAGATAATGACAATACAGACGGTCATATTCATGGCCTGTGTGCAAAGCTACATTTGTTTTTTAACCGGGACAGAAAAACAAAGTCGGAATGTACATCTGCAGTTGTTTACCAGTTAGATCAAGGACACCGCTAAGTCGCCAACATCAAACAAGGAAATCTTCTTTGACAATCCCCACAAGACGGGAAATTGTAGGCATATGTTGAGAAAAAGGGGGAAGCGACTTGTGCATGGATTGTCCAAAAGGGGGAGATAATCTACTATTGTGACATTGATGAAACCCAAGGGAAAGAATTTATTCAGAAATGGATAATCTGCCCTTGAACCACCTTTGTTAACATCAAAAGAACGTCACGTGGCCACTCAAGGCTGTTGGGTAAAAACATGCTTTGTTTACAAGGAGTGTAACTCTGAGGATTGACTTGCACGGACGTGTTTGTCACTGCAGTGGATTTAAAAAAAATATCTACCGTGTGCGGAAATTAATTAGATTTAATTGTACACGTGCCTGTTATGGCAAAATGTGGATATGATTTCGAAGACACTGTTGTGTTGTGCTTAAGGTATTGTAGAGAGTATATTTAAGCCTAGTTAATATAAGCAGTAGCCTCGGTAAAACTTGCTAGAGTAATGAATAGAATTAGCTCTGCTAGTGAGAATTGTGTAGTGGGGTGATATTGGGGAAATTGGGGATGGGGAGAATGTACAATGATGGGATCTTCTAGTGATGTCTGCTAGGGGTCTACACTTTACATTTTGCTCTGTCCTGATCTTAACCCACTGCAGACCGGAGTGAAGAACTCCTATGCCCATGACAGAGAATGTTCACTGTCATGTATCTGAGTGAGGCGGACACCCCCCCCCCCCCCCATCCAATGGAGGTTGGGGACAGTTGCTATCACCCAATGTGTTGTTCTCTCGTTGACAGGTTCCTTTAGGTCACTCAAGTCACTGAGAATGGAGACCTTGGTGCAGGCAGTTGGTCAACATCTTTTGCACTTAGCCCATGATAGAAAGGGTTTACGGGAACAAGCATAAGAGGGATTATCAAACGTCACACATTAACAGAAGACCAGAAATTGTTTTCTCCGCACCAGTTTGGAGGAAGACCAATCGTCAAATTAATGTTTCAAACATCACTTGGGAACAGAATAGTAAAAAGTGAATTTCTTTTACACCACCTGGGAACAGCCCAGTGGCAGTATGTTTTACACGACAGGTGAACAAACAAAGAGATACAGTTATTCCCCATCACATGGGAATAAATCAGTATAAACTTATTAGGAAGTTAGTATAACAATGGTCTTGTGAACAGTAGACACTTGAGACAGGAAGTACATTTATTTCAAAGAACAGTATGTTCGTGTCCTCACTAGACAAGGGTGTTATAAGTATAGGAACAAATTAGACATATATTAACTGTGTGATCCAGACAGGATTTAGGGTCGGACTGTGACTAGTTCTTTTGAGTGATCAAACAGCCACCGGTGGAAATCTACATCTAGCAGGATGGACACATACCTGGGTGAGGTCTTCGTGGACTGAATGAAGATGTGGTGTGATCCTTTCTGGGATGATCGGGCTGGG
>JACEFZ010028217.1:67500-90000 GCA_014155875.1 Cepaea nemoralis
ACTTTCGGATTAAGCAATGCGCCTAGTGTCTTCACTCGTATGATGAGGAAACTTTTATGACCATTGGAAAATCCACGTCTTATTAACTTCATGGATGACATCCTGATTGCCACAGAAACATTCGAGGAACATCTTGAGACATTGAAGATACTGTTCAATCGCCTGAAAGAAATGGGGATGACCACAAGACCAAAGAAGTGCCAGATTGGGTTCAGGCAATTAGATTTTTTTTTTGGGGACACACAATATCTCAAGGCAAAATGCAACCTCATGATGGTAATGTGGAGAAACTAAGAAATGCACCGCGACCCAGAACCAAAAAGGATGTTCGATCTTTTGTATCTCTCTGGGGATTTTACCAAAGATACATCCCGAACTTCAATTCCCTCGCATCTCCGTTGACAAATCTCACTCGGAAAGGGGAACCAGAGAATGTCGTTTTGTCTGCTGACTGCGAGAAAGCATACGCGGAGTTAAAGAAAGCCTTAACAGCAAAACCAGTTCATCTACCAGATCTAACGCGTCCATGGATACATAGGCCAGATGCAAGCAACATAGGAATTGGTGCCACCTTATTACAAGGAATGGATGAGGATCAATCAATGCTCTTTCCAGTTGCCTATGCCAGTAGAAAATTGAATTCAGCCGAACGCAAATTATTCTACCATTGAAAAAGAAAGGTTAGCTTTAGTTTGGGCAGTAGAAAAGTTCCAGGCGTACCTGTATGGGAAACACTTCACAATACAGTGCGATCATCAACCTCTCACGTTCCAGGCAGCATCCAGAAACTTAAACGCTCGACTAATGAGATGGTCGTTACTTCTACAACCGTATTCATTTCAAGTAGAATAAGTTCCAGGAAGAATTAATGTAGGAGCAGACTTTCTCAGCAGACATACTATTGAAGATTCTTTTCAAGAATCAGAGGAGGAAAGAAAGAATGGGAGAAGGAAGGATTAGAGGAACTATAAGCTTGTTACTCTTGCTCAAAGCTACTATTCTTCAGGCGAACGACAGTCTGAGAGGGGAGTCATGTCTTCTTCTTCTTCTTCTTCTTCTTCTTCTTCTTCTTCTTCTTCTTCTTCTTCTTCTTCTTCTTCTTCTTCTTCTTCTTCTTCTTCTTCTTCTTCTTCTTCTTCTTCTTCTTCTTCTTCTTCAGCGTTCCGAGCCATTGAGGTTCTTTGCTGCAAATACAATCCGTCTCGGGACGCAGAGGTGTTTCCAAGGCACCAGGGCCGGGTTATATACTGGCCAAGACCTATTGACGCGTCCTCGTCGAGCGTCCTGGGCAACAGGTCCCTTCGGGGTCCTGGCTGAAGTCAATAGGATCGCCGATTCCTCCGAAGTCGGAGAGTCTCTGCCTGTATGGCGAGGAACCACCAGTCTGCACACCAATAAGCCAGACATGGGACAACGGATACCCACGCAAACTTCAGGTCCTGTATGACATCACACTGATGTTGGACAACAGGATGTCATCATCCGACATACAGGACTTTGCGTTGGAGCTCAAGCCAACGAACACAAGCAAGCAAGCAACAATCCGTCTCCATTCGTCTCTCTGGTGGACCTTCTCTTGCCAGTCGTTAATTCCAAGTGCTTGTAGGTCTGTACATGTATTATCTCTCCACCGCCTTCTTGGTCTACCTCGGGGTCTACGGTCATTTATTTCCTGAGTGTAAGCGAGTTTTGTTTCCCTATTATCTTCCATTCTTTCTATATGCCCCAGCCATTGTAGTCTATTAGCCTTCATGATACCAGTGATTAGCGGGGACTTAAACAGATTACAAATGTCTTCGTTACTTCTTCTTTTCCACTCTCCACTTTGTGTATCCCTAATGGGTCCAAAGATGCGTCTTAAAATTTTGTTCTCAAAGGTTTGTAACAAGGCTTCGTCTCCTTTCGTTGTACTCCAGGTTTCAGAGCCATACAGCACAACTGGTTTGATCAGTGTTTTGTATATTGTGCTTTTGGTGTTACGAGATAGCGCCTTTGATTTTAGTAGATGTTGTAGTGCATAGTATATCTTATTTCCAGAGTTGATTCTAGTTTGTATTTCTTCCCTTATGATGTTGGAGCAGTTGAAGATTGTACCCAGGTATTTGAATGTTTCCGTTCTTTTAAAGGTCATATTACCTATTTGTATGTGGCCAGAGTTTTTAGCCATTCCGTCTCTTGAAATTACCATATATTCTGTCTTATCTTGGTTGATAACCAGCCCCATCTGTTGGGCTTTTTCCTTTAAGTGAGTCAATATTTCCAATGTCTTTTGTTCACTTTGCCCTATAATATCTATATCATCTGCATAACCAAGCAGCTTGGATGTTCCTCCGATATCACATTCCTCCTTTACCTTCCTTACAACTTTCTCTAGAGCCAGATTGAAGAGCAGCGGCGATAGTGCATCACCCTGTTTCAAGCCAGATGTTATTTGGAAGGGGTCTGATTTCCTGCCTTTATATGTTACTATATTATAAGTATCTTCCATGCATAGTCTGGTCATGTTGATTAACTTCCTTGGTATTCCAAATTCCAGCATAGCATTCCATAGACTATTCCTATGGACACTATCATAAGCCTTTTTAAAATCCACAAAAATGTTATGGAGATCTCTTTTATATTCCCAATGTTTCTCGGCTATTTGTCGTATGGGGAGCCATGTGATATATTATATTTTCACATGCGAAACATGCGGTAAATAATTCCGGGCGACAGTAAAATTTTGACACCGCCTCATTCTCTGCGGCAATAAACCGACTTTTTCATCGACCCATTGTGACGTAACCACCGGAACAACGAAAACAAAATAAAAAGTCACATGCAGGAATGAAACTGTCTGTTTGTGAACCAGCCCAGCACAAGGCGAGGAGAAGATCTGAGCGGAGGGAATGAAGAGATATATCTAAACAAAATATTTAAATATAAGTATTTTAAATGCAGATAGGAAACATCAGCCTACAACATCGCACCCAGATTCAGAAACCTGTCGCTGAAGTGTTTAAAGTCGTCCTGTTTGGATGAAGTGGTGGTCATTATCCAGACCCGACTTTGTGAATGCAGCACTTTGTGAAAGTAGTTGTAGAAGTTTGAATGAATGCAGTAGCCATTTAACTGACTGAGGCAGCTGAAATAGTGAGGCCAAATACTATTCCATAGAAACTTTCTGCCAATTTTCACCACCTTTTCAGGACAGGTATCACATATCCTTTTATCCAGGTATAGGTGAAGAACACCAGTGAGCCAATTTATAATAAATCACCGGGGAAAACAATAAAGAACACTCAAGAATATTCTACACTGACTGTTACCGAGATCCAGTAACTGGATGGTAAACCCACCAACGTGTAACCAGTTTCTTTCCACAGATTAGGCTCGCAGAAGAGGCCCAATATTTAAGAACGGATGCAACTCAGAAGACCATGTATGATACAGTGGCATATCCAGAAGATGGATACTTAGTTAAGAGACTAATATACCCATGATATTGTAATTTTACTGTATTGTTTGTTGTATGTTATTACCTGTATAATCAATAGTTCCATTTATATATAATAAATGATAAAATTACAGGCTATTGTCTCTTTTGAGGGTTCTCTTGTCATACTAAAATTGTTGTAAGCTATTACCCTTGATTAATTATTGAGTTGGTAGTGGAGAGGCAAGGAACCATTCCTCGGGACATTTGGGATACTCAGTAAAAATTTAATTTTTTCCTTGAGGTATTCCTTGGTTCTCAATCAATCAATCAATCATGTGCCATGCCGGAAAGCGTGGGCGGTCATGACTCGCCATTTCACTCGATCACCAGTGTCGTGGATCAGCTCAGTGTTCCTGTCTCGTCCATGCCATGTGGCCAAGCCATCCAGGTATTTTCCTCTCGGTCTTCCTCTTGGTCTGTTCCCCTCGATCTTGCCAGTTGTCACTAAGTTCTCCAACCCATTTCTTCTCATAACATGTCCAAAAAATTTTGACTGTCTACGTCTAATTTCTCTAATCAGTCTACGATATTCATTTGTCTCCTGTAGTACTTGTTCATTGGTTTTTCTGTCTGTCCATGGTATTCTTTGCATTTTCCTCAGAAACCACATTTCTGCAGCCATCAGATGCTTTTCAGCTTGACTGCTCATTGTCCAAGTTTCACATCCATACAAAAGAACAGGCTCTATGTATCCCCTCAACACTCTTTTTCTCGTTTCAATTGACATCTTTTTATTGGTCAGAATGTTTTTCATCTTGCTAAAGGCTACTTTCGCCATGGCGATTCTTGTTCTAATCTCTTCAAGGCATCTCCCATCAGATGTTATAACTGTTCCAAGATAATTGTACCGATTCACTTGTTGAAGAATATTTCCATTTACTCGTATATTACATTGTGGCACTTCTTCCTTCCTACTGACGACCATAACCTGAGTCTTTTTACAATTTAATTCTAACCCCAGTTGCTCACTGTGTACAACAACCGCATCTACTAATTGTTGCAGGTCCTGCTCATTGTCTGCAATTAATACTGTATCATCTGCATATCTAATGTTATTGATGTTTCGTCCTCCAATGCTGATTCCATTTATATCCTCTACATTTCTGAAAATATTTTCACTGTACAGGGAAAAAAGATCTGGAGACATCACACATCCCTGCCTAACACCTCTCTTAATTGGCTGATACTGTCCCACTTCATTATCAATCCTTATTGCAGCTTGTTGTTTCCAATATATGTTTTTTATAAGTCTAATGTCTTTCCCATCAATTTGTAGATCTGCAAGCATATCCACCATGCTGACATGTCTAACGCTATCAAAAGCCTTTGTATAGTCAATAAAGCAAAGATGTATATCCTTGTTTACTTCTATAGCACGTTCAATAACTGTTCGCAGCATATACACAGCATTTACTGTACCCTTTCCTTCTACAAACCCGCATTGTTCTTCCCCTATTTCAGGTTGTATCTTCTTCCTCATTCTTTGCATGATAATTCTTAGCAAAATCTTTGTGATGTGACTCATTATACTAATTGTTCTATGTTGATCACATTCCAAGGTTCCTGATTTCTTTGGGATTGCAATAAATATAGAGTTACATAATTCAGGAGGTATATCTCCAGTATCATATAATGTGTTCAGCAGTCTGGTGACTTGATTTATTCCAAATTCTTCTAAAGCTTTAATCATTTCTGTTGTGATGTTATCTGCACCGGGGGCCTTGCCAGCTTTCATATGCTTAAGAACATTTCGAACCTACATCTCCAAAATTGGCGGTTCTTCATTATTAAATCTAATATCATACTGTTCGTCTCTGTTATCATCATAAAGGTGTTTCACATAATCTGTCCATACCTGTAGAATCTGGTCTTTTTCTATTATGATTTTGCCATCTTCAGTTTTTAGACACCCTGTTGATGTACTTGTTCTTTTATTAGTAAGTTCCTGAATTCGTTTGTGCACTAATTTGGTATTTTGACTGTTGTGTTGGCTTTCAATTTCTAAGCACTTTTCCTCAAGCCATGCTTCTTTTGCCTCCTTACATAATGTTCTGACTTGTCTGTGAATTTCTTCATATTTGACAGAATTATTTTTGTTGCCTTGGTTCTCCAAAACTCTATTTAATGGTCTCAAATCATTGAGCCAGTAACAGCTAAATTAATTTTAACGGGAAGGATCACATTGAGAAATAGGAACTCTGGATCCTTGGTCTCTTTGGGGTTGAGCCATCAACTATGTATCCGACAAGTGGAGGATTTAAGTTCGGGGATTTATTTTATCAAGAAGTAGGATATAGCATGTTGGAATAGTAACATTCACATAGTCAGAAGTTATCATATCGTTAGATATTGATAAAGTTAGGTAGATAACTCTAATCAGACATACGTGCTTTGCATAAAGTCTACTCTTCAGGTATACAGGCGTATTCACCTTCAGAGAAGACAAGAAAAAGGTAAGAATGGCAGACACCACCTGACTAAGAAATCTTTTAATGGAGACTGGTAAGCAGTGCGACCTAACAGGTAAGGACTTAGCTCAGTATGTTAGCGAAGAGTTCGAGAAACACGAACGTCTGCAAGCTGAGAAGTAAAAGGAGGAAAGACGACTGCTAGCTGAGAAGGAAAAGGAGGAAAGACGGCTACAAGCTGAGAGGGATAATGAAACAGAGTTACGACGACTTGAAATCATGAACCAACATTACTCCTCATCAGATCAAATTATATCTTCAGCTGAACCACCAGGAGAAGCAGCTTCAGTTCAAGTGAATGCCATGTCTTTTCTGTTGGATCCTTTCAACGAACAAACAGACATCATCGAAAATTATTTATCAAGATTCGAGAGGATGTATGTGATGTGCGGATTGGAGGATACCAAATGGGCAGTTAAATTGTCACAAGGACTTTGCGAAATTTCTTACGAAGTATTTTATAGGATATGACCGGAGGAGTTGGGCAATTATAACATCCTAAAACAAGCCTTATTATCCAGATTCGAAATAGACGGAGAGAACTACCAGAAACAGTTCAGGACTGCTCGGAAGGAAGCCGGAGAGAACTTTTCTCAATACGTAGAACGACTGAAATCCTACCTAAACAAATGGCGTACCATGTCTAGATTTGAGGAAACCTACCAAGATCTAGAAGAAATGTTTCTAATAGATCAACTCAAACAGAAAATGTCTCAGGACATGAGAGCATTTTTAACACAAAATGGAGCTGAGAGATTGGAGTGTATCATTACTTTGGCAGAGAGATATGAAAAGTCGCAGAAAGAGGCGGGAGGTAATCAACGAACTACCAATAATCTTCCTCGCGAATTCCCTCAGAAGACCAAAGGTAAAGGAGAACCGAACTCCAGCAAACCAAATGGATCGAATGGATCAAATAAGACCACTACGAATCAGAACCAGCAGGTCAAGTGGGAGAAGAAGCTCTACTGCAGCCATTGTAAAACTTAACTCATAACACAAAAGATTGCAAAAAGAAGCCTCAACCTCTTACCACAGTCTGTGCCGTCAAACCTAAAGCAGCGAGAAGGAACTGTAATGTTCGTTCCAATATGGACACGCAACGGAACACCACCTCAAAACTGCCAGTCATAGAATCTGTCAACCTGAACGGGTGGACTGTGGTATGTCTCTCTATGATACAGGTTTATTTTTCGACGCAATTTTACAAGTCTCATTGGTAAACCCAGAGCAAGTTACAGATGAAACCGTCGAAAATCAGGGATTTCTGAAAATTTTCGTACCTATGACACTTCCTTTTGCTAAGGTCAACATAACTTGACGCTATGTTACGGGAGAAATCAGAGCAGCGGCCATGGTAGACCCAATCTACCCTGTCATGCTCGGATGTCGCTATGTCTTTTTAGAAGAACCAGTACAGCCAATGATAGCATCAGCGGTGCCAACAGGCCAATAAAACTCCAACAACGACTACGACACCAGCAAATCTTCAACCCGAAGATTTAAAACAAGCCCAAGCAACAGACAGTTCACTTAGGACGTGCTTCCGTAAGTTGCCAAAATCACATACACCTCCTAGGAAGGATGATTTCTACATGAAGAATGGAATTCTTCACAGAAAGGCAGGAAATTTAGGACAAGAGTATTCTCAACTGGTTGTTCCAACTACTTACAGAACACAAATACTTGAGATGGGACATAGTATGCCATCTAGCGGACATATGGGAATCAACGCAACCATGCAACGAATCTCAACTCACTACTACTGGCCGGGAATGAATGCGGACATTCAACGATATGTCAAATTATGCCCAGAATGTCAGAGAGTAGCCCCAAAGCACTGGCCACCAACAGCGGCATTAGGGGAATTTTCCATCACTGGCACACCATTCGAGAAAGTGGCTATGGAAATTGTCGGACCTCTGACTCAGACAAAGAAAAGGAATCGATTCATACTAACACTAGTAGACACATGCTCGATGTGGGCGGAATCGAGGCAGATATGTACTTCTCCATACCACCCTGCTTCAAACGGAGCTGTGGAAAGATTTAATGGGACCCTAATAACCATCCTGAAAAAACTAGCTCAAGAAACACCAGAGGCGTGGGATACATACATTCCGGTAGCACTTTTTGTGTATCGTGAAGTACCTCACAAATCTACAAGAATTGCACCAGCAAGATTGTTGTTCGGTCGTCCAATCAAGGGACCATTAGAAGCTTTACTTCGTACATGGACTGATGATTCAGTTGATGAAACTGTTGTGACTGCATCCGCGTATGTGGAAGTGTTAAAACAACGACTTCAACTTGGCTGGAAATTAGCCGCAAGCAATCTACGACAAGCACGGCGTAGAATGGCCCAAAATTTCAATAAGAAAGCGAAATATAGAGAGTTAGCGGTGGGAGAAAAAGTACTATTACTTCTTCCCACAAGTCAAAACAAGTTGCAGATCGGTTGGAAAGGACCTTATGTAGTAAAGGAGAAAATTTCCAGAACAAACTACAAGATCTCTATAAAGGGGAAAGTTAAAATCTCTCATCTCAACCTGTTACGAAAGAACAACGAGAGACCCATCACCGAGACAGCACATTTGATAGCAATGGCCGTAGCAACAGAAGTTGAACATGGAAACTCAATGGGAGTGGAGTATCCGCTGCAGTTCAACGAGTCTTATCGAGATGTGGACATTAGTTCAACATTAACGACGGATCAGCAGGAGCAGATTCGAGAGTGCTTAGAGAATTATGCAGAGATACTAACAGACAAGCCAGGATTAACAAATCTTGAAGAATTTGACATGAAGTTGAAGGATACAACACCTTTGCGAGTCAAAACTTACCCTGTTCCATACGCCAAAGCCAAACATCTCGAAAATAAAATTCAACAGTTGCTTTCAGCTGGGATCATATCACCTTCTGAATCACCTTACAATGCAAGTGTAGTTTTATTGAGGAAATCCAGTGGTGAACATAGATTATGCATTGATTATCGGCAGCTGAATGCGGTGACAGAGTTTTAACCAGAACCACTGCCAGATCAAAATCAACTTTTCACCAACCTCAACAGAGCAAAATACTTCACAAAGATAGATCTCAGCAAAGGATATTATAAAATTCCAGTGAAAAAGGAAGTAAGACCGTGGTTAGCCTTCTGCACTCCTGATGGACACTATGAATTTAACGTTCTTCCTTTCGGATTAAGCAATGCGCCTAGTGTCTTCACTCGCATGATGAGGAAACTTTTATGACCATTGGAAAATCCACGTCTTAGCAACTTCATGGATGACATCCTGATTGCCACAGAAACATTCGAGGAACATCTTGAGACATTGAAGATACTGTTCAACCGCCTGAAAGAAGTGGGGTTGACCAAAAGACCAAAAAAGTGCCAGATTGGGTTCAGGCAATTAGATTTTTTGGGACTCACAATATCTCAAGGCAAAATGCAACCTCATGATGGTAATGTGGAGAAACTAAGAAATGCACCGCGACCCAGAACCAAAAAGGATGTTCGATCTTTTGTATCTCTCTGGGGATTTTACCAAAGATACATCCCGAACTTCAATTCCCTCGCATCTCCGTTGACAAATCTCACTCAGGAAAGGGGAACCAGAGAATGTCGTTTTGTCTGCTGACTGCGAGAAAGCATACGCGGAGTTAAAGAAAGCCTTAACAGCAAAACCAGTTCTTCATCTACCAGATCTAACGCGTCCATGGATACATAGGCCAGATGCAAGCAACATAGGAATTGGTGCCACCTTATTACAAGGAATGGATGAGGATCAATCAATGTTCTTTCCAGTTGCCTATGCCAGTAGAAAATTGAATTCAGCCGAAAGCAAATTATTCTACCATTGAAAAAGAAAGGTTAGCTTTAGTTTGGGCAGTAGAAAAGTTCCAGGCGTACCTGTATGGGAAAAACTGCACAATACAGTGCGATCATCAACCTCTCACGTTCCTGGCAGCATCCAGAAACTTAAACGCTCGACTAATGAGATGGTCGTTACTTCTACAACCGTATTCATTTCAAGTAGAATATGCTCCAGGAAGAATTAATGTAGGAGCAGACTTTCTCAGCAGACATACTATTGAAGATTCTGTACAAGAATCAGAGGAGGAAAGAAAGAATGGGAGAAGGAAGGATTAGAGGAACTATAAGCTTGTTACTCTTGCTCAAAGCTACTATTCTTCAGGCGAACGACAGTCTGAGAGAGGAGCCATGTGATATATTATATTTTCACATGCGTAACATGCGGTATATAATTCCTGGCGACTATAAAAGTTTGACACCGCCTTATTCTCTGCAGCAATAATCCGACTTTTTCATCGACCCAGTGTGACGTCACCACCGGAACAACAAAAACAAAATAAAAAGCCACATGCGGGAATGAAACTGTCTGTTTGTGAACCAGCCCAGCACAAGGCGAGGAGAAGATCTGAGCCGAGGGAATGATGAGATATGTCTAAACAAAATATTTAAATATAAGTATTTTAAATGAAGATAGGAAACATCAGCCTACAACATCGCACCCAGATTCGGAAACCTGTCGCTGAAGTGTTTGAAGTTGTCCTGTTTGGATGAGGTAGTGGTCATTATCCAGACCTGACTTTGTGAATGCAGCGCTTTGTGAAAGTAGTTGTAGCAGCTTGACTGAATGCAGTAGCCACTTAACTGAGTGAGGCAGCTGAAATAGTGAGGACAAATACTATTCCAGTGCAACTTTCTGCCAATTTTCACCACCTTTCCAGGATAGTTATCACATATCCTTTTATCCAGGTATAGGTGAAGAACACCAGTGAGCCAATTTATAATAAATCACCGGGGGAAACAATAAATAACACTCAAGAATAGTCTACACTGACTGTTACCGAGATCCAATAACTGGATGGTAAACCCACCAGGGTGTACCCAGTTTCTTTCCACAGATTAGGCCCGCAGAAGAGGCCCAATATTTAAGAACGGATGCAACTCTGAGGACCATGTATGATACATTGGCACAGCCAGAAGATAGATACTTAGTTAAGGGACTAATATACCCATAATATTGTAATTTTACTGTATTGTTTGTTGTATGTTATTACCTTTATAATCAATAGTTCCATTTATATATAATAAATGATAAAATTACAGGTTATTGTCTATTTTGAGAGTTCTCTTGTCATACTAAAATTGTTGTAAGCAATTACCCTATATTAATTAATGAGTTGGTAGAGGAGAGGCAAGGAACCATTCCTCAGGACATTTGGGATACTCAGTAAAAATTTAATTTTTTCCTTAAGGTATTCCTTGGTTCTCCAAAACTCTATTTAATGGTCTCAAATCATTGAGCCAGTAACAGCTAAATTATTTTAACGGGCAGGATCACATTGAGAAAGAGGAACTCTGGATCATTGATCTCTTTGGGGTTGAGCCATCAACTATGTATCCGACAACGACCATAACCTGTGTCTTCTTACAATTCAATTCTAACCACAGCTGTTCACTGTGTGCAACAACCGCATCTACTAAATGTTGCAGGTCCTGTTCATTGTCTGAATCAAGACTGTATCATCTGCATATCTAATGTTATTAATGCATCGTCCCCAATGTTTATTCCTTCCATATCTTCTATATTTCTGTAAATATGTTCACTTTAAAGGGAACAAAGATCTGGAGACATTACACGTCCCTGTCTCACACCTCTCTTAATAGGCTGATATTGACCTACTTCATTATCAATTCTTATGGCAGCTTGCTGTTTCCAATATATGTTTTTTTACAAGTCTGAGGCCGACATGTCTCACTTTATCGAAAGCCTTTGTGTAGTCAATAAAGCAAAGGTGTGGATCTTTGTTTACTTTTATGGAACGTTCAATTACTGTTCTCAGTATGTACACAGCATTTACTGTACCCTTGCCTTCTACAGACCCACATTCTTTTTCTCCTATTTCAGGTTGTATTTTCTTCCTAACTCTTTGCATGATAATTCTTTGCAAAATCTTCGTGATGTGACTCATTATACTAATTTTTCGATGTTGATCACATTCCAAGGCTCCTGATTTCTGTTGGATTGCAATAAATACATAGTTACATAATTCATGAGGTATATTTCCAGTATCATATATTGTATTCAGTAGTCTGGTAACTTTATCTATTCCATATTCTTCTAAAGCATTAGTCATTTCTGTTGTGATGCTGTCTGAACCGGGGGCCTTGTCAGATTTCATATGGCTAAGAGTATTCTGAACCTCCATCTTCAAAATGATGGTCCTTCATTATTATTTTGAATATTATACTGTTCTTCTCTGCTATCATCATAAAGGTTTTTCACATAATTTGACCATACATGTGAAATCTGATTCTTTTTTTTCTGTTGTGATGTTCCATCTTTTGCCTTTCGGCAAGCCTGCTGATGTATGTGTTCTTTAATTAGTAAGCTCCTAAATTCGTATGTGCATTAGTTTGATATTTTTACTGTTGTGTTGTTCTTCTATTTCTATGCAATTTTTCTCGAGGCATGCTTCTTTTGCCTCCTTACATAATATTCTGATTTTTCTGTGGATTTCTTCATATTTAGCTGGATTATTTGTGTTCTGTCTTCTTATTTCCATTATTTATTTTAACAAAACAAACAAAAAATTTTCAGTCATCCATGTCTTACGACCCACTTTCTTTAATTTTGGATTTTTTTTTTTTTTTTTTTTTTGGTGCGGCACAACTGATTGAATTCTTCAACATTTCCCGCTGATCATCCACATCTTGAAATAGGATCTCTAGATCCGACAATGTCTCAGATTTGTTCTTTACTTCTATGTTAAAATTATCTTGTATTTCTTTGTCAGTTTTAAATTTGCTCAAATCATATTTAGTGTTTCCTGTTGTATACTTGTCTTTCTTTTACTTTACTCTCAATGTGCCTGTAATTAATCTGTGATCACTGTAACAGTCTTCATTAGGGACTGTTTTTAAGACTGTTAAGGCATTTCGAAACCTTCTGCAAATTAGGATGTAATCTATCTGGTTTTTAATCCCGTTGTCTTGACTCTTCCATGTCCATAATCTTCTTGGATGCTGTTTAAACCAGGTGTTCTTACAACAATTTCTAGTTCTTTTGCCCATTCTACAAGTATGTATTCTCTTTCGTTTCGCTCTCACAAACCATGGTTACCTACACATGGGTGCAGGTGATGGATGAAGCTGAGGAGTATCCGACAAATAGCTGTATGGTATGGTCTCCAGCTTCACGACGGTAGGCAGAGGATCTCTTTTTTGAGGAGACAATGTCTACGGTCATTGACCAGTGTAGTCGCTACTAAGAAGAAAATCAATGGCAAACTACCTTCTTTACAGATGCCAAGAAAATCATGTTGTGCGGACTCATCGAAAATCAGAGAAACGGCGTAAATGGGTGCTCCATAGGGACAGCCTCGCCCGGTAGGGATAGTCATGTGCGCCAGGAGACTTCAGACCGTCAACTAGGTGTACTAGGTGCAAACGATTACTGTCATTGAAAGTATAATTAGTAACAAACTAAAATAAACCTTCATGTGGTTCTATAGAAGATGGGACAATTCCTTGGAAAGCCAAAATTAGCAATTTGGACATTTTAAGGGAGGCCAAGAGTAAAGACAACTTATCAGAAGCAACAGGAAGTCTTCATGTTTTGGCCACATGATGAAAAGACAAAGTTTGATGTTCACTATTCAATTGGGTTGGAGCTATTAGGTGGTCAACACCATTCTGTGTTGTGGATAGCAATAATGCATCATCAGCATACCGAATCTCTGGTATCATATAGCCATCATATATGGTATCACATAGCCTGTTGATATCATCTCTTACATTTCTCATTATATTTTCAGCTTACATGTTAAGCAAATATGGGAACTATGGGAACTGCACACGTGCCTGGCGGACTCCTTGCTTGATGTCAAACCACTCTGATGTCTCGCCATCTATTCTAACCGCTGCTTGTTGGTCTAGATGGAGCATTCTTATGAGTTGTATTGCATGTGTTGGAAAGCCCATGTGTCTCATGATTTCCCAAAGTTTATGATACTGTACACAGTCAAATGCCTTTGAATAATCCACAAAACATGAGAATAGGTTTACATTAAATTCTCTTCACTTCTCTGTTATTAAAGGCTTGTTGATAAAGCGATCTCTTGTTCCTCTTCCTTGTCTAAATCCAAATTGAACCACGTTAATTTCTTCTTCCATTTTCATACGAAGTCTTCCCATTATGATTTTTAATAAAATTGTATATGCGTGGTTGATCAGGACAACAGTTCTATAGTTGGTGCATCATTTAAGATTGCTCTTTTTTGGTATTGGAATGAAGATAGTTCTCTTCCAATCGCTTGGCCATATACCAAATTTCCATAACTTTTTACATCATGCGTGATAGATTTGTATACTTTCTACTCCTCCCGCTTTAATGTAATCTAATTAGGGTTCAGTTTCTGTCTCTGCTGTCATTGGCTCATGTATCTCATTCATATCCTCACTGTCACTCATATCATACATTCCACTGCAGTACTCCTGCCATCTTTCTAGAATTTTCTAGATGCTGTTAAGGTATTCGACGTTTATGAGGGGTTCCAGAGAAGACAGGAAACGATGGCGGCAGCGCTTGATCTCGAAGATGCGTACAATAGAGTTCGCTATGATATTTTGATGACCGCACTTATGGAGAAGGGGGTCAATCCCTGGTTGGTGAACTGGATAGCAGCCGTCCTGCATTCTCGTCAAGTTGCTCTCCGTCTAGGCGCATGTACCTCAGAGCCACATATTTTAACCCCGGGACTGCCACAGGGATCTGCAATCTCACCGGTGCTCTTTAATGTGTATACGAGCAAGATTGCATACCTAGAAGCACCAGGGGTTGGAAGGATTCTAACATTTGCAGATGATATTCTTGCATACAGGCAGGGGAGAAATAGGGATCAAACAGCCCAGGAGCTACAGGTGACAGTGGACAAAGTGATTGACTGGTGCACTGAAATGAGTGCTGTCATCAACCCGGAAAAGGCGGCGGTGTTGTGGTGCTCTCTGGACAACAGGATTGTGAGAGATGATACCCCAAGCCTCACGATAGATGGTAGAAGCGTCAACAGAGAGACCAAACTGAAGAATCTGGGAATCACATTTGACAGGAGTCTGTCCTTCAAGGACCATGTGGAGACGGTTGTGACAAGATCTCAAAAGGGACTCAATGCACTTAAAACTATGGCTGCAATGAACACAGAGCAGAGAATGCTCTTCACACTATACCAGCACTTGATCCTCTCAGTGATTGATTATGGACTAGGAATGCTCACTGTCTCAAAGAGTCAGCTGGTGAAATTAGAGCGCATACAGAATGAAGCGTGCGGGTCATTCTGGGATGCACCAGAGGCACTCCAGTAGTGTGTATGCGTTACATCCTTGGTCTTCCTACTGTTGCTAGTAGGCACAAGGTGATGCAAGCGAAGGCATACCTCAGAGTAGCTGCAGACACAGATCACCCGTTGCATGAGGGTTAGAGTGCCAGCCGTGCAGTCAGACTTGTGCAGAGTTGTAATAACATTGAGCCGGGAGTGCAGGGAGTGGCCAGCAGGGGCCACGGAAGTGGAAATTCAGCAACTAATTCAGGAAAATTCTCGCCCGGGTGATGTGATTATCTACACGGATGGGTCAGTGTTGAGAGGTAGGAGAAGTGCCTGGGGGTTCTTGGCAAAAACTAATGGTCGGCGTTTGGTGCAGGAGAGCCTGGCGTATGATAACACTACATCTAGCTTAAGAATGGAGGTGGAGGCGGTCAGTGCAGCTTTCCGCTGGATAGAAAACACAATACATACACACATTGTGATTGTAACTGACTCAGAAAGCATGCTGAGAAGGGTGAGAACAGGTAGGCTTCGTGCAGAGTGGCTTGCTTCGCTTCGGAGGTCACGGGTAGTAAGCATCACCTGGATCTTTTCTCCTGGGCATGCCGGTGTGCTGGGGAATGAACAGGCGGACAGATTGGCTGGCTCGGCAAAATTTGGTGGAGTATTGATGCATGACAAGGCAGACGTGGTTGCGGCCTTGTGGGAGCACGTGTACACCTCGGAGGAGCAGATGGAGCACCATGGTCTGGTAAGAATGAGACAACGAGGTGTGACGAGGGGATCTGGCCGACGCTCGGCGCTCGGAGGAAAGGCGAGACGGACATATAATCAGATTGCTACTGGAACTATAAGTGTTGGAACTCTTCGCTGGCTGCTGGGGATGGAGGCGGAGCGCTTATGGGAATGTCCCGAGTGCTGTGATGTCGGTTCCTAAATCAATCAATCAATCAATTAATCAATTCCCATCTTGTCACAGATAGCATTCAATTGAGGTTGAACATTTCCTGTTAATAACTTCATTTCTTTGAAAATTTCGTAATCTCTTCAGTCTTATGATACTGCTCTATTCTGGTACAGCAATCATGTATATGTTGATTTTTTTCTTTCTCATTTCTCCAGTTAAAGATTTATACATTATCCTGCTGTTATCGGATTCACCTCCTTTGTGTTTCAGTTCCCTTCGTTGTTTTATTAATTTTAACGTGTCTGATGTAATCCATGGTTTAAGTTGCTTTTTCTTGGTCGGAATTAAATCTTTGGCTGCAGTTATCAAGATATCTCTAGCTTTAATGCCAATTCATCAGGTGTCATTTCCTCTTGTACAGACATCAAGATCCCAAAACGATTCATAACTTCTACGTTGTATGCATCTGGTATTTTTGTGAGATCAAAACGAAGTGGCCTTGGTCCTCGGGTAAGCTTTTTTAGTTTAATTTCAGATCTGCTTCTAATAACAGATGTATCACTGTATCACAGTCTGCACGTCGTATGGTTTTTGCAGATGTTATGCTTGATCTCCATCTTCTTTGTATTAAAATATAATCTATAAGATTTTTGGTAACACTGTCTGGGGACTGCCATGTGAAGAGCCTTCTTGGGACTGTCTTCCTGTCACGATGGTGACGGACGGTTGTGTTGTTTTGAGACCGTTCACTTTTTTTGCATAGGAGATGGATTGTTTCATCTCCTGTGTGTATTTTGTGTGCCAGGATGAACACAGATGAACACATGAGTTTCTTCTCAAGATCTGCGCCGATGCTACGGAGTTCGTGCATTGAGCGAAACAATCCTTGAGTGAATTTTCGCAGCGTGTGTGATTCTGTGGTGTTCGGTTATTCAAAATGGTGGAACAACGTTTGTGCTCTGTGCGTTTAACAAGGCGACGTGGAAGACGGGGTGGCCGCAAACAGCAAGGCATACGAGGTGGGGCAAGACGTTTTAGACTCAAGTATTACCGTCTGGGCCTCAGGAATACCCGTATTCTATATCGGAAATGTGCCAGCATAAAACAATGGGGTCCTATTCTATAAAACCTGGTATACAGGAACGACATCTTAGCGCTCCAGGAGACGAGACTGGGTGATCAGTTAATCCAAATTGCCTGCTTAAAATGCTTCTACAACAGGCCACATCTGGGAATGACGATTCTCATTCGCGAAAGCATGGTGACGTCAGAGATAGACATGTTCAGGTAGGACAATGACGACATACAAATACAGGCGGTAAGAGTTCAATTCGGTATACCATTCGTGGTGGTTAATGTTTATGCCCGTAACGCGAGTGTGGATTCCCAGAAGTGGCAGTGCTTGAGTGACATATTAGGTCACGAGAGAAGTGTGTGTGGCGATTTCAACGCTAAAGGCGGATCATAGAGAAACATTTCCCCATGGGGAAACAGGGGGAGGCAAAAAAAAAGATGGCAAAATCATAATAGAAAAAGATCAGATTCTACATGTATGGACATATTATGTGAAAAACCTATATAATGATAACAGAGAGGAACAGTATGATATTAGATTTCATAATGAAGGACAGCCAATTTTGAAAATGTAGGTTCAAAATAATCTTAGGCATGTGAAAGCTGGCAAGGCTCCCGGTGCAGATAACATCACAACAGAAATTATTAAAGCATTAGAAGAATTTGCACTAGAGCAAGTCATCAGACTGTTAAACACATTATATGATACTGGAGATATACCTTCTGAATTATGTAATTGTGTATTTATTGCATTCCAAAAGAAATCAGGAGCCTTGGAATGTGATCAACATAGAACAATTAGTATGATGAGTGACATCACAAAGATTTAATTTCGAATTATCATGCAAAGAGTGAGGAAGAAAATACAACCTGAAATAGGGAAAGAACAATGTGGGTTTGTAAGAAGGCAAGGGTACAGTAAATGCTGTGTATATGCTGCGAACAGTTATTAAACGTTCTATAGAAATAAACAAAATATACATCTTTGCTTTATTGACTAAACAAAAGCTTTTGATAGAGTTAGACATGTCAACATGGTGGGTATGCTTGCAGATCTACAAATTGATGGGAAAGACATTAGACTTATAAATAACATATAATGGAAACAACAAGCTGCCATAAGGATTGATAATGAAGGGGGACAATATCAACCTAATAAGAAAGGTGTTAGGCAAGGATGTGTAATGTCGCCAGATCTTTTTCCTATACAGTGAAAATATTTTCAGAAATGTAGAAGATATCAATGGAATCAGCATTCGAGGACGAAACATCAATAACATTAGATATGCAGATGATACAGTATTGATTGCAGACAATGCACAGGATCTACAACAATTAGTAGATGCGGTTGTTGTACACAGTGAGCAGCTGGGGGTTGGAATTAAATTGTTAGAAGACACAGGTTATGGTAGTCACTAGGATGGGAGATGCCTTGAAGAAATTAGAACAAGAATTGCCATGGCGAAAGTAGCCTTTAGCATGATAGAAAACATTCTGACCAATAAAAAGATGTCAATTGAAACGAGAAAAAGAGTGTTGAAGGGATACATAGAGCCTGTTATTTTGTATGAATGTGAAACTTGGACAATGTGCAGTCAAGCTGAAAGACATCTTATGGTTGCAGAAATGTGGTTTCTGAGGAAAATGCAAAGAGTACCATGGACAGATAGAAAAACCAATGACCAAATACTACGGGAGACAAATGAAAATCGTAAATTGATTAGAGAAATTAGACGAAGACAGTCAAAATTGTTTGGACATGTTATGAGAAGAAATGGATTGGAGAACTTAGTGACAACTGGCAAGATCGAGGGGAACAGACCAAGAGGAAAACAGAGAGGAAAATACCTGGATGGTCTGGCTACATGGCATGGACGAGACAGGAACACTGAGCTGATCCACGACTCTGGTGATCTAGTGAAATGGCGAGTTATGACCGCCCACGCTTTCCGGCATGGCACATGATTGATTGATTGATTGAGAGAGGCAAAGTGTTTTCCCACCTACCCTGGGAGGGTACCATTCAAAAAAGGAAACCTGGACCAATGCAGCAGTTTTCTCCCATAATGTCTATGAAGGTTTCCACTCAGGCATTGAAACCTTTGCTGCAACGATTGATCTTGATGACGCGTACAACAGAGTACCATTGGATTTTTTAATGCTTCAGCTTCTTGAACTCAAGATAAGTTATTTCCTAATTAGTTGGATCGCTGCAGCCCTCTTCCGACGGAAAGTAGTTTTTAGATGTGGCAGTTGGACTTCGGAACCAACATTAATATATCCTGGCCTACAACATGAATCACTATTATCTCCTTTGCTGTTCAACGCCTACACTTGAGAATGACCAGAGAGCAGATCACTGTACTGGAGAGTATATTGTCATATGCCAATGATGGTTTAGTGTATCGTCAGGGTAAGGATAAGGATCAGGTTGGTGTGGAACTGCAAACCGAACTCAATCGCATAAGTACTTGGTGTGATGAAGCTGGGGCAATGGTCAACCCAACAAAGGCAACAGTGACTTGATTCTCGTTGAATAATCATATTGTCAACACTCCAACACCAACTGTAAATCTGTGTTCAGACACTGTGGAAAGAACTCATTCAATGATTTACCTGGGTATCCGTTTTGATCAAAGCCTTGCTTATAATGAGCACATAGACCAGGTGATAATAAAGGCCAAGCGGGGTTTGGCTGTGATGTGGGTGATGGTGGCAGCAAACTGTGAGCAGCGCCATCTATGTCTTCTATGTGAGGGGCTGGTCATGTCTGTTTTGGAGTATGCGATGGCGATCCTGACTCTCAGCCGTAAGCAGACAGAAAGGATGGAAAGGATACAGAATCAAGCTATGTGCATTATTCTTGGACGTACAAGAGATGCAGCATGCAGGGCGATGCACTACCTTCTTGATTTTTCAACCATCGAAGACAGAATACAAATTTGCAGAGCATGTGCCTACCTCAGAGTCAACACAAACACACAACATCCACTGCATAGTGAAATTATGAAGGTGAAGGGTAGCAGGTTAAAAAGAGGAAGGTCGTGGATGGGTCAAACCAAAGAGGTGTGTTCACTTGCGGAATTAGAACCTGGCAAGGAGTGGGTATGAGTGCCAAATGATTTCTGTACGTCCTTTTCAATTTGCATCCAACTAGACAGAAAATGCAGACAAGAAAATCCGGCTACTGTGGAGGCGGAAGTACAAGCGTTGATTTTCGAGAATTCGTTAGATGGTGATGTTGCCATTTACACAGATGGGTCGGTCGTCCTACGCGTGAGAAGTTCATGGGCCTTTACGGCTCAACCCGGAAAGAGAATTGTGAAGGATGACTCTGGTACTTTAGTTGAGACCACAAGTAGCCTGACTATGGAAGTCATGGAAGTAAGTAAAGCAATAACATGGCTCGCGACAGAGACATTCACTAGGGCATGTTTCCTTAGCGACTCGATGAGCATGCTCAAGAGGATAGAGATCGGGTGAATTCGAAAGATAGTGGTTTTTGTCTCTGGAGCGGTCTCGGCTGGCAAATATTAGTTTCATCTTCGTGCCAAGGCATGCAGGAGTACAAGGAAGTGAGCGGGCTGACAAGCTCGCAGGTAAGGCTACTGTGGAGGGTGGTCGCGCCATGGACCAGGCTGACATTCTGAATGCTCTACGAGAAGTAAGACTTTTGCGAGAACCATGTGATGACAGTGAATCTACAACCATGGTCAGACTGCGATAACAGCAAATTAAAAGAGGTGTGGCCAATCAAAAACATAACGCGGGAAGCCAAGGAAGACTTATAAACCAACACAGAACTGGCGTCGTTAGCCGCTACACGCTGCGGGATTTGCTGAGGATGGGATCCGAGCACTTATGGACTGAATGGTTCGATGTGCAGTGGGGATGATCTGTCGACTAACTAACTAACTAACTAATTAGTATTCTTGGGTGTTGTTTAAAAAGTGTGTTGGCTATAGTTAACTCATTTTCCGTGCAAAATTCAATTAATTTGTCACCTGCATCATTTCTATTTCGCAATCCAAATTTTCCTAACACGTGTCTCTCATTGTCAGCTCTTCCTGCACCTACTTTTGCATTAACATCTCCCATTATTATGCTATATCATTATGACCAAGCTTATTTAATGTGTCTTGCAGTGTGTTGTAAAAATCTTCCTCTGCTGTTGAAGTAGGTTCATATATCTCTATGAAAGTTGTGTTTTTTGGACGGACTGTAAGTCTAATAGTGATTATTCTATCACTAGCTGGGTTATATCCCATTAAAGCTTTTGCAGTTGTCTTATCTAAACAAAATGCCACTCCACTATGGCCTCCGATGTGTCTACCAGAATAAATGAAACGACTTCCATTTTCAGTTGTAAAATATCCCTTACCTCTCCAACGATGTTCACTAATTCCTAAAATTTGAATATTTAACCTCTCAATCTCATCACATACTACTTTAAGCTTTCCCTCATACATACTTCTCACATTCTACGTTCCCATTCTCACTCTTTTTCTTAGTCTGACATAGGGGACTTCCTTGGTAACACAGTCAGGATTAACTCCGTCATCACTATTACTAGTACAGGTCCCTGTGTCACACTCTTCCGAAGTGTTATCTGATCTGCCTGCCTCGGGGGGTCTCGCCACTAGATCTCTTTCTTATTATGTTTTCTTTCATGGTTGTTATGGTTTCTTGGCAAATTTTGCAGAAGGTAGTTTGCCATTGCTTTCCTTCTGGGCGTGACGTTACTAGTCGGTGGCCATAGCCATTGTCTCTACTGATGAGATCATCTGCTTATTGCCGTAGATTGCAGACCATAACCAACAACAATCTATCTGCTGCTCTCACACTCCATCCACCACCTGCTTCCATGACCTCACGTAACCCTGATTGGGGGGCTAAACGGATACTCCAACTTGTCCAAGGATGTCACGGAGGAATCGATGCGTCTTACATCTCCTTTGATTGAGGATATCCCTTCCCCACTAACCCATAGGTGTTTCCTGTGTGTCGTATTGTACGCGTTTGTGTGTATTTTATTTTATTATTTTATTATTCATGTTATATATGTATGGAGTGCTTCTGATTTCGGATTTTCACCTGTATTTCGGGACACGAGGGATATCCTTGTAAGGTATGTGCAACGTGTTGATGTTTAGTACGTTTCTTCCCGCAGGAGTTTAATATACCTATCTATTTCTAATTCATAGGTGTTTTAACATGACATT
>JACEFZ010028217.1:95000-147500 GCA_014155875.1 Cepaea nemoralis
TTGAATTCTTTAACTTGTTTCAGAGGTGTGTTATTTATCTGTATACTTAGTGGGCCTGGCGATCTGCTAACTTGCATTACTTCGGTTTTGGCTGTGTTTATACTCATATTGTATCTGCTGCAGGTTGAACTCAGATTAGTAATATGATTTTGTAGTCTGCCCTCATCACTGTAAAACAGGCACTGATCGTCTGCAAATAGAAGTTCATTTATTCCTTGTGGGTCAGTTGTTTCATCTGGAGTAAAGAGTTCTAAATTTTCTGAATCTGTTCTGTCGAGACTTGCTTCTTTAGAAATTCTGTCCATGTAGATATTGAATAGCAGGGGAGAGAGCACACATCCCTGTCTCACTCCTGTATTGACTGTGAACATATCTGATATACCTTCCTGTGTTCTTACTGCACTTTGGCTCGAGTGGTACATGGCTATGATGTTTTCTAGCAGTTGCCCTTCTATCCCATAGTCTTCAAGATTGGTCCATAATTTGTATCTGTCTACTCTATCGAAAGCCTTTTCCTGATCCACAAACACAATATTCTGCTGGTCACTATATTCGATAGTTTTTTCACAAATTTGTCTAAGTGTAAATAATGCATCAGTGCAACTTTTACCTTTCCGAAAACCGAATTGTGCTTTGCTTAACTGTTGTTCAACTATTGGTCTAGCTCTTTGTTCCAAAAGTTTTGCATACATTTTCCCTATATGGCTCAGGAGTGATATATCTCTGTATGTTTCGCACTCTCTCGTATTGCCTTTCTTTTTCCATATTGGTACTATTATTGCCTGTTGGCAATCATCTGGGACTTTTCTTTCTTCCCATGCTATGTTAAAAAGTCTTGTTAGCCATTTAACTCCTGTTTCCCCACAGGCCTGAATAGCCTCTGTGGTTATTCCATATGGACCTGGTGATTTGTTTTTAGGACTTTTATGTATAACTGCTTTGACCTCTGCAGGTATGAAATTTGGTTCTTGCTGTCCCTGGCATTTAGGCACAAAAGTGAGGTTTTCTATGTTATGTGTGGGGTTAAGTAGTTCTTGAAAGTATTCTGCCCACCTTGCTAGTCTTTTGCTGTTTATGATGGTGGTTGGGTTGTAAGATGCATCTCTGTTTCTCATTGTGGTGACACGTTTATAAAATTCTCTTGGGCAGTCTTTGCTAAGGGTCTCCATCTGTTCACCGTATATTCTCTAGGATTCATCTCTAGATGCTCTAATTGTTCGTTTGGCATTACGTCGTGCTATTCTATAAGTAATATAGTCCTGTTCAGATTTAGTTGTGATCCACTTTTTGAATGCTACCTTCTTTTTGAGTATGCTATCTTTAACTTCGTTGTTCCACCAGGCTGTTCTTAATCTTTTGTCCTGCCCTACTTTCTTTGTTCCACATTTATTTTTCAGTGTGTCTAGCATGTCAGCCTTGAAACATGTCCATTCCTTATCTACGCTTGAGTGGTCATCAGGGATGTTCTTATGTAGGTTTTGGATTTCTTGATTGAATTCGTCTTTAACTGTATTTTCCTGCAGTCTCCTATAATTGATGACATGTGTTGTTACCTTTTTGTTTCTTATTTTCCTGTGTGATGAAATCTTTTTAATTATGACTGGTTTGTGATCAGTATCAACATCTGTATTTGGGAGTGCTCTTGAATCTAATAGTAGCCTTCTGTCTGATTTCCTAATTAGAATAAAGTCAATTTGAGATGCTTGGTCTAAGTCGTTCCATTTATACCAGGTTTTGGTGTGGCTACGACGATGTTGAAAAAAACTATTTGCTATTATTAGTCCATGTTCCGAACATATGTTGAGTAGATGTTGACCATTGCTGTTACAATCAGTCTCTGTGTCGCTGACAAATAATCTAGCCCAATGATTAATATTATTAACACACACGATCCTGAAAAGTGTTTTGAGTTCCAGCAGCAACTTGAAGAAGCTTACACTGATACATCAGAATAATGTACAGAAAGTGAAAAGTGGAGTATGCTGAAGGAAACTCTTTATAAGATAGTGGTAGGGGTTTACTGCACTGTGGATCATAAGAGGCAGAAATGGTTTACCGCAAACATCCAGACACTGCAGCCCTTGAGTGATAAAAAGAAGGTAGCTTTCTTAAGAAACAAAGAAAGAACAACGTGAAACACTCAGTGAGCTGAAGGAAGCTTGGAAGGGTATGCCAGGCAGTGTACAAATGACCATCGGATCAAGTTATTTGAGTCCATTTAAAATGCAAGTGATAAGGAAAACATCAGAAGCATGCATGAAGGGATAATGAAAGCCAATGATCAAAAGAAGTGCACCACTGAAAACCTTGACTGGAGACATCATCACTAATAAGAAACAGCAGATGTATAGATGGGTAGAGCACTATTTGGAAATTTACTCAAGCGAGACCAAATTAGCGGATGATGCCCTCAATGCCATAGAGGCCCTGCCAACTCTTGGCCACCTGGACACACTTCCCACCATAACAGAAGTTAAGTGTGCCATAAATGAACTTGCATCTGGCAAGGCTCCAGGTAAGGATAGGATTCCAATAGAATGAATAGATGTTATCAGGAGTGGGCAAGACATACTCACTCTACAGATCTGTCAGAGATTTGCAATCAATAAAGGCTCGTGGTCACTAACAGATGTGATAGGAATCACTCACACAGAATGAATGTACATAACACACGGTGACATCTCTCAACTACTTTAATCGCACTTCTCGCAAACAGCAATCATAACTGGCCTCGCTCAACTTGGCGATAATTCCATTGCAATATATATATATATATATATATATATATATATATATATATATATATATATATATATATATATATATATATATATATATATATATATATATATATATATATATATAATACATCAGATCATGAATGCAATATTACATACCATGCACTCAAGTCTTTCGATACTCAACAGACTTTCTCTCATCTAGCGTCAACTCATACACTCAATACGTGCAAAGCTCTCTTTCCATGTCTGTCCAGTCCAACGGTCCAAGGCTATCTGACTGCTAGCCGCAGTGAGCCCGTGTTGGTCCAGCTCTCTCCTCTCGTGGTCTCCGTGTACCACGCAGACCCTGTCCCTGTTACTGCGTCGTAAGTTAATGCAGTTCACGGCCGTACCTGGTCGTCATTGCCAGGCGCCAGTGATGATGACCCGGGGAAGATTCTGACACTCTCCCGCCGGTCCTCGAATGAAAGGTATATCCTTTCATTATTGGCTATTTAAAGTTGGGTTAATCTACTAATACAAAGTCAGAATCGAACCATCGTTTGTCATCTTAGGTGACTCTTTGGAGTTTATTGAAGTATAGTGGTTAATTTACATGATATATCTTCTCTTCAGTGCTGCCATAAAACCACACTCAACAAGTACATTCCCCTAGTTGGACTTGTATCTAGGTTGCTGACGGACTCAGCCAGTCTGGTAGCTATCCGCGACTTATGCTGTCTTCCAAGCAACGCAACTACCTCCCGACAAAGAAAAAAAAATCACAAAAAGAGGCATGTCGGGCTGCAAGCCATCTTTTCTCTAAGATGACTTCAGCATTAGACCCCAACCGATGTGGTCGGATGATCGTATGCTGGTCCACAACTTCAGTTATTATAGTTCACGCATAGCTGATGTCATCTTGCGATGTGTTGCCGTTCTGGCGCTATGGACAACGTACTATATTCATGTTTACATTGACCCAATATTTCAAATTGTTTCCCTTAGATGTCGTTGTGAAACGCCATGAGGAATAACTTTTACTTTCTTTCAAAAAAAAAATAAAGTATATTTATAAGTTAAGTTCTAAGCGTCATAGTTTGATGCTTCTTGTCAATAGTGACCTAGTTGGTACTATTGAGAGCAAGTTAATCAATAAATGATTCTCAGATTACAACTCTATACAGTTAAGTATATGTAAATTTAGTATCACAAAGTTATATTAAGTGTCATTACTTTGTGACAATTATCGTATAGTCTGCTAATTTTCTAAATTTATTTAATTAATTCCAAAAGTAACGGAAGTACACAACTTATGTGTTAAAATGTTGAAGTACCACATTGTCCTTCCAAATGTGTGGATTAGAATGTTATGTATAAGTACGGATTAAACTGTTTACACGTTCACAAATTTGGATAACAATGTTCTATGGAAAATTACGGATGAACTGTTCACACATTCACAAGTTTGGATAACAGTGTTCTCTGGAAGTGTAGATGAAACTGTTCTGTTGAATTTGTTGAATTCGTATGTCGTCGTCTCTCTCACACGATTTAAAATAGTTGAACACTCTGCTGGGCTTATATCAATCGTATTCATAAGCGCAGGTACTGAGGATGTTACCATAGGTTGACTTCGGGTATGTTTTGTAATCACTCGTAGTACTGTTCGTATAAATGTTACTAAGTGTTTAAAATACTGTCACTTTTCATTCTAATCACACATATATTCACCATGCTTGACGGATTAAAAATATAATTTATAATAAACAAGAGGACACTTCCTTATCACAGTTATGTGTGCCAGCGATATGTAGTTAAGTTACACATTACTTTGCTGGGTTGTGATTTCTGAGCGCTCTAAGTACTCACATATATTGAATCATTTAATATGTGCGCTTAGTCATAGGTAGCCTATTTTCGGACGTGTCGGGTGGACATCTGGATAGCAAATCTGCAATCGTATTTTGTGTACCGCTGATGTGCCTCACTTCAAAGCTGAAGTCTTGGAGCAGTAAAGATCATCTTGCTATTCTGTGGTTTGTTGGTGTCCTTGTCTTGATAATGATTAATGGATTGTTGTCTGTTTCTTTAATGAAATGACGACCTAACAAATATGTAGATAATCTTTTGATGGAAAAAATTAAAGCCAAAGCCTCCAATTCAGGAGTTGAAAATCTGCGTTCTCTCGGTGTCAGTTTGCGGCTGACGTAAAAAGTTGGGTGTAGGATATCATCATAAGACTGCAACAATACCGCCCCTATGGCTATGGAGCTTGCGTCCGTCCTTAATCTGAAAGGAATTTTCAAATTTGATAATTTAAGAATGGGCTTAGTCGAAAAGTATGACAAAACTTTTGTAAATGCAGGTCTCAGGCACTCGCTGTTTACAATTTTATTTGGTTTATCTTTGATTAGTAAATTTGTAAAACTTTCTGTCAAACCCGCAAAATCAGGAATAAATCGTCTGTAATAATTGAGTAGACCCAACATGCATCGTATTTCCTTTTTGGTTGTCGGAAGCGAAAATTTTTGAATCTTGGATACAATTTGTCATCTGTGGTGACAAATCCATTACAAACTTTATAGCCAAGAAATGTAATTTCGTGAAAGGTGAATTCTACCTTGGATGGTTTCATTGTTAGGCCGTGTTGTTTGATACGTTCAAATGTTTGTCGGAGTATTGTCAGGTGTTCTGTCATTGTCCTAGGATGTACACATATGTTGTCCATGTAGGAAAGTATGTTCGGTATGTCTTCCAGTAAAAGTCGTGTCATGCGTACGAATGTTGCTGGAACGTTGACTATCCCGAATGGTAGTTTACACCATTCGTATAATCCCCAAGGTGTTGCAAATGCTATCAAGTGTATGGAATCGTCGGTCTTAGTCTGAGAAAGATGAGGAGATAGTTTTATGTCTTTTAATGTATCTGTCATGTCAAGTGCTGGAACTAGTACTTCGTCGGTGTTGTCTGAGTCTATGTTGTCCACTACTGTTGTGGTTGCCGCTGTCTCGTCGTTGTTTCCTTCTCTATTGTCGTTAGGCTTTAATATGTTAAATGTCCCTTTATAGTCTATAGTCGAAATTTGTCTTACTATATTGAACGGTCCTTGATGAGTCTGTCAGAAGATGATTGTCACTTGGCAAAAGTAATAGGACGATCTGTCCAGGTGTCAGTGTTAATGTCCTATTACCTCTGTTTGCATATTCCCTATAGATAGAACCATTTTGTATCAATGATTGTTTTGCTAATATGCAAGATCTAATGATCCTGTCACGTAAACTTGTTACATGTTCATAAGGTGACAATGCTTTCTGATCATTTAATCCAGTTAACAAAGTGTGATAACTTGACATTGGGCTGGGCGATTTCACACCATATCCTAGCTCACATTGTGAAAATACAGTGCTGGAGTGCTGTGTCTTGATATGTGGGCATGCAATTACAATATAACAATGAATATGCAGTAAGGCATGACAATGATATTGTAGTCAAATAGTACATAAATATTAATGCAACAATTGCGGTCTTTTGATTTAGTTTTAGATTTTTGTTCGCAGGTTTCAAATATGTTTGTGCTTTTATGAGGTTTTGTTTCATCTCTAGGAGAGGTGTTATAACAGGACTTCCTAACTCTAATGTTTCTGTTTGCTGTATCTGAGAGTGCATTTCTGCGGCAATTTCTTCTTTAAACACAATACCTTTACAGGAAGATGTTATACAATCATGTGGCATATCATTCACTCTGGGCAGGTCACCCACAATTATATCACATAATGGGTTAGATAATGCTGCACATTTAACCTTGCCTGTGAGGAATGGTGTTTCAATATGTGTCCATGCAACTGGGTATTTCTCAATGTTACCTGAGAAAGTTCTGCATGTCACATGTTTGCCTGTGTAGTCTGCAGGTAAGATAAAGTCTTTCTTTAAACCAATAAGAGCGCATCCGCTATCGCGTAAAACAGTGGCTGCTTTGTCGTTCACATAACCTTGATAAATATTGAGCTTGCCTTTGGAGTCTATCACCAAATTGGCTTCCTCGTTTGCAATAGCTATGGAGTGGCGGCAAGTTAAATTGCCATCTTCATGAAAGCGGTTGCAAGTTGTACATTTTTCCAGATGGAAAACATCAATGGACTCTGCCGCATTAACTGGTTGATTCTCTACTAGTTCTTCATCAGAGAAAGAGCTGTCAAACAATGCTGTGTTGGCTTTTCTGACCATTTGCTTTCCTCTGCAGGCATGGCGCCAGTGGCCGTACGCTTTGCAGAGAAAACGTTTTGTTAAACGTTTATAGCTCTTTCTCTCTGTCTTGCTTGTCTATATAGTTTTGCAAATATGTGAGATACCCAGGGTGTTTGTCACACATCTCACTTTCACTGTGTTGTAAATTACAATATTTGCATTGATAGTTATTACTCATAGGTTGTCTGGAGGATTTATGTCTGTTATAGGCACTTGGTTTTGACCTATCATAGGTAGCGGCTGCTACAAATTGTGTGTCTGTTAGTACATTAGAAAAACAATTTTTATTGGCCGTAAAGTACGCCGACCCACGATTTTCTATTTGCTGCACACTCTTACATTCACATTCTTGCAGAAATCTTGAAAAAGGAGGTGTTAAAGAAGAGATTACCTTGTCTATTAGGATCAAATCTTTCCGCTTATCAAAATCGTTATCAACTTTAGCTGACGATGACCACTTACTAAATACATCCTGTATTACTGAAATGTAGTCGGAGAACGTTTTTGTTGGTTTTGGAGCTAATGTACTCAACTGTTCTCTGTAGCCTGCTTCATCTAACAGGAAGTGTGACATAATTTTGGCTTTTATATACTGATAATCTTTTCTTAAGTCTTTGGGGATGGTCTCAATGACTTTTAGAGGTTCCCCAGATAAACTTCTCATGTAAATGATATTCCATTTTGTCTCTGGGATATGAAAAAGAGTGTTGAGATGCTACATTGAACCTGTACTTTTGTATAGATGTGAAGCGTGGACAATGAGCAGTCAGGCTGAAAAACATCTGATGGCTGTAGAGATGTGGTTTCTGAGGAAAATGCAAAGAATACCATGGACAGCCAGAAAGACCAATGAACAAGTCCTTCAAGAAACAAATGAAGATCGTAAATTGATTAGAGAAATTAGACGTAGACAGTCAAAATTTTTTGGGCATGTTATGAGAAGAAATGGATTGGAGAATTTGGTGACAACTGGTAAGATCGAGGGGAACAGACCAAGGGGAAGACCTAGAAGCAAGTACCTGGATGGCTTGGCCTTGTGGCATGGTCGAGACAGAAACACGGAGCTGATCCACGACTCTGGTGATCGAGCGAGATGGCAGAACATGACCGCCCACGCTTACCGGCATGGCACATGATGGATGGATGGATATGATAATGCTCCATTATCGTTTCAAAGTTTTGGTTGAATGCTGCAATGCAGTCCCCATTTTGACGATCGCTTGGTACTTTTTATAGGGATTCTATTTCTCTTTCATCTCTAACTTTTTCGATTCTTTATCTGCTGATGTTTCGGCCTCTAGCTGTTTAATTTTTAGCTACATTTCCAGTTCTTCCCTATTGCTTTTTGCAATAATTTCCAGCTCTTCTCTTTTGCTCTGTGCCATAATCTCAGCTTTTCTTATCCCGGCCTGTGTTTCTGCTTCTGCCTTTCTCGCTTCTAACTCTCTGTCTGCCTTTCTAGCTTCTAACTCTGCCTGTTTGTTTTTAGCCTCTAATTCTGCCTGTTTGTTTTTAGCCTCTAATTCTGCCTGTTTGTTTTTAGCCTCTAATTCTGCCTTTTTCAGGTCCCTTTCAGCAGCTCTGTCTTCCCTTCCTTTATCTTTTTCCCGTGACTGGATATATTCTGCATATTTTGCCTCACTCCACTTTCTTAACTCATCTCATGTTAAATTTAACTTTAGTCCGGATTCAACGATATTGTCTAACGTAGACATGATAATTTTGCTATCTAGTTACAGTGGATTTATATAGGATAATTATCAAATGTTAGTACATAAAATATGTGTATAATACAATAATTACACAATAATTATACAGCTTAGGCCTGGACCTGTACAAAAGTATGTAAAAAAAAATACTTAAGTGATACAGGAATTTGGAGCCCTGGACGTATGTTGGCAAACTGCACCAGAGAGAAGCTGCTTGATCTTCTACGGCCAGGAAAAATGACCTTTGTAGTGTACAATTTCAGATGAAAAACCTGTTTACTTTTGGAGAGAGGAAATATTAGTATGTGTATGTTATGTGGTGTATGCGTTGTCAGCTAAATGTGATAGGTTTGTATGCCGTCAAGTATGTTTGTTTGGTCTTTGTGTCGTCAGTTCAGAATACAATTTCAGTGTTACTTCTTTGCAAATGCTTTCTTTCGCTTTACAGAAGTCTTTCACGTGTTATTCCATTCACAGCTGTAACGCGAACACACTTATTTCTATATCTCTCCTATTCACGCTCACACCTTTGTTTAAACCACTGACGAGCTACACACGCTCATTCTCTCTAACATAAACATTGTCTGCTTTATACATCTCGCTCTATTTTACACTTGGTTCGTCCTAATTCAAGAGTTCTTACAACTTTCACCCACGAGATCTTAATGTCCAAAGCCGGACGAGCTACCCACGTTCACACCTTTGTTTGAACCAAACACTTGGTCACCTGGACACACTTCCCACCATAACAGAAGTTAAGTGTGCCATAAATGAACTTGCATCTGGCAAGGCTCCAGGTAAGGATAGGATTCCAATAGAATGAATAGATGTTATCAGGAGTGGGCAAGACATACTCACTCTACAGATCCACCAACTAATAGAGCTATGCTAGCGAGAAGGACAAGTCTCACAGGATTTCAAAGACTCAAGAATCGTAACATTGTTTAAGGGGCGTTCATTTAAAATGTGTTCGCGCGTAATTGCGTACATTGAACATGACCATGTCATAGTCATGTGATAAGAACTGATCAATGAATAAAATGTGTAGACTCGCTTGAGTAAATTTCCCAATAGTGCTCTACGTATTATGCAGACCTAAAGGAGATAGCCGAATGCTTTAATCAGAGCATTAGGACAGCATCAGTACCACATGATTTTTTACAAAGCCATCTCATCCCTCTCCCAAACCATTCAATGATCATTTAAAGCTTAGCGGCTTTAGGATAATCACCCTTCAAAATACATTTGGGAAGGTTTTGGAGAAGATAGTCGCTGTTAAGATGCAAGATATTTTGGAAAGGGGAAGCTTCTTCCAAGAGGCCCGGGGAGCTACAGGCAAGGAAAATATACCTGGTCAAATGCAGCCACTTTTGCCTTTGACGTTTATGAGGGGTTCCAGAGTAGACAAGAAACGATGGCGGCAGCGCTTGATCTCGAGGATGCGTACAATAGAGTTCGCTATGATATTTTGATGGCCGCACTGATGGAGAAGGGGATCAATCCCTCTGTGGTGAACTGGATAGCAGCCGTCATCCATTCTCGTCGGGTTGCTCTCCGTCTGGGTGCATGGATCTCAGAGCCACATATTTTAACCCCGGGACTGCCACAGGGATCTGCAATCTCACCGGTCTCTTTAACGTGTATACGAGCAAGATTGCATACCTAGAAGCACCAGGGGTTGGTAGGATACTAACATTTGCAGATGATGTTCTTGCATATAGGCAGGAGAGAGATAGGGAGCGAACAGCCCAGGAGCTTCAGGTGACAATAGACAAAGTGATTGACTGTTGCACCGAAATGAGTGCTGTAATCCACCCGGAAAAGGCGGCTGTTTTGTGGTGCTCTCTGGACAACAGGATTGTGAGAGATGATGCCCCAAGCCTCACGATGGATGGTAGAAGCGTCAACAGAGAGAACAAACTGAAATACCTGGGAATCACATTTGACAGGAGTCTGTCCTTCAAGGACCATGTGGAGACGGTTGTGACAAGATCTCAAAAGGGATTCAATGCTCTTAAAACTATGGCTGCGATGGACTCAGAGCAGAGAATGCTCTTCACACTATACCCGCACTTGATCCTCTCAGTAATTGATTATGGACTAGGACTGCTCACTGTCTCAAAGAGTCAGCTGGTGAAATTAGAGCGTATACAGAACGAAGCTATGCGGATCACTATGGGATGCACCAGAGACACCCCAGTAGTGTGTATGCGTTACATCCTTGGTCTGCCGACTGTTGCTGGTAGGCACAAGGTGATACAGGCGAAGGCATACCTCAGAGTAGCTGCAGACATAGATCACCCGCTACATGAGGCGCTGGACGAAGTTAAGGGTCAATAAGTTAAGGGACTGATAAGAGGGAAATAATGGATGGCTCAGGCGGAGGATACGATCAGACAGGTGTGCCTCTTGGAGAACATTAGGCGTGCAGAGGAGTCGGTCAGAGCGGAGCAGTCAGACTTGTGCAGAGTTATAATCACATTATGCCGGGAGTGCAGAGAGCGGCCAACAGGGGCCACGGAAGTGGAAATCCAGCAACTAATTCAGGATAATGCTCAGCCTGGGTGATGTGATTATCTACACAGATGGCTCAGTGTTGAGAGACAGGAGAAGTGCCTGGGGGTTCTTAGCAAAGCTAGTTCGACGTTTGGTGCAGGAGAGCCTGGCGTATGATACCACAACATCTAGCTTAAGAATGGAGGTGGAGGCGGTCAGTGCAGCGTTCCGCTGGATGGAGAACACGATACACACACACATTGTGATTGTAACTGACTCAGAAAGCATGCTGAGGAGGGTGAGGACAGGTAGGTTTCGTGCAGAGTGGCTTGCTTCGCTTCGGAGGTCACGGGTAGCAAGCATCACCTGGATCTTTTCTCCGGGGCATGCCGGTGTGCTGGAGAATGAACAGGCGGACAGATTGGCTGGCTCGGCAAAACTTGGTGGAGTATTGATGCATGACAAGGCAGACGTGGTTGCGGCCTTGTGGGAGCACGTGTACACCTCGGAGGAGCAAATGGATCACCATAGTCTGGTAAGAATGAGGCAGCAAGGTGTGACGAGGGGATCTGGCTGACGCTCGACGCTCAGAGGAAAGGCGAGACGGACATATAATCAGATTGCTACTGGAACTATTAGTGTTGGAACTCTTCGCTGGCTGCTGAGGATGGGGACGGAGCGCTTATGGGAATGCCCCGAATGCTGTGATGTCGGTTCCTAAATCAATCAATCAATCAATCAATCAATGAGTTAAAGAGCAAGTGCTTATCATCCCATGATGCATAGGTTCTGTTTCTTACTGTTGAGACATGGCCGGGTTGATCCAAAATCCGTCCAAAGAAGCTCAGAGAGCGGTGATTCAGTTTCTTTCATTTGAAGGAAGTCGACCAGTGGACATTCATAGAAGAATGCGGTCAGCGTACGGTAACAAAAGTGTGTCGAAGACAACAATGACAGAATTGGCACGAATGTTTTCGGAAAGGACGTCAGCTCACGACAGATCTTTGATGCCCGGATCAAGCGCATATTGGTGCAACAACAACAACAAAAACCATCGACACAATTGATGCAGCGGTACAGATGAACCGTTGTTGATGCATACGCTCGCTAGCGAAAGAATTTGATCTGCCAATTGGGACAATTCAAAAGGTCGTTCGTAAAAAACTGCAATATCGGAAGGTGTGTTCACAGTGGGTACCACTGATGTTGACCGACCACCAAAAAAGAGGAACGCACGGGATGGTGTTTGAACCACTTGCTACAGAGTGGAGGGTGATGCATTTCTCTTCTGCATAGTGGCAGGCGATGAATCATGGTGTCACCAGTTTGAGCCGAGCATCAAATGAGAGAGCATGCAATGGAAGCATGCTGGATCACCAAAAGTCAACAAATTCAGGTTACAGGTTTCCTCTGGTAAGGTTATGGTGATCGGATTTTTTTACCATGAAGGGCTTTTGTTGGCCGACTTTAAAGAACCTGGTGTCAACATCAACTTTACCCACTATATGCAAACACTAGACAATCTGCAAACAGCCATAAAAAATAAAGACCCAGCATGCTTTCTCGCGATTTGATTTTGTTGCACGATAATGCTCGTCTGCATTTCGCAAAGATTGTGTAGGAAGCATTAACAAGGAAGAAGTGGGAAATAGTGCAATATCCAGCCTATAGTCCTGATTTGTCACCATGTGATTTTCATTTGTTCGGACTTCTAAAAAACAGCTCTCAAGGGCAACGATTTCACACAGATGCAGACATAATGAACGCTGGAAACACTTGGTTCAGTGAGCAATCACAATCCTTTTTTGCGGACAGCATTCGCCGCCTACCTAAGCAATGGGATGCTCGCCTGAATGACTACGGCAACTTCTTCTGACCAACCCATGGTGCATAATTCATTAGAAATGAATTATTTGTTTAATTCTACCACACCTATTAATGTTTCTTTCATGCTTTTGTAATAAAGTCATTGGAACGGGTTTCACATGAACGCCTCTAATATAAGAACAAGGGGGATCAGAGCGACTGTAACAACTGTTGGTATATCACTTCTGTGTATTGTTGGAAAAGTATTTGCCAGAATTGTTCTGCGCAGTCTTCAAATTCTTTGAGATCAAGAATACCCCGAATCACAATATGGCTTCCGACAGAACCGGTCTACCATTGATGTGATATGTTCATTGCAACACATTCAAGAAAAATGCCGTGAAAAGCCACTGTTTATTGCCTTCATCGACCTCACAAAGGCATTTAATTTGGTCAGCCGCGAGGGTCTGTTCAAAGCACTAAAGAAGATTGGCTATCCCACAACTCTTCTGTCCACTATGGAATCGTTCCACACAGGCATGAAGGGTACAATCAAGTTTGATGATACAACTTCTGAAAAGTTTGAAATCAAGAGTGGAGTTAAGCAAGGTAGTGTACTAGCTCCCACCCACTTTGGATTATACTTTTCACTTCTACTGAAATATGCCTTTCGTGATCATCAACGTGGTATATACATTCACTCACGTTCAGGTGGCGGACTCTACATTGCTCAGAGATTGAAGGCCAAGAACAAAATTAGGAGGGTACTGATCAGAGAGTTGCTATTTGCAAATGCTGCTGCAATTACGACACACTCTGAGGAAGAATTGCGTCTGCTATCTGCATTCTCCAATGCGTGTTTTTAATTTGGTTTAACAATTAGCAAAAAGAAGACACAGATTATGTCACAAGGTGCACATGGGGTACCATAAATCTTTATTGACGACGCCGAACTGGAGATAGTAGACCATTTTACATATCCAGGATCAGAGGTAAATAGCAAATTATCCCTAGATCAGGAAATCAACATCAGGATTGGTAAGGCAGCAACAAGAAAAAACAGGTTAACAAAAAGAGTCTTGGAGAACAGGAAGCTTACTGCGAAAACAAAAGTCCTTGTCTATCAAGCCTGTGTCCTTCGTACTCTTCTTTATGACAGTGAAGCCTGGTCAACTTACTCACATCACACATTGGCACCTTGCCGTCTTGACAGACGATAGTTTGTGCTTTAAAAAGGCTAATAACTTTTACCTATGGCGGTAGCGAGTGTGACTGATAAGGCCAATTTGCGCTGTAAATGTCCGTTCACAGTGGGTGCATGTGAACACGTGGTCATTTCCACCATCATGCACCATCTTACGTCTCAAACGCTCAGTGTGTGACTTATCTGCAATAATTTTCTCCTTTGTCTTTATTCCATTTCTGATGTTTGCCCTCCATGCAACACGTTCAGCGGCGACTTGCTCCCAATGTGCATTATCAATGCCTGTATCAATCATGTCCCGCTTACACACATCTTTGTATCGTAGTAGAGGCCGACCCTGAGATCTCTTACCCATCTGTAATTCACCAAAAAAGATATCCTTTGGTATTCTACCATCATCCATCCTCCTAAGATGTCCTATCCATCTAAGTCTACGAAGACTGAGCATGGAATAAACTGTCACACAACCTGATCTTTCCAATACTTCAGTATTTGTGATTTTGTCTTGCCACTTAATACCAAGAATTCTTCGCAGACACCGCATATGAAAGCTGTTTAAACGTTTCTCTTGGTGTGAGTAAGTTGTCCAGGTTTCACTGCCATAGAGAAGAGTACTAAGGACACAGGCTTGATAGACAAGGACTTTTGTTTTGGCAGTAAGCTTCCTGTTCTCCCAGACTCTTTTTCTTAACCTGTTCATTGTTGTTGCTGCCTTACCAATCCGGATGTTGATTTCCTGATCTAGGGATAATTTGCTATTTACCACTGATCCTAGATATGTAAAATGGTCTACTATCTCTAGTTCGGCGTCGTCAATAAAGATTGATGGTACCCCATGTGCACCTTGTGACATAATCTGTGTCTTCTTTTTGCTAATTGTTAAACCAAATTCAGAACAAGCATTGGAGAATGCAGATAGTAGACATTGCAATTCTTCCTCAGAGTGGGTCGTAACTGCAGCATCATCTGCAAAAAGCAACTCTCTGATTAGTACCCTCCTAATTTTGGTCTTAGCCTTCAATCTCTGAGCATTGTAAAGGCCGCCATCTGAGCGTGAGTGAATGTATATACCACCATCCTGATCACGAAAGGCATATTTCAGTAGAAGTGAAAAGTATATTCCAAAGAGGGTGGGAGCTAGTACACAACCTTGCTTAACTCCACTCTTGATTTCAAACTCTTCAGAAGTTGCACCATCAAACTTGATTATACCCTTCATGCCTGTGTGGAACGATTCCACAATGGACAGAAGAGTTGGTGGGCAGCCAATCTTCTTTAGTGCCTTGAACAGACCCTCACGACTGACCAAATCAAATGCCTTTGTGAGGTCGATGAAGGCAATAAACAGTGGTTGATTCTGTTCACGGCATTTTTCTTGCATTTGTCGCAATGAGAATATCATATCAGTGGTAGACCGGTTCTGTCGAAAGCCACACTGTGATTCGGGGTAGACTTGATCTCCTAGGACTTGAAGTCTGCGCAGAACAATTCTGGCAAATACTTTTCCAACAATACACAGAAGTGAGATACCCCTATAGTTGTTGCAGTCGCTCCGATCGCCCTTGTTCTTGTACAGTGTTATGATGCTTGAATCTTTGAAATCCTGTGGGACTTGTCCTTCTCGCCAGCATAGCTCTATTAGCTGGTGGATCTGTATAGTGAGTGTGTCTTGCCCACTCCTGATAACCTCTATTGGAATCCCATCCTTACCTGGAGCCTTGCCAGATGCAAGTTCATTTATAGCATACTTAACTTCTGTTATGGATGGGAAGTGTGTCCAGGTGGTCAAGAGTTGGTAGAGCCTCTATGGCGTTGAGGGCATCATCCGCTAGTTTGGTCTCACTTGAGTAAAGCTCCAAATAGTGCTCTACCCATCTGTCCATCTACTGTTTCTTATCAGTGATGATTTCTCCAGTCAAGGTTTTCAATGGTGCACTTCTTTTGATCACTGGACCACAGGCTTTCTTTATTCCTTCATACATGCTTCTTATGTTTCCCTTATCACTTGCGATTTGAATGGACTCACATAACTTGATCCAATAATCATTTGCACACTGCCTGGCAGCCTTTTGCACATCCTTCCTAGCTTGCCTTAGCTCACTCAGAGTGTTACGCGTTGGTCTTTCCTTGTTTCTTAAGAGAGCTTTCTTCTTCTTATCAATCAAGGGCTGCAGAGTCTCACTGTTTTCCGCAAACCAGTCCTGCCTCTTATGATCTACAGTGCCGTAAACCCCTACGGCAGTTTTATAAAGAGTTTCCTTAATTTGACCCCACTTTTCATTTACTGTACAATTTTCTGATGTAACAGTGAAAGCGTCTTCAAGTTGCTGTTGAAACTGAAAGCACTTTTCAGGATCGTGAGTGTTAATAATATTAATCCTGGGGCTAGATTTGGTTTTAGCTGTGTAGATTCTCACAGCTAAACACAAACCTAAACACAAATACTCACATCAAAAGAAACGTTTACACAGCTTTCATATGCGGTGTCTGTGAAGAATACTTGGTGTTAAGTTTTTTGTTTTTTGTTTTTGTTTTTCCGTGTTTATATCCTGTTTCAGGATATTGCGGTCAACACCAGCATCTTTCAGCTGTATGTTGATTCCTAGGCTAGATTACGCTCATCAGCACGCAACGACTTTCTGAGCGACCGGCTGCATACTCTCATAAGTCACTAGCGTGACTCGAACCACTTCTAATTCTCGTCCGCTCACGTTGACTACGAGAGTATTCGGGATTAACGGAGAAAGCTGCTAACCCCTCGGCCAGGCAGCCGGCTCTTGGTGTTAAGTGGCAAGACAAAATCACAAATACTGAAGTATTTGAAAGATCAGGTTGTGTAACGGTTTGTTCCATGCTCAGTCTTCGTAGACTTAGATGGATAGGACACATTAGGAGGATGGATGATGGTAGAATTACAAAGGACATATTTTTTGGTGAATTACAGATGGGTAAGAGTTCTCAGAGTCGGCCGGCGTCTACTATGATACAAAGATGTGTGTAATCGGGACATGATTGATACAGGCAATGATAATGCACATTGGGAGCAAGTCGCCGCTGAACGTGTTGAATGGAAGGCCCATATCAGAAATGGAATAAAGACAAAGGAGAAAATTATTTCAGATAGGTCAGACACGGAACGTATGAGACGTAAGATGGTACGTGATTGTGAAAATGACCATGTGTTCACATGCATCCACTGTGGACGAATATTTACAGCGCGAATTGGACTTATCAGTCACACTTGCTACCGTCATGGGCTGTAGTTATTAAGCCTTTTTGAAGCACAGTGTAACAAACTATCGTCTGTGTGGTTGTACAATGTCTCTGATGTCGTCAATCCATTTACTTCTTGGACGTCCTCGTGGTCTCGTCGCAGATGATCTTTGATGTAAGGCCAGTGATGTTAGTTGCTGATGATGCACTCTAACGACATGGCCAAACCACTTGATCTTCTGTCTTTCAATAAATGTGGCACGAGGTGTTGATCCCACAGTATGTCTGATAATAGCATTTCTTACTCGGTCTCGGACTGTTATGTAGGCAGCTCTCCTCAGGCATCTCATTTTGCAGGTGTTGATTTTGCGAAGGTGTAATTTGGATAAAGTCTAGGTTTGAGATTGGTAGCATAGGGTTGATGTGAATATGCTGTTTATTATCTGTCGTTTTGCGGACATGGGTATGTTTGGATGTTTCAGTAAGGGTGATAGTTGATATGTAAGTGCACTAGCTTTTTGACATCTGATTTCAATTTCTGTGTCCAATCTGCCATCTTCTGTGATCATACTTCAAAGATATTTGAGTTCCTTAACTTGTTTCAGAGTAGGAGCGGCTGGCCGAGAGGCTAGAACGCCGGACTCTCATTCGGGAGGCCCGGGTTCGATCCCTCGATAAGGTGTCGGATTTTTTTCTGTCGGGGGCAAAAAGAAAATCCTAACCTGCACAGTTCGCGGCGACTGCTCTAGCCAGGCGGCCTTAATTCCTTAGGCTCAAAGACCCCTCTGCCATACACCGCAAGGTACTATATTGGCAGTAAATGACAGTTTTGACAATTTCAGAGTTGTGTTATTTATCTGTATACTTAGTGGGTCTGGCGATCTGCTAACTTGCATTACTTCGGTTTTGGCTGTGTTTATACTCATATTGTATCTGCTGCAGGTTGAACTCAGATTAGTAATATGATTTTGTAGTCTGTCCTCATCGCTGTAAAACAGGCACTGATCGTCTGCAAATAGAAGTTCATTTATTTCCTGTGGATCAGTTGTTTCATCTGGAGTAAAGAGTTCTAAATTTTCTGAATCTGTTCTGTCGAGACTTGCTTCTTTGGAAATTCTGTCCATGTAGATATTGAATAGCAGGGGAGAGGGCACACATCCCTGCCTCACTCCTGTATTGACTGTGAACATATCTGATATACCTTCTTGTGTTCTTACTGCACTTCGGCTTGAGTGGTACATGGCTATGATGTTTTCTAGCAATTGTCCTTGTATCCCATAGTCTTCAAGGGTGGTTCATAATTTGTACCTGTCTACTCTATCGAAAGCCTTTTCCTGATCTACAAACACAATATTCTGCTGGTCACTATATTCGATAGTTTTTTCCACAAATTTGTCTAAGTGTAAATAGTGCATCAGTGCAACTTTTACCTTTCCGAAAACCGAATTGTGCTTTGCTTAACTGTTGTTCAACTATGGGTCTAGCTCTTTGTTCCAATAGTTTTGCATACATTTTCCCTATATGGCTCAGGAGTGATATACCTCTGTATGTTTCGCACTCTCTCATATTGCCTTTCTTTTTCCATATTGGTACTATTATTGCCTGTTGCCAATCATCTGGGACTTTTCTTTCTTCCCATGCTATATTAAAGTCTTGTTAGTCATTTAACTCCTGTTTCCCCACAGGCCTGAATAACTTCTTTGGCTATTCCATCTGGACCTGGTGATTTGTTTTTAGGACTTTTCTGTATAACTGCTTCGACTTCTGCAGGTATGAAATTTGGTTCTTTCTGTCCCAGGCATTTAGGCACAAAAGTGAGGTTTTCTATGTTATGTGTGGGGTTAAGTAGTTCTTGAAAGTATTGTGTCCACTTTGCTAGTCTTTGTGTGTGTGTGTATATATATATATATATATATATATATATATATATATTATATATATATATATATATATATATATATATATATATATATATATATATATATATATAATATAATGTGCCATGCCGGAAACCGTGGGCGGTTATGACTCGCTATTTCACTCGATCACCTGTGTCGTGGATCAGCAGCTCAATGTTCCTGTCTCGTCCATGCCATGTGGCCAAGCCATCCAGGTTTTTTCCTCTCGGTCTTCCTCTTGGTCTATTCCCTTCGATCTTGCCAGTTGTCACTAAGTTCTCCAATCCATTTCTTGTCATAAAATGTACAAAAAATTGTGACTGTCTACGTCTAATTTCTCTAATCATTTTACTATTTTCATTTGTCTCCTGTAGTACTTGGTCATTGGTTTTTCTGTCAGTCCATGGTATTATTTTCATTTTCCTCAGAAACCACATTTCTGCAGACATCAGATGTTTTTTCAGCCTGACTGCATATATTAGTTAGTTGCTTTTGCAGTCCAATGAATATGCAACATTCGTCTCAAGAACCAGATCTCTTTTGCTTCCAGATCCTTCCTAATTTCTTCATGTACATTCCTAGATTCAATCCCAAACAGAAAAACAGGTTCTATGTTGCACTTCAGCACTCTCTTTCTTACATTCAATGATAGCTGCTTATTGCATAAGCTACTTTTCATTTTCTTGAATGCAGCTTCTGCTTGCCCTATTCTGCACTTAATCTCTGTTGTGCACCTTCTGTCTGATGTTATAAATGCCCCTGGGTATTTAAAAGTATCCATTTAATTAAGAACTTCCCCTTCTATTTTCATTTCACATGTTGGTGTTACAATTTTCTTTGATATCACAATTATTACTGGGTTTTTTTTTTTCATATTCAAGGAGAGTCCGTTAATACAATATCCAACAATTGTTGTATATCTTTTACATTATCCGCAACCAATACGGTGTCATCTTACATAGCCTATGATTAGTAATCCCGGCTCCTCTTTGTCACCTATATACCAGATATATGGCTAAACACACATTCTCACATCCATGCAGGCAAACAGTCAGACAAACAGATTGTTAGATAGGCATGTGGTAGACCGATAGATAAACACATAGATACAAGAGAGAGAGAGAGAGAGAGAGAGAGAGAGAGAGAGAGAGAGAGAGAGAGAGAGAGGATAGAGAGAGAGAGAGAGGATAGATAGAGAGAGAGAGAGAGAGAGAGGAGAGAGAGAGAATGAAAGAGAGCGAGAGAGAGAGAGAGAGGGAGAGAGAGAGAATGAAAGAGAGCGAGAGAGAGAGAGGAGGGAGAGAGAGAGAGAGAATGAAAGAGAGCGAGAGAGAGAGAGAATGAAAGAGAGCGAGAGAGAGAGAGAGAGAGAGAGAGAGAGAGAGAGAGAGGTGGCAGGCAGGCAGACAGACAGTGAAGGAGAGACGAAGTAAGATAGGCAGGTAAGTTGGAAGGCAGGTAGGCAGGCAGCCATATGAATGGATGGATGAATGCACAGATAGTTTACTGAATGCTATGTTATATTTTAATAAATGCAACCTTTACTGTGATTGAAATCTGCATCATAACAGTTCCTTTCCAAAAATGGCTGGCAGACGTGTATATATGTTTATACCGACGTGTCAATATATACTGATGGCATACGTGGATGTTTGACTGTTCTCTATCACTGCAATATTGTACTGACATAGAGATTCAAACGCGCTATACTGGCGTGTCTTCTACCAGCCAATCGTCTCCAGACATCTACATATCACGTGTTTTCTAACTACCAATCGTCTTGTGACAAATTTCATCCGTAGCTACATAGTGCGCCATGTACATACAGATGTGAGGATAAGTAGGGCTGACAGATTGTCTCATGAACGGATAGATAACTAGGCTGATAGATTGATGGATGAATGGACAGATAACTAGGCTGATAGATTGATGGATGAATGGATAGATAACTAGGCTGACAGATTGTCTCATGAACGGATAGATAACTAGGCTGATAGATTGATGGATGAATGGATAGATAACTAGGCTGATAGATTGTCTAATGAACGGATAGATAACTAGGCTGGTAGATTGTCTAATGAACGGATAGATAACTAGGCTGATTGATAGATTGATGGATGAATGGATAGATAACTAGGCTGATAGATTGATGGATGAATGGATAGATAGCTAGGCTGATAGATTGATGGATGAATGGATAGATAACTAGGCTGATAGATTGATGGATGAATGGATAGATAACTAGGCTGGTAGATTGATGGATGGACGGATAGATAACTAGGCTGATAGATTGATGGATGAATGGATAGATAACTAGGCTGATAGATTGATGGATGAATGGATAGATAACTAGGCTAATAGATTGATGGATGAATGGATAGATAACTAGGCTAATAGATTGATGGATGAATGGATAGATATCTAGGCTGATAGATTGATGGATGAATGGATAGATAACTAGGCTGATAGATTGATGGATGAATGGATAGATAACTAGGCTAATAGATTGATGGATGAATAGATAGATAACTAGGCTGATAGATTGATGGATGAATGGATAGATAACTAGGCTGATAGATTGATGGATGAATGGATAGATAACTAGGCTGATAGACTGATGGGTGGGCGGATAGATAATGCAGCTGATAGACTGATGGATTGGTAGATAACTAAGCTGATAGATTAATGGAGGGACGGATAGATAACTGGGCTGATACACTGATGTATGGACATATGGATAACAGGGCTGCTAGATTAATAAATGAACAGATGGATAACAGTGCAGATAGATTGATGGATGGACAGATAGATATCAGGGCTGATAGACTGATGGAGGGGCGGATAGATAACTGGCCTAATAGATTGATGGATGGACGGATCGATAAATAGGCTGATAGATTGGTGGATGGACGGATCGATAAATAAGCTGATAGTTTGATGGATCGAAGGATAGTTACCTGGACTGCTATATTGACTGATGGGTGGATAGATAACTGGGTTGCTATATTGATTGATGGATGGATAGATAACTAGGCTGATAGTTTGATTGGTCGACTGATAGATAACTAAACTGATAGACTGATCGGTGGACGGATAGATAACTGGGCTGATAGATTTATGGATGGACGGATAAATAAATGGGCTGATAGACTGTTGGATTGACAGAATGACAACTGGGCTGATAGTTTGATGGTTAGACGGATAGATAACTGAGCATATAGGCTGATATATGGACGGATAGATAAATCCACTGATAGATTGATGGATCGGCTGACGGATAGATAGCTAGGCTGATAGACTGATGGATGGTCCGGATAGATAACTGGGCTGATAGACTGATGGAAGGAAGGATAGAAAACTAGGATTATATATTGCAAGATGGATGGATATATAACAGGGCCGATAAAATTGATAGATGGACGGATAGATAACTGGACTGGTAGATTGATGGTTCGACGAACAGATAGATAGCTGGGCTGGTAGGCTGGTGGATTGATGGATAGATAACTTATCTGATAGATTGATTGATGGATATATAATTGGGCTGATAATGAATCGACGGATAGATAATTGAGCTGATAGACTAATAGATAGACAGATAGGTAACTGGCTGATAGATTGATGGATGGACGGATAGATAACTAGGCAGATAGATTGATAGATAGATGAAGCGATAACTGAGCTGATAGATTGATGGATGGACGGATAGATAACTGAGCTGATAGATTGATGGATGGACGGATAGATAACTGGGCTGATAGATTGATGGATGGACGTATAGATAACTGGACTGGTAGATTGATGATTCGACGAACAGATAGATAGCTGGGCTGATAGACTGGTGGACTGACGGATAGGTAACTTATCTGATAGATTGATTAATGGATATATAATTGGATTGATAATGAATCGACGGATAGATAATTGAGCTGATAGACTAATAGATAGACAGATAGGTAACTGGCTGATAGATTGATGGATGGACGGAAAGATAACAATGCTGATATATTGATGGGTGGGCACGTAGATAACTGGGCTGATATATTGATGGATGGAAGGATAGATAACAGGGCTGATAGACTAATGGATGGACAGATAGATAACTCGGATGGTAGATTGATTAATGGACGGATAAATAGCTGTGCTGATTGCTTGATTAATAGGCGGATAGATAACTGGACTGATAGATTGATGGATTTATGGTTGGATGGATAACTATGCCGATAGTTTGATAGACAGTTAGATAACGCTGCTGATCGATTTATGGATGGACGGATAGGTAACTGGAATGATAGATTAATTGGTGGACGGTTAGATACAAGGCTGATAGATTGGTGGATGGATGGATGGAAAGTTAACAGTGCTGATATATTGATGGATGGATGGATGGATAACTGTGCTGATATATTGATGGATGGATGGATAGATAACTGTGCTGATATATTGATGGATGGACGGATAGATAACTAGGCTGATAGAGTAATCGGACAGACGAATAGATAACTGGGCTGATAGATTGATGGATGGACGGATAGATAACTGGGCTGATATATTGATGGATGGGCGGATAGATAACTGGGCTGATAGATTGATGGATGGACGGATAGATAACTGGGCTGATAGATTGATGGATGGACGGATAGATAACTGGGCTGATAGATTGATGGATGGACGGATAGAACGAACGAACGAACAAACTTTATTTTAAAAGGGTAACAAATTGGGCACGCAGGCCCGTCTTGCATTCGGCCCTTTCAATCACTCATCTTTCATTTATCAAATGTGCATGTTACATTAACATAGGGGAAAAAATATTGTAAAATGGATTTTGTAAGCATAAACAATGCATATTACGCATGATACATTCACATGAGAAAACAAAAAACAAACATTATCAAATGAAAGTTGTAAACATAGACAGTGCATATTTGCAATGTTGTGAGACACATCCCCCATCCACCCTCATATCCCGCAGCCACCAACACATCCCCCACCCACCAAACCTCCCCCCACCCACCTACACATACCTCAACGCACTCACACAGAACCAGGCGAACATACATGCCGCCACCCACCCACTGATCCCCCACCCCCACACATATCTCCACGCACGCACACAGAACCAGGCGAACATACATACCGCCACACACCTACTGATCCCCCACCCACACACATTTCCCCAAGAAGGAGAAGTAGATAACTGGGCTGATTGGTTGATGTATGGACGGATAGATAACTAGGCTGATAGATAGTTGGAAGGACAGATAGATAACTGAGATTATATATTACTAGATGGACGGATAAATAACTTCTATGATATATTGATGGATGGACGGATAGATAACTGGGTGGTAGATTGATGGATCGACGGACGGATAGATAGCTGGGCTGATAGACTGATGTATGGGCGGATAGATAACTTATCTGATAAATTCATTGATGGATAAATAACTGGGCTAATAGACTAATGGATGGACAGATCGGTAGCTAGGCTGATAGGCTAATGGGTGGATGGATAGATAACAGGGCAGATAGACTAATGGATAGATAGATAGATAATTGGTTGATAGATTGACGGATGGACAGATAAATATCAAGGCTGATTGTCTGATGAATGGAAAGATAGATAACAGTGCTGATAGATTGATGGAGGGATAGATAGATAACAGGCCTGATAGACTGATGGAGGGGCTTATAGATAACTAGGCTGACAGATTATTGAATGGTCGGATAGACAACTGGACTGGTAGATTGATGGCTCGATGAACAGATAGATAGCTGGGATGATAGACTGGTGGATCGACCGATAGATAACTTATCTGATAGATTGATTGCTGGATATATAACTGGGCTGATAATGAATCTACGGATTGATAATTGAGCTGATAGACTAATATATAGACAGATAGGTAACTGGCTGATAGATTGATGGATGGACGGAAAGATAACAGGGCTGATATATTGATGGATGGATTGATAGATAACGTGGATGATAGATTAATTGATGGACGGATAAATAGCTGTGCTGATTGCTTGATTAATAGGCGGATAGATAACTGGGCTGATAGATTGATGGATTAATGTTGGATGGATAATTATGCCGATAGTTTGATAGACGGTTAGATAACGCTGCTGATCGATTTATGGATGGACGGATAGGTAACTGGAATGATAGATTTATTGGTGGACGGTTAGATAACGAGGCTGATAGATTAATGGATGGATGGAAAGTTAACATTGTTGATATACTGATGGATGGATGGATGGATAGATGGATATATGGATGGATGGATAGATGGATGGATGGATGGATGGATGGATGGATGGATAGCTGTGCTGATATCTTGATGGATGGATGGATATATAACTTTGCTGATATAATGATGGATGGATGGATGAATAGATAACTTGGTTGATATACTGATGGATGGACGGATAGATAACTGGGCTGATAGATTGATGGATGGACGGATAGATAACTGGGCTGATAGTTTGATGGATGGACGGATAGATAAGTGGGCTGATAGATTGATGGATGGACGGATAGATAACTAGGCTGATAGATTGATGGATGGACGGATAGATAACTGCGCTGATAGATTGATGGATGGACGGATAGATAACTGGGCTGATAGATTGATGGATGGACGGATAGATAACTGGGCTGATAGATTGATGGATGGACGGATAGATAAGTGGGCTGATAGATTAATGGATGGACGGATAGATAACTGGGCTGATAGATTGGTGGATGGACGGATAGATAAGTGGGCTGATAGATTGATGGATGGATGGATAGATAACTGGGCTGATAGATTGTTGGAAGGACGGATAGATAACTGAGCTGATAGATTGTTGGATGGACGGATAGATAACTGAGCTGATAGATTGCTGGATGGACGGATAGATAACTGCGCTGATAGATTGATGGATGGACGGATAGATAACTGGGCTGATAGATTGTTGGAAGGACGGATAGATAACTGAGCTGATAGATTGATGGGTGGACGGATAGATAACTAGTCTGATATATTGATGGATGGACGGATAGATAACTGGGTGGTACATTGATGGATCGACGGATAGATAGATAGCTGGTCTGATAGACTGATGTATCGGCGGATAGATAACATATCTGATAAATTCATTGATGGATAAATAACTGGGCTGATAGACTAATGGATGGACAGATCGATAGCTAGGCTGATAGACTGATGGGTGGATGGATAGATAACAGGGCAGATAGACTAATGGATGGAAAGGTAGATAATTGGTTGATAGATTGCGGATGGACAGATAAATAGCAAGGCTGATTGTCTGATAAATTGAAAGATAGATAACAGTGCTGATAGATTGATGGAGGGATGGATGGGTAACTGGGCTGATAGACTGATGGAGGGGCAGATAGATAACTGGGCTGACAGATTTTTGAATGGTCGGATAGATAACTGATCTGGTAGATTGATGGATGGACGGATAAATAACTGTGCTGACTGTTTGATTGATAGACGGATAGATAACTGGGCTGATAATTTAATGTGTAGACAAATAAATAGCTGGGCTGATAGATTGATGGGTGGACGGATAGATAACTGGGCTGATAGATTGATGTATGGACGAATATATAAAAGAGCTGATAGTTTGATGGATGGATGGATAGTTGTCTGGTCTCATAGATTGATGGTTGGACGGATAGATAACTGGGCTGATAGATTAATGGATGGATGAGTAGATAACTTGGCTGATATATTGATGGATGGATGGATAGATAACAAGGCTGGTACACTGATGGTTGGACGGATAGATAACTGGGCAGATAGATTGATTGATTTATGGATTGATGGATGGATGGATGGATGGGTGGATGTCATTGGATGGATAACTTGGCTTATATATTGATGGATGGACGGATAGATAACTAGACTGATATATTGATGGAAAGGCGGATAGATAACTGGACTGGTAGATTGATGGATCGACGGACGGATAGATAGCTAGGCTGATAGACTGATGAATGGACGGATAGGTAATTTATCTGAGAAATTCATTGATGGATAGATAACTGGGCTGATAGATAACAGGGCTGATAGACTGGTGGAGGGGCAGGTAGATAACTCGTCTGATAGATTGACGAATAGACGGATAGATAACTGAGCTGGTAGATTGATGGATGGACGGATAAATAACTGTGCTGACTGTTTGATTAAAAGACGGATAGATAACTGGGCTGATAGTTTAATGTATAGACGAATAGTGTCAACAACTTAACTGACAGGCATCATCGGGTACTTCTCACACACCCATACAAGACAACTTGCAAGTCGTGTGGGAGGCAAAATGCATGGTCCATTTTATTGTCGTTGGCTCGCTTGCAAGCGGTAAACAGTCGCTAATGCAATACACAATATACAGCCACAGAATTATCTAACACAAACTGCTAACCCTATGCTAACTCTATCTACTAGTGAACACAAAACTCCTAACGTTATTCTAAACGATGTGAACGCCCCAAGTCCAGTCTCCCGTCTGCCGAACATCTCTCCCGTGGTTACACACCACGCGGGGGTGACCTTCTCCTTCGTGCGTGTTACCTCACATCGCACGCTGCTGGCAAAACGTGGCCTGTTGAGTGTCTACTCAACTGTGCTCTGGCTTCATGAGGTGTGGTGGTATCGTGATTAGAGTGCTAACTCTCTGCACACCGCCTGCGTGTATCATGAGGGAGTGGCTAACCTTCCACTATTCCCTCATCTCCCCTGCTCTTGCCTCGGGCACCGCATCTCCTCCTGGTCCCTCCAGGATTGACCGCTCTCCCTGGCGGAGGGGATGTGGTCGAGTCTTTGACACACACCCGCCCCTCTTGTGTTGCGTCATCAACTTTCACTTATTGGTTGTGACGCAAGGAGGTTTCTACACAAAAAATTAGTGTCTCTAATTTTTGTCAAAGACTCTAGATAACCTGGCTCTGGGCTTTCCAATAGACCATTAACAACTATTGTCACAATGTAATAAAGCCTCACTTGGCTACTGGCAATCGCCACAAACTTGCCTGGTTGGCGTGAGCCCCTTCTCACATGCTATATTATATTTATCAGAGGTATGTCTGAACCGGACCGTTGTCTTATAAGACCTGCCCTCACATAGTAAATTAACTTACTACCCATACAAAGTTGACTTTCTTAGGGTCAACACATGAATTGCTTCATGTCCCCCATATAATATTTAACAACCATTCTACAAGAGTGTGTGCGACAGGCTTTACCTACTTCGCTTCCGCGCGTAAAGCTTTATTTCCACTGTTAAATCAGTTCTTCGTTGTCTATTATGTCCCCTGGTCCGAAGTTATCTGCCTTTGATCTACAAATAGTGTATGTAATTTATATGTTTGTTTTTCTGGTTGTTTGCGTGTTTGGATGTAATAAATCTACTAATCTAACTTCTACCCTATATTTCTAACTTATCTGTGTATGTATGTTAGTTTTTTGAGTGTCATAATTTTGTTCAATGTGGCCACAAGCAGGTGTATAACACTGATTCGTGACTACATTCCATTGTTATGAAACCCAAAATACTGTAATCTAAGTTCTAAACTATATCACAGACAACACATTCACACCAACACAATTTCCTTAGCGACAACCAACATTAACGCACACAAATATTAAAAGTCGTGGCAGGCAGCAGAAGAATTTGCTGACTGCTTACATTCTCTCCCGTCTATCTTTCATTCATTCTCACTTTCACACTTCTGTCATACTCTTTTCACCCTTACTTCTATCACACATCACTCATCCCTCCATACTTATTCTTCTGCTTCTTTAAAAACCTTGGAGTGAGACTGTACACGTTTGGCTCAGTTTGAGATGATTGAGCCTCATGACTGTGCGCTAGTCATTGCACGAGTCATATATGTACATTATATTTACATGGGCGAGACAGGGTTGATGGCTTGTCCCTTTGATCTCATCATCTAGTATGTTACACTAACCTAAAGTATCATATTTTATATTATAATAAACTATTCTCCTTTTATAACTAAGTATTTAATGTGTTACCTAAGTTCTATTATGTTAATTATATTATCTGTTTATCCTACTCGTTATGTTTATCTAATCTAAGGGATGTAATGTAACTATTTAAATGTAATTAGTGTGATATGAGTTATGTACCTTAATTACCTGGATGATGTGAACATAAATTATGTACTTTTCTAATACTATACTATCTAATGTTGTTAGATTGAAAATGAATCATATGATTAATGTTCTTAATCTAAATTATGTAAATGATGTATGTAACATGATAATACTAATTATTGGTAATGTTTGATCGATGGTATGGTTTTCCTTAATATGGAATAAACTAACCTAAACTAAAGCTAAATGAAATGTAACACTCTAAATGGTACTATTTCTATTAAAATTTTACTTTAGCTTGTAATTACCTATTTTTTTACGTCTAACCTAATATTTTAAGCTAAATAGCTGGGTTGATTACTATACTAACTATACTATTTAAATAAATGAGACTTATTATATTACCTAATTCTATCTCTCATCTATCACTATGTTAAAATATTATCTTACATATCACATTAAGTTTATATACACAGTATTCAGTTCTCTCAGGTTAGTAGTTGCCTTCATGTTTGTATATTGGTATAGGCACAATATAACTACATAATTTGCCTGGGTATCTGAAATACATTTTACGGTCATAATAATGTTCATCGGTAGTGCACGTGTAGAGATTCGCTGGTGTTGTAGCTTAGTCTTTATGTGTCTGAAATTAAGCACTGTTCTGACACTGTTTTCTAAATTTTCTAAATTTCACACAAATGATACACCGGACTGGAGCTTAGTTGGAAATGAGCTGTCCTGATTCACACGGTAGTATCTAAGTTCTGTAGCACAGTTCTCCAGTTAATGTCTACGGACACATGATAGTTCGTTGTACTTGGTACACTCTTAAGCACACCATGGGTGTATATGTAACCTATTTTACATAGCATATTGTACTGTATTCATGTACTAACTATCACTCTACATTATTATGTGGGATTTCAGGTATTATTACCTCAGATGGTCTACTGAGAGTATCAGCCAGAATGTTGTCCTTACCCTTGATATGTTCTATACTAAACGTATAGTTCTGAAGTATCAGAGACCACCTGTATATCCGGTCGTTTCTGTGCACCCCAGTTTGGATGACCGTAATGGGAGAATTATCTGTCTGGACAATGAAGTGTACACCCGCCAGAAATCGATGGAGCTTCCTCACTGAATAGATGACGCTGAGGGCTTCCAGTTCTGCTATCGAATATCTGGACTCGGCAGGTGTGATCTTACGGCTCACGTAACAAATCGGATGGAAGATGCCCTCATAAAACTGGCCTAGGACTGCAGCGATGGAGATCCTGCTGGCATCTGTCCTAAGATAATAAACGAGCCCAGGATTAGGCAAGCGGAGGATGGGAACATTACTAAAAAGAATTTTCAATTTTGACAATGCAGACATTAATAATGCATCTTTCACATCCAATTTTACTGATGCTTTTAATACATTAGAAAACACACTAGTTATTTCAGCTAGGTTTGGAATAAATTTACTATAGTAATTAACTAATCCCAAAAGACTTCTAACCTGCTTTTTCGTAGTAGGCATGGTTAGATTCATAATTTTTGTAATAATCCTATTGTCAGTCTTCAGTTGACCTTGAGAGATGACATGACCCAAAAATTCAATTTCTTTTAGGCCTAATTCAACTTTACTCGGTTTGACAGTGAGACCGAAGAGTCGCAACCTATCAAAGACATGTCTCAGTTTCAGTAAGTGTGTCGTCCAGTCTTCAGTATGGACACATATATCATCTATATAGGTCACAGTATTCGTCACTCCATGTAACAGATCTCTAGTTAAGCGCACAAAATTGGCAGGAGCATTTCGAAGTCCGAAAGGAAGAAATCGCCACTCGTATAGTCCTAAAGGTGTTGAAAACGCAGTAAGATGCATAGATTGAGCTTGCATCGGGACCTGCCAGTATCCTTTAGTAAGATCTAGTTTTGAAAAGACTTTAGAAGTAGACGTGTCCAAGATAAGATCTTCGCAGGAAGGAATAGGTTCTGCGTCGATCTTAGTGATGTTATTAAGTTTTCGATAGTCCACACAGAGTCGAATTGTGGAATCCTTCTTCTTAACTAGGACGATTGGAAACGAGTACTCAGATGTAGACTTTTGGATAATCCCGCTAGCCTCTAAATTAAGAATTTCCTTATTTAGATTTTCCCTATAGCTAAGTGGGATGGAGTACGGCCTGCATTTAATAGGCTTGAGGTCCGAAAGAAGAATGGAGTGTTCGATTATGTCCGTTCTACCTGGGATGTCAGAGAATAGGTCTTTGTATTCAGTTACTAAATCAACTAATTGTCTTCGTTGAATGTCTGTTAGTCCCTGATCTATATGTATACTGTCCAATGTCGCCGTTTTGTCTACAATGGGAACGGGTAGTTCCATTCCGTCGTCGTCTACCTGATTTAGTACAGTAGTGGTGCTAAGTGTGTATTCTGTGCACTCACTAGATGTATTGCCATTGTCGGAACTGCCAGTCTCGCTACCTAGTGTAGTTGCGTTATGTATGTCTGTCGTCTGATCACTTGGTGTTGTTGCAATATGTTCGTCTGTCTCTACTTCTGTCTGTTGTCTTGAAAAGTAAAGTTTACGCATGTTGACATGGAATATCTCTAAGTGTATGTTTATCGATATTTCATAGTCAACATGTACCATGGTTATGTACCACCTTGAATAGTCGTTGCCATTTCGTTGGTATGGAAGTAGCCTAAATCAGTCTTGATCAAGTTCAAGATCACTGGTTCTTGCACCGTTGTTTGTGTGTTTGTGGTAGAACTGACCCTTCCTCTATCAAATGGCTTGGGAGCCAGTATAGAAGGTTGTACTTCAGTTGTAGGATGTCTACCCTTAAACTTTTGTACCAATTGTTGACAGACATTACACGCAAATACATTATGAAAACATAATTTTATCTTCTTGAAAAAACCTGGTCTGGTGTTGTTGTATGCAAGATGACCAGTCACCGGTGTTTTATGTGCATATTTTGGCATAGTTAACCGGTGTTGTTCAGGTAACACCTATTCATGGTTACCAGTAGCATGACCTGTAGTTGAAATGCCATTCTTACGTCTAAATAAACAAGATGCATTTTTGGTCACTCTGGCTTTGACCTTTAACAATTTTAAGTATGGAGACACACTAGGGTCAGGTTTTTGCTGTTTTATAAATTCTTGTCTGCTGTTGTCATCAGTGCCAGTTGGAGAAAGCAACAGTAGTCTCTCATCTTGAAGTGTGTCTTGATGTTTCACACTGTCTGCTCTTGTTGTTGCATTAGCTGCATTTAATTTCTCCCATGCAACTATTTCTTCATTAGTACATTGTTTCAGTTGGGGTAAGCACCCCAAAATTAAGTCAGTACAAGGGTTGTTTAGTATTGCACAAGTAAAGGTACCAGAAAGAAAAGGAGAATCAATATGGGCTTTTGCCAAAGGGTAAATTTCAATGTTACCCGAAAAGGTACGGCATTTGACAGTATCACCTGTGTATTCACCCGGATTAACCAGTTCTTTCCGAAGCCCAATAAGGGTGCTGCCGCTGTCCAGCAAACACTGGCATGGTACATCATTGACCATTGCATTGTGGAACACAAGATTGCCTCTGGAGGCTAGTGCTGCGTTTACATTCTCAGATGGGAATGGTACTGTATGTCCACATTCTAGTTTTCCGTCTGTATGGAATTGGTGACATCGTTCACAGCTGTCGAAGCTTAACATATCGTATGCACCACAAACATTTTCTGCTTGGTTATTAGGTAAGTCACTTTCACTCTCAGACTCATTCTCACTACCAACATCTGAAGAGGTGTCAATCAAAATGGCATTACTGGCTTTCATACGCTGCCGGCCAAGGCACTTATTACTATAATGGCCATAACAGGAACAAAAAAAACATTTGATTGCACGCCTGTATGCAGATCTTTTACTTTGCTGTTTCTTGATCACATTTTCAAGATGCGCCGGATAATTTGGCGATTTGTCACACATAGCATAAGTGTCATGTAAAAGGTGACAATGGATACATTTTTCCACTTTCCTCTCTTTCTTATCGTATTTCTGATAAGGTTTCCTATTACTTTGGTAGTTTTTAGTTTGGTCTTTGACAAAGGAAACTATTTCAGAGTCATTTGAGGTCTTAAACACATCTCTGTTAGAAGAAAAATATGCTGATCCTTTCTTTTCAAACTGCTCTATGTTTTCAATGTCTGACTGCTGCAAAAATTTGGCCAACGGAGAAGGAATGGTGGATATAACCTTATCCATAGTAATTAAGTTTTTTAATCTATCAAAGTCTTTTCCTATATTAGCTGCTTTAAGCCACCTGTTTAGTACACTCTGTACATTTGAAACATAATCAATAAAGGTTTCACTAGGTTTAGGTTTTAGATTTGAGAACTGAACCTGATACCCAGGGGCATCAAGTAAAAAGTGCTGCATAATCCTATCATGGATGTATTGATAGCTAGATCTAAGCTCTGTTGGTATAGTTTCTATTACTTTGAGGGGCTCACCACTGAGATTTTTTGTATAAATTGGGGCCCACATCTCTAATGGAACTTGGTGGTATTTAAATTGATATTCTACATTCTCTGTCCATGCTGATATTGAGTCTTCTTTACAATATGGTTTGATAATATTTTTGTATTTATTGAACTTATTTTCCTCTTGTTGACTTCTTAGTTTAGTGGCAGAGATCTCTGAGTGTGACTCTACGTCCATGCTTTTCATTTTCAACTGTGTCTCTGATTCTACTTGAATCTGTTTTTCATTTAGATCTAACTCCCTTTGTTTTATTTCCTTATCCTGTTGTAATTGTTGTTGCTTAACTTCCAATTCTTTTTGTTTTATCTCTTTATCATGTTCTAACTGTTGTTGTTTAACTGTCTTATCATGTTCTAGCTGTTGTTGTTTTAATTGTATTTGATGTTGTCTTTCTTCTTCTCTTTCTCGTGCGCGTTCGTCCTTTTCAGCATCTTTTGCTTCTTTAAATTTTTGATCTGCATATTGTTGTAGCTCTTTTCCTGTTAATTCTAGATCTTTACCTGCTTTTATGAAGTCTGATAAAGTTGCCATCTTAATTTAGTATTCGGCTCGCAGTGACAGGCAATGATGACTTTTATCAGTTATTTATCTTTGATATGTTATGTTTGTTTTTATCTGATCACTATCAGTTGTGCTTTCTGTTTATACCCTGTCCAGATTTATCTTGCAGAAAAACAGAGTATACAAATATGTCAATGCGTTACAAGCTGAAAAAGAGATGCACTATTAATCAAGTTGCATGCCAAAATATATAAGTGTACTCAGCTTTAACGTTCCCGAGGATCGGGGAACGGAACTCCGTTGCCACAGGTCACCTTGGTACTTTCGGGTGGAGGCACGTGTCGTTACCAGCAAACTATATTTGGTACACAGGGCCGTAATCAGGTGTAGTTCGCCCTTTGATATGCAGGGCCGTAGTAATCAGGCCTATTACACGATATGTTAACCCAGACCCCTAAGGACAATGACTTAGACAATGACAGACAGGTTCACGAACAACTAGAATATGTATTAAATAAATTAAATGTCAATGTCCTGTCTTTGTTCTATCCGTTATTGCCTTATGTTACTACTCTATTTAATTTCTGTAAGTGTTGTGCAGGCAAGTATCATCTGCCTGGCCAAAAAATAGTTCCATCGTGACGGTAAACACAGGGAAAATATGACCGAAAATATGCATATCTGCTTTTAAAGAAATAAAAATAGCATCATAATGTTTAAATAAATAAATATATTCCTTTAGTAGTTGAAATAAATAAATAATAAATGATATAACGTACCGATTCAGGCGAGCAGCTGTTTAGCAATTCTCTATACACTCGATTGCTGTATGCTAATGAGCTCAGACGACTGTTTGTCAATCATCTGACGTCACAGCACAGCGCGATGAAAAATCGATATTGTCGGCTGGCTTTGTATCGCTCCGCCGTGAATCATTTTTGGTACTCATTTCTCACCAAAAAGGTAAATATATAAATAAATATAAGAAAACAAGAATATTAATACTTACAGCTTTGATGAATACATACTTTGACTAAATAAATATTTCATAAACACAATTAAACAGTTTAATACGTCACGATAGGCACAATTCTAGCTTGCAAAATTTCTCTCGTCTGCACAAATCACCGTCACTACACAAATTAAACCCTAGTCTAGAGCTTCGTGGACGAGTGGAGTAGCTTGAATATTACATTCAAGCTTCACTTCTGACAACCACAATTACCCTGGCCTGTCAACAACTTAACTGACAGGCATCATCGGGTACTTCTCACACACCCATACAAGACAACTTGCAAGTCGTGTGGGAGGCAAAATGCATGGTCCATTTTATTGTCGTTGGCTCGCTTACAAGCGGTAAACAGTCGCTAATGCAATACACAATATACAGCCACAGAATTATCTAACACAAACTGCTAACCCTATGCTAACTCTATCTACTAGTGAACACAAAACTCCTAACGTTATTCTAAACGATGTGAACGCCCCAAGTCCAGTCTCCCGTCTGCCGAACATCTCTCCCGTGGTTACACACCACGCGGGGGTGACCTTCTCCTTCGTGCGTGTTACCTCACATCGCACGCTGCTGGCAAAACGTGGCCTGTTGAGTGTCTACTCAACTGTGCTCTGGCTTCATGAGGTGTGGTGGTATCGTGATTAGAGTGCTAACTCTCTGCACACCGCCTGCGTGTATCATGAGGGAGTGGCTAACCTTCCACTATTCCCTCATCTCCCCTGCTCTTGCCTCGGGCACCGCATCTCCTCCTGGTCCCTCCAGAATTGACCGCTCTCCCTGGCGGAGGGGATGTGGTCGAGTCTTTGACAAATAGATAACTGGGAAGATAGATTGATGGATGGACGGATAGATAACTCGTCTGATAGATTGATGGAAGGGTGAATTGGGCTGAAAGTTTGATTGATAGACGGTTAGATAAAAGGGCTGATAGACTGATGGATGGACGGATAGTTTTCTGGTTTTATAGGATGATGGCTGGACGGATAGATAACAGGACTGATAGATTGATGGATGGATAGATAGATAACTGTGCTGATAGATTAATGGATGGACGGATAGATAACATGGTTGATAGATTTATGGACGGATTAATGGAAAGTTAACACGGCTGATATATTGATGGATGGATGTATGGATGGATGGTATACTTTACTGATGGATGGATGGATGGATGCATGCATGCATGGATGCATGGAAGGCTGCGTGCATGGATGCATGGATGCATGGATTGATGGATGGAAAACGAACGAACGAACTTTATTTTCAAATGGTCACAAATTGGGCACGCAGGCAGTCTTATATTCGGCCCTTCTAATTAGTCATCTTTCGTACATTAATTAACTATTTTGCATATTAAATTCACATGGGGGAAATAAAGTCAGATGAATGTTGTGTGTGTAAACAATGCATGTTACCATGTAATAAGACAGGCAGACAGCCAGACTGTCGCATATTGCGCACTCAGTTCGGTTCACTTCTGCACATCACTACCTCAAAACACAGTTCTCTACAAAAGCGTTCACACCAGATAGCATTGGAATTTGAAGAATGTGGCATCAGCGCTAAGAATAGCCGTGTCACCCAATGATAGACAAGGTCAGGTGTTTGAATCTAACTAAACTCATTGGCTAACCTACAATAATAGCGTCGCCGCAGGGGCTGTTGGGAAGAAAGGCGCCAATATTCGGCACATACAGTCGATCCGTCACGAAGACCAGTTGTGTTTCTCATGGGGGCTCCAGGAATTGTATGTCCCTTGCCTGATTCAGTTGGGATACTTCTGTCTAACAGAATTGTAGCTGACTTATGAGTCATGTAAAGCTTTGTGTATGAGAGTGTGTGAGTGTAGGTTTCGGCACGAAATAATATATATTCTTCTATCAGAAGACAGCCGCCAACTTTCACCAGGTCCGAACAATGGCTAACTTCCGCCTTTACTGGTCTGGAATATTTGACTCCATCTGTCTTTCGTTTCCAGAAAGAGTGCTGTACAAACACTATGTCTTAAGTTGTGAGAAGAGGCTCTGCTAAGCCCAAATCCCTATTCTTAAATCTAAATCATTCTAGCTTTCTGACTGCGTTCAAAGCAGGTTTAGTAAAGGACAAGCTATGATTTGTGTGCTGACCGTCGCCTTAGTTAAATCCACAGCGAATCTTCAACACACGAGAATGAGAGAGGGAGGAATGAAAGTGCTCTTCCTCTTATCTTTATATGTCCGTGGTGTGAAGAAAGATTGTGTTATGTAACTGCTTAGCATCATTGACGGGTCCAGCGTTTCATACTGCTGGGAAATATTAGAACAAGTTGTGACTTGATAAACTTTGTATCTAACACTCTGATCGTACCATAGTCAAGCTAACAGCCTAGTTCAAGCACTCAAGTGAATGAATAAAGAAAAGATTGGTGTTGGAATGAGAGAATGAGTGTACTGTGTTATCTCATCTCTCTGTCACTCTGTATATACGTTGTGTTATGTCACCAACTGGCTGGGGTTAGATCCCAGATGGGCAACCACTCAGCCAAAATCATTTTCTTCTACTGGTGTTTAGTTCTGGGTGCAGTTTGAGATCCCTAACTCTGTCAGAAGGGACTAATTACCACCCCAGATCCCAGAGAAAAAAACGTGGAACAGATGTCTGTTATGCTGATTTAAGACACTCAAGAAAACAGCCAAGAAAACAAAATAGGACAAACAATTACTTCATTCCATCAAATGTGAGATAATAATAGCATTTAAAATGCTTAACCATTTTGGTACATTTAAATACCTAGGGGCAATTAATGAATCACCAAAAAGCGAGTAGATTTTGAGCTTTACTAGAAAAAGATTACAAGAAACACATTGAAAGTGGCGGCTAAAGACACAAACCGACACAAAAACATGAAAACGCCTACATAAAAATATAATCTTAATAATCGGTATCCTTGTTGTGGTTGGATGCGTCTTAAATGACCAACGCATCTGATGACTATCAGTGGTTTGAGTGACAAATTAGGGGTAAATAAAACATCAGATGGAAGATAAACTATTACGGAGTGGCCTTCTGAATCATAGCTTGCATAAACATTTGGATGTTCAATTCAGATAGGTCTAGATATGTATTTAAAGAATTAGTAGTAGAAGTAGGTCAAAGTCAGATATGACTGAGCTACCGTATGACAGAAGACGGCATTACCTACTTTCTATTAGCGCCGAATGTTGGGCGACGGCCACCAAACACGACAACTCACATTCTGCTAATTGTTTCGGGTGATGGAGGGTACAAGCCTTGCCATGGTAAGAGAAAATGCAACCAGAAGATTAAATGTCATGACAGGACATATTAGGCCCTAATCTTTAGTCGGTAACTGGTCTAGGATTGCAGCTCGGACATTGCACATAGCTTATATCATTGCTTTTCTGACATCGGCATCTCCTGCAGCTTGTCTAGTTCCATGCAAATTTGCGTTACCATTCCTCTGGAGTAAACTAGGCAGGCCGAGAGAAGGATTATACTACATAGGCAGCGCATTGCTTCTAAATTCAGCCCTGACGGTGTGCTATGGAGAGGTATAATTCCATTTTACAAACTATCGTCTGTCAAGAAAGCAAGGTTCCGGTCAGAAGAAAGACGCACTGAAGAGCTGCACAGAATAGTTCCCTTAAAGGTTTTCTGATATACTTCCCCATTCGGGAAGCCGGCTGGATGCAACAATGCTAGCCAATTTTATTTTCTGCAACATATGTAGTCTATTCATGTTTTACTGTGATGACTGATTAATTACATTGTCCAGATTCCTATCTAGAATTAGACAAAACTCACATTAGGTTGGGAGTGAGATTATTACTTTTATTGCCTACAGCTTCTATACTTTGTTCGTCAATCTTGAATCATAATTTTGTACTTCTTTTTGGCAATTGTCTCCACGCTTTGAATCAATATTTTTCATAACAGCCTTGTTCTATATTACTTGATCTGATTTACTAACTCGCTCATGATAAGGTTTATTTATGTATGTCTATGTATGCATTTAATATATATTTGACATCGAAGTAATTTCCATTTTGATACCTGATTTAAGGATTGACGCAAGGGAATTATCTAGATAGAATTTCACTGTCCCTTATTTACAAAGTACCTAACCACTACTTTCTTGGACATGCGGATTCTATAAGTGGAAGAATAAACGCTATACTTATTTAGTGCCTGGTATTTTAGTACTCTTAAAGAATGTGATATTACTGACGATGAAAAACGAATGCAATACTGCTAATCGTCTTCATAACCATGTATCCCGCTGTGGAGTTTGTTATTTTCTTCATATCTTAGTTCTTGAGTTATTAATAATAATTAATTATATTAATTCCAATTAGGCTTAACGGAATCTCGGATGTCTCGGACAATGTAGGGCTAGAGCAGCATACCACTTGGTGACGAGTGTGGACATTGGAACGGATGAGGGAATAACAAAGCAGATACTACCACAGAGAAGTGGGCCTATTAGATAGACCACCAGCCATGCGTGCTGTGTATACCACAACATGTTCTGGGATTTAAATTCCCGTATACTCCTTAGAAAAATTATATGTGTGCTCCATATTTTGAATTTATTCCTACATGTCCAACAGTGTTGATTGCCAGTGAATGTCCATTTTGTTTTTTGTTTTGCAGATCCATTCCTGGACGTTGGAGTTTCACGAGCATTTTTCAGCTGCTTTTGATGTACTAGGCAAGTTTTACATTCAGTAGTTTGCCATTGCTTTCTGAACGACCAACTCCCATACCAGCACGTTTTAACACAACGCGACACGGTCTGCTGCACAAGTCGGTCGCGGCTGAGTTTCGAACGCCTGGTACCCGGCTCACAAACCGCGTTCGCAAGCCTATTGCCATAGAGCACGGCTCTGTCCATTTTACTTGTCCATTTTACTTAAGTAAAATAATATATATGGTTTTCTCATCACCACAACATATACCACCAGGAGCTCTTTTAGTGTAGGGGCCGCCGAACACAGTCTTTGACCAAACTGTTTGAAAGCTATGTCTTGTAGATATAGGTTGACATGCTGGGATTTTCTGGTTCCACTATCTGCTTAGAAGTCTCTTTTCTTTACCACATATAGTCTACAAGACAGCAGTATTTTCTTGGTTTTTCAACATACGTCTTTCTTTACCTGGAAACTGTGTGGGAATTTTTATTATTTTGTCTTCTCTTGTTCGTTAGACATTATGGTCTGTCTGTATCCAACCGTTGGTGGATTGACGACATGTGCGACACAGATTTAGAGCAGATTAGTATAATCGTGTCGGCCATCGAGAGACTTCAAAGATGTGATCCATGGGTTATTGATCCATGAGAAGTGGTGGTAACAATAATCTTCGCGTTGTTATAAACACCTAATTTAACCATTTTTACTAAATGAACATAACTCTCCCAATTCGAAGAATCTTCAACAAACACACGCGTTGCTCACTTTTCTGGATTTATCCATGATTTTTAATTCCTAGCTTAGGAAATTCGGAACATTCAAACCTTCATAATGGGTCGGCCAACTTATTCAGCTATCTGGGAAATAGTTCTTAATTGGGAAGTTGCTTTAAAAAAAGAACTAATTTAAAAATAACTAGCTTCAATTCGGTTCCTTAAAACAAAAATCATTTTCGAGATGTTTTCTCATCTTAAAAATTGAAACTAACATACCCGATGTAACCCTTCTCATTAACGCTTATCTGACTATCATAGAAGAATGGAGCGCGTATTGCCTCTATCAATATAAAAACCGAACTGCCGTTGTCAATGTTTTTGTTACTACCCTGACGTATTGCTGCCACGAAGACGATGTGCATCTTCGTGCAGTGCTTTCCTGGCTTCCTCCACTAAATAGGAGAAAAACCAAAGACATACCCGGCGCCACATCTTCATTCACTCCATTATCCGACCTCCCATTATTTCTTTTATAACACTGCTCTGTTATATTAGATCACACTAAAGCTGCATTTCAGAAAATAAAATGCCATGCAATAAGTCACTATCACTGAATATCAGAAATAGACTACTGACACGTTATACAGAATCTGTTTTACTGTATGGCAGTGAATCTTGGAACATAAACTAATAAATTTGGAAGAACGTGGATTCAACGGAGATGTGATTACTGAGAGTAATGTAAGAAATACATTTGACTGTACAACTTTCTTTGTTCATGTGATGAGAAGTTAAGCATTGGAGAACATCATAACAAATGGAAAGATCAATAGGGAAATGAAGGGAGAGGCAGATCGAGAGAAATGAAGGGAGAGGCAGATCGAGAGAAATGAAGGGAGAGGCAGATCGAGAGAAATGAAGGGAGAGGCAGATCGAGAGAAATGAAGGGAGAGGCAGATCGAGAGAAATGAAGGGAGAGGCAGATCGAGAGAAATGAAGGGAGAGGCAGATCGAGAGAAATGAAGGGAGACGCAGATCGAGAGAAATGAAGGGAGAGGCAGATCGAGAGAAATTAAGGGAGAGGCAGATCGAGAGAAATGAAGGGAGAGGCAGATCGAGAGAAATGAAGGGAGAGGCAGATCGAGAGAAATGAAGATGATGCCCTGAGACTGTGGCATGGAGGAACATCATCACCACGGCTGATGCAGAACACTAAAGACCGAGATCTGGAGAGACATTATTGCTACGCTAGCTGACATGACACATGATGCTGATGATGATCAAATGAGGTAACTTTTATACGATACATTCTTGTCAGTTGAAGTAAGAAAACTGAATTATTACATGTTAAATAGAACCAATTCTAATATATGACTGGCAATCCTGTATAATTAGTAACAAGCCACACACACACACACAAAACCTAAATGTGGTTCTATAGAAGAATGGGACAATTCCTGGGACAGCCAAAATGAGCAATCTGGACGTTTTGAGGGAGACCAAGAGTAAAGACAACTTATCAGAAGCAACATAAAGTCTTCATGTTTTGGTCACATGATGAAAAGACAAAGTTTAACATATTGTGACAGCTTTAAAGCTGTGTGGCAGCGAGAGGAATTTCTGGACAGTTGTGTGTCTGACATTGGCACGGTAGGGAGTAAATTGAAACATGATTACCCAAGCTACTACTGTGGCGATGTATCATTCATGCATGTCGGTGTTTTAACAGGACATTAATCTAAACATAGACTACCACACTGTTGTAATAATCATCGTTTGTGCGTTATTAGAGAGCGTCAATGTGTTAATTCTCCCTGTGAGATATGGAAGCATATCGTCATCATCATCAACATCATCGTCATCATCATCATCATCATCGTCATCATCATCATCGTCATCATCATCATCATCATCATCATCATCATTATTATCATTAGTTTAGTCAGCCCTAAGATAGTGTAGAAAACATCGGATCATGTTACTCGGAGTCCCATGTCTATATAACAATGCGTAAATCTAAGCAGCTCTGTTCCTCGCTCGTCCGTGTGTGCTAGTTATTTCTTGGGTGCCATATTGTCATTTTACCAGGATTCTGCTCTCAATTATTCTCAGCAGAAAACATTCCTTCTGCAATTTAGTCTCATATTTCAATGCCTCATTTTGATTGAAGAGCATTGACACATCTGTACCTAATGCATTTGAGTTTTATATGCGTGTGTAAGGTAGTCGTGACACATGCGCTGAGAACTATATACTCCTTCATTCTTCGCTGGTCTGGTCACTTAACTCGCATGCCAGATCACAGGCTCCCGAAACAATTTTTTTACGGCAAGCTGCGTTGTAGTAAACGCTCCCAGGGCGGCCAGAGGAAACGTTTTACAGACACTCTGAAAGTCTCACTGAAGTCTTTTGGAATTTATCCTGACACCTGGGAGACTGCTGCTAAAGACTGTAATTCATGGCGTACATCATTACATAAGGGTGCAGTCATTTGTGAAGCAACAAGGACTGCAAGAGCTGTGAAGACAAGGTTGGACAGAAAAATCACTGCAGGAGACCCTCCTCCTGGAATGTCAAGCATTCTTTGCCGCATTTTCAAAGAACATTTCGAGTCAAAATAGGCCTTATCAGCCATCTTAGAACCCACGGCTCCATACTTTCAACTCCACTGGATGAAATGAATGGTCATCAGCATTCTTGATGGACAAACAAAACTCGTTCATTTATTTTACGCATCGTCTCCTGCACACAGATAATGTGTGTGTTGTCTTCATCGTACATATATTTTTTCAAGGAGCATGGACATTGTGGAGTTTGTTGCGTTGAAACTGAAACAATTCTGACATCAAGAGACTTGGATTGAAGGCGTGACACAAGTGTAACGCAAGGCGACTGGTCATGAGTAGCCAGTCTGTAACTGAACCTCGTATTCCACATACATTTGGTCTGGATGTAAAATACAACAAATGTTATCGTTGTGTGGAGATAGTGAATGCTGGGCCATGCACGAGACAGTAGTTACAGATACTGTCTATAACAAACTGGTGTTTCCATTCTTGTGTGACAAGGATAATGCCTGTAAAGTATGATACAACACGGGAGTTATGTGGTCTGTGACCAAAAGCTTTGCCATAGTTTCCTTAATACAAATAATTGTTTTAATAATACTTCAATGTTTGATACTTCTTGTAATCCCTAGATTGTTTTAAGACCTTATTGTCAAACGCTTTTAAATTTTCACCCCTTTGTTCCATTGGCTACATCTCTAGACTGCCGTTTTGTGCACACCCAAACGACAATATAGAGAGTAATAGATGCACACATCTTAGCAACGTCGATAAACACGTATGGCGACATAGAACTTAGATGTCTAAGGCGTCACAGTGTGTCCATCTCTCGATCTCTGCCCTTGTCTCCGGCCTCATAAACCCTAGTATCTAAGGTGTCGCAGTGTGTCCATCTCTCGATCTCTGACCGTGTCTCTAGTCTCAGGCATGCTCATATCTAAGGTGTCACAGTGTGTCCATCTCTCGATCTCTGGCCATGTCTCTAGTCTCACACATGCTCATATGTAAGGTGTCACAGTGTGTCCATCTCTCGATCTCTGGCCATGTCGCTAGTCTCACACATGCTCATATGTAAGGTGTCACAGTGTGTCCATCTCTCGATCTCTGGCCATGTCTCCGGCCTCATAAACCCTAGTATCTAAGGTGTCACAGTGTGTCCATCTCTCGATCTCTGACCGTGTCTCTAGTCTCAGGCATGCTCATATCTAAGGTGTCACAGTGTGTCCATCTCTCGATCTCTGGCCATGTCTCTAGTCTCACACATGCTCATATGTAAGGTGTCACAGTGTGTCCATCTCTCGATCTCTGGCCATGTCTCCGGCCTCATAAACCCTAGTATCTAAGGTGTCACAGTGTGTCCATCTCTCGATCTCTGGTCATGTCTCTAGTCTCACACACGCTCATGTCTAAGGTGTCACAGTGTGTCCATCTCTCGATCTCTGACCGTGTCTCTAGTCTCAGGCATGCTCATATCTAAGGTGTCACAGTGTGTCCATCTCTCGATCTCTGGCCATGTCTCTAGTCTCACACATGCTCATATGTAAGGTGTCACAGTGTGTCCATCTCTCGATCTCTGGCCATGTCTCCGGCCTCATAAACCCTAGTATCTAAGGTGTCACAGTGTGTCCATCTCTCGATCTCTGGTCATGTCTCTAGTCTCACACACGCTCATGTCTAAGGTGTCACAGTGTGTCCATATCTCGATCTCTGGCCATGTCTCCGGCCTCATAAACCCTAGTATCTAAGGTGTCACAGTGTGTCCATCTCTCGATCTCTGGTAATGTCTCTCGTCTCACACACGCTCATGTCTAAGGTGTCACAGTGTGTCCATCTCTCAATCTCTGCCCATGTCTCCGGCCTCATAATCCCTCGTATCTAAGGTGTCACAGTGTGTCCATCTCTCGATCTCTGCCATGTCTCCGGCCTCATAATCCCTCGTATCTAAGGTGTCACAGTGTGTCCATCTCTCGATCTCTACCCATGTCTCTAGTCTCACACACGCTCATGTCTAAGGTGTAGCAGTGTGTCCATCTCTCGATCTCTGCCATGTCCCCCACCTCATACACCCTTGTGGGATACAAAAACGTCTCTACTAACATCCGTCTATTGACGCCCTTTAAAAATACCAATCCCTAACAATTACTGATTAAGCATATTACTTAAGGTAGGAGAAGAAAAGAGTAGGGCAGCCAAAATTTATTTGGCATTAGGTAAAGTTAGGCTGGCGATTGAACAAAATACCTGGCCAACAGTCGTCTATTTCTTTAACACAAAGGCTAGATGTAGCCATTTTTGGTCAGTGCAGCACAAAGAGCGGACACGTAAAAGCTTTCCCTTCGGGGATAGGGCATTTTAGCCCTAAAAACAATAGATTCTCTGCAACAATGGTACGTTAAACCCACATTATTAATGTGTATTCATGTATTTTGATAAGGTACATATACCATTGTGTTTAATTAAGAATTAGTTAGAATGATAAATCAAAAATTCTTGTAAACTAGAGTCTGATTTATTTTTAGTACTGAGCACATGTCTGTGCCACGCTGTAATTTTTCTATGCTTGTACAATTTTATATTCTTATGGTAAAACCCATTATAGGCATTGTGAACCTATATCTCATTAGCAATGCTTATAACCTATAAATATTATGTGTACTGTAAAGTATCAAACTCATGTCAGAAACACATTCAGAAACAATTTCTCCATGTGGAAGCAGACTTTTGATTACACATTGTATGAACATACTTCATTGTAGAGAACTTGTGTCTGCTAAAGTCTAATCTGTAACATGAAACTTTCGTGCTAAAGTTTGGAACAAATCCTCTTGTGAACATATTAGTAACCACTCAGTATGAGTGAGGGGCATGTAATCATTTAATAAAATAGTGCTAGGGAATTGCCATGTTTGAGAATATAAATTCAAGAACAAAGAAAGCAAACACATGATATAAATGAATGTTCGGATAGGATGTGCCTTCAATCCGCATCACCTCGCTGTGGTAGGAACAGAAGCAGAGATTGATGTTCCTAAATTGCTTGCAATATTCAGAAGACTGGACCATGCGGCATAAGTTATTCTGATAAAGAACACTCCAAATACTAGCAGCACTTGGCAAAATATATCACTGCGTTCACTATCCTCATGTTGCTGTAAGCAGTGGGGGAAAACAATGTATGTTTTAGTTTATGGATTCACCCCTGAGGAAATCCAAAAACATAGGCTCCTTGCATCATCATTATGATTACTTATTATGTATGATTATCATGTACTTAATATCAGAGAAATGTATGTTTGTTTTCTCTGTTATGAGAATTTTTCTCTGTCCCAATTGTTACTCTTCACTGTGGGAATATACATTTTAAAGTTTCCCTGGGGACTTGACGATGTTGATGTAAGAATCCGTGTGCATGTCAGTACACAAGAAAAGGTGAACCGTATGGTCATTAGCCTTGGCCTAATGCTGATTACAGCGAAGGAATGGAGACGAGGAATCTGAAACAAAAGAGCCTATTTCTGGACAATTCTCTTCAAGGTATGACAAATGCACTAGCAAAGTGTGGGATAGAAAGGATGTCTTCACACATCAGAAAGTCTCAGTAACAACATGGGAAGAAACATAGAGTGAAAAGATACCTCACTCACTATCAGAGCTAGTAAAGCTCTACAACAAGCAAGGAGGGACATGGAACTTGGAAACCCACTCCTATCTCCTTCCCCTTTTTTGTTTGTAATTGTGTTGTGAAATGTTAACACACCACAGTAGGTTCATGCTCGGTTGTATTCTTTGTTATCCCTTTTCTATAGCGAGTGGTGGATTTGGTGGGACTGCGTTGCCTCCCTATCAAATGGAAACTGTGTCAACAGCCAGTAAATGATAAATGACAACCTGTCCTAAACCTAGACTGGACCAATACCTCAATGTGTACTGCTGCACTCATAAGCTGCAAACGCCAGCAAAAGACCAATTCGAAGACAACTGACAACGTTGCGGATGAAGCTTTACTTCAGTAGGAATATCCAGGATGGACTTCAGTATCAAAATCTACAAAGATGAAGATCAACAGAGTACCTGACAACAGTGTATCGTCTGCTTTACTTCTGAGAATTAACACCTATAGCCTCATCATTCAACCAAATCAGTGAAACTATGGGACATTCCTACTACAAGTTACTAAAACTAGCAACAGTGAGAAACCTTCAACTGTCAGAGGGATTACCAAGTTGATATCCAACAATGGATACGTCTTCGAAAGAAAGTCTCATAGCAGCAAGTCAAACATAAGGTTCCAGACACTCAACACCAAGTTCTAGAATACTAACACAAACTCAAACAAATGGGAAGAGACACTGAAACAACATAAGCTAGTGCAACCAAGGTACCAACTTAAGATCCTCTGAAACATAACTACACCAGATTACCTCAAGGATCCACAATCTGAACACCAAACAAAAGACCATATGAAAGCAACTAAATGCCTCTACATCTGCAACAAGAGGAATCATCTGATTGTTTGCAGCCTTTTACTGTGCTGGATTTATTCATCTTCTGATACATGTAGGTATAGATCAATTCTGGACCTAGTCACAGATACTACCATGAGATGCCTCTCAGCCATATAAGTTCCTACACTGGACTAGATAACAACGACTAACTCCTTGCTGGTCCAATGTCAACCTAAATGCCATGGGTTATAGACTCGCGACTTGGTGGGTGTAACATCTTTGTGAACATTGGGATTCTGATATTGGAAGCAGAGCAGCTGAATGGCCGTCTACTTGGCACCATGTATGGTGAAATGGGAAAGTACCTTCTGCAGAGCTTAAGTGGAACTTCCGGAAAATAAGACCAACCAAGGCCTCAATTTCACAAAAAGGCACCGAGCCTACTGTAACAGAGTATTCAAAAATTCTAGCCCGCGGAGGGATATGTGATTGTGTGTAATTTCTATTCTTGGATTATAGAGTATGATTTGCACCAGCCAATTCAAAGTGGATATACATATTAGGAACACAACTGAGTGCATTAATTCGGTACCCAGATAATGGGAAAAGGATCTGATCTACAGCAGAGATGAACCCTTAACCGCACACCAGGAGATAAAGGACTCTATTAATTAGTTTACTTGAGTACCAACTGCTTTTTATGTGTGTATGTTTGTCTATGCCATGGAGGTAAAAGGTCAGTAGCTTATTTTCAATGAAGGTTATGTTATTGTGAGTATTTTGACACTAACTCATTATTTTTAAATATGAGAATTATAAAGGGTGTCAGAAACAACTGTTTTATATTTTTGTTTCTACGTACTTAGATCATTATTTGCCTTAATTATGTAAGGTGGGTCAAGAATAGTAGACCCAATTTGTGGTTGTTGTTGTGTAACATTATTTTTTTCCTTTGGAAAATGGGGTAAATTTGTTTTGATAATGCAAATCATTCCCATGTCTGTTCATAAAATTCAATGTGACCATTACACTTTCATGTATGTTACTACAGATCTTGATTTAATGCCTGAACTGTTTGTCCAAAAATGTGTGATGTGTACATCAATTTAATGTGGTGTTCACCAGTGGTTGTTTATATGTTCTGAACAATCAATGTCTTCTAGCACTAGATAAACTTTAGAGGGTGATAAGTGGGAATGGAGAATTACACATAAAAACAGTTATGAACAGGAGTGAAGTATTTTCCTTCTTGTGTTATGGTAGAATTCCATGATCACCTTGCATTTTAACAGTGACCAGAGAATCAATAAGTTCCCTAGACAACTTAACAAAATATTCTCTTAAATTAAAATCCACATCCCACAACCCTCATGTCTATGATGTTGCAGTTTTTCCATCTCTCGAACTCTGGTCATATCTCCCGCCTCATACACCCTCATGTCTAAGGTGTCGCAGCGTGTCCATCCCTCAATCTCTGGCCATGTCACCCCTCTCATACACCCTCATGTCTAACGTGTCGCAGTGTTTCCATCTCTGTGTCTCTGGCCATTTCACCCCTCTCATACACCCTCATGTCTAAGGTGTCGCAGTGTGTCCATCTCTACATCTCTGCCCGTGTCCTCCGCCTCATTCACCCTCGTGTCTAAGGTGTCGCAGTGTGTCCATCTCTCTATCTCTGGTCATGTCTTCCGCCTCAAAGACCCTCGTATCAAAGGTGTTGCAGTGTGTCCAACTCTCGATCTCTAGTCATGTGCCCAGTCTCATAATTCCTCTTGTCTAAGGTGTCACAGTGTGTCCATCTCTCGATCTCTGAGTCAAGCATTTCTTGTTTATTGATTGCGAAGAGGCCCAAGACTCAGGTCAATATCCTACCACACGAAAGATGCATGGTCTCATCACTTGCACTTAACGTGTATGTAAATAATGCCATGAGCATGGTCTCACGTTTGTTTGACGTCTGGATTTGTCTCCTGCCAAAGTGAGTGTAGGATTGGCCATCTATCCCTCTACAGAATGTGACTATCTTCTCATATCACAGGCCATGAGCAGGAAACTGCCTGGGGTCAATGTATGATTTATTTATACGGTTGACCAACTACCACTCCCGACAAGTAGACGTCTCATTTATTTGAACTAACTTACGACTATTTACTTTAGCCAGGCCGGTATCTTTACACACATAACCAAGGCAAGGATTATAATTGTCGTTATCCGTATTGTACACCTCCCAGAGTTGTAAACTCCTTCCATCCTTACCTTTGCAATGTCCTGCAGAGTATACAAAAGTACCAATATTTTAGCGCAAGTTTACATGCATTGTATGAGAATATAAGTCTTACCCAGGGAATATTTCAATTCAGGAGATTTTAGTCAGCTATTCATCATCATGTGCCATGCCAACTACCATAGGCGTTCATGTCTCCCATATGTCTGTCTGTCTCTCTGTCAATCTGTCTGTCTGTCTGTCTAACTGTCTGTCTGTCTGTCTGTCTGTCTGTCTGTCTGTATGTCTGTCTGTCTGTCTGTATGTATGTATGTATGTATGTATGTATGTATGTATGTATGTATGTATGTCTGTATGTCTGTATGTCTGTATGTCTGTCCGTATGTCTGTCTGCCTGTGTGTCTGTATGTCTGTATGTCTGTCTATATGTCTTTCTGTATGCCTGTCTGTGTGTATATATGTATGTATGTATGTATGTATGTATGTATGTATGTATGTATGTATGCATGCATGCATGCATGCATGCCTGTTGTATAGACTTCTATGGTATTTACATTTACTATTTCCCTCTTGCTAACAGAAACCCATGTGGTATAGGCATTCATTATTTCACTTATAAAAATCTCAGTCAAATATATGAATAGTAGGAGACTTTGTTAACCAAATGTGAAAAGTTTAGCCAAATTTCATCCAAACTTAACATCTCAGTCAAACTTATAAAAACTAGGAAAATTTGTTAACCAAAGTGAAAAATTGTGGTCAAATTTTAAACACACTAATAGAAAGTAGGAACCTTTGTTAACCAAATGTGAAGAGTTTGGCCAAATTTCAACTAAATCCATAAAAAGTAAGAAATTTTGTTGACCAAATGTGAAAAATTGTGGCCAAAGTTCAACCAAACTTATAAATATCTCACCCAAACTTGTGAAAAGTAGGAAAGTTTGTTATCCAGATGTAAAAAGTTTGACCAAATTTCAAACAAACTCATAAAAAGTTGGAAACTTTGTTAACCAAATGTGAAAAGTTTGGCTAAAGTTCTTCGAAATTTATTTTAAAAAAAGTAGGAAACTTTGTTAACCAAATGTGAAAATTTGTGGCCAAGTGAAGAAATATTTCATCCACAACTTATCAAATGTAGGAAATTTTGTTAATAAAATGTAAGCCAAATTTCAGCCAAAACTTATAAAACATAGGACAATTCCTTAACCAAATTAAAAACATATCTCCAGTTGTCATTTTAAATCCCCAACTTGCTAGAGATATTCGTCTGTCCCCTATGCAAACAAAAGCTGTATTTCAGAAAATTAAATGTATCTTATGTAATAAGTCACTATGGTTGAATGTAAAAATAAAATTTCAACAATAAAATTGTACAAACAAATTAACAATTAAATTTCTCTTTCTGGAGAATGTTTCATGTAGAAATTTAATTGTTGTTGTGGACTGGTCGGTGATCAAGGAGCATGACAGGTGGGGCTGACTGTGATGACCTGTAAATGCAATGCATTAAAGCTTGACTGCAATATGTAAAAGAACATGAGAGACAGAGCGATCGAGAGAGGGAGTGAAAGAGAGAGCAACAGAGAAAAAGACAGAGAGACAGAGAGTGAGAGCTAGAGAAAGATAGAGATAGAGAGAGACAGGGAGAGAGAGAGGGGGGGGAGAATAAAGAGAGAAAGATAGATAGTGAAAGAGAGAATAGAGAGAGAAAAGGGGAGAGAGATAAATAGAGAAGAAGAGAAAGAGAGAAAAATGGGGAGAGAGCAGGAGAGAGAGAAAGAGAGAGAAAGAGAGGGAGAGAGAGAAGGAGAGCGAGATAGAGGTAAGGAGAGAGAGTGAGAGAGGAAGAGAGAGATAGAGAGAGACAGAGAGGGGGAGAGAGATAGGGAGAGAGAGAAAGAGAGCGTGAGAGAGTGAGATAGAGAGAGACGGAGAGAGAGGGAGAGAGAGAGAGCGAAGCGGTTGAGAGAGACAGAGAGGGGAGAAAGTGATGGTGAAAGAGAGAGAGACAGAAAGAGAGACAGAGTGGTAGGGAGAGAGAGGGAGTGGCGAGAGAGGGACATAGAGAGGGAGAGAGCGAGAAAGAGAGATAGAGCTAGGGAGAGCGAAAGTCAGAGAGAGAGACAGAGACAGAGAGAGCGGCGAGAGCGTGGAAGAGAGAGTCAGAAAGAGAGACAGAGAGAGAGGGTGAGAAAAGAGAGAGAGAGAGCGGGTGAGAGAGAGTGAGAGAGAGAGACAGAGATAGGGAGAGAGAGAGAGAGAGAGACAGAGAGAGCTAGAGAGGGATATAGAGAGATCACATGAGAGAGTGGAGAGAGAGGGACAGAGAGAGTGAGAGAGACAGAGAGAGAGATGTACAGCAAATAGAAATACATATTTGT
>JACEFZ010028217.1:155000-242500 GCA_014155875.1 Cepaea nemoralis
CACACGGAGACAACATCTGAACCATACATCATTAACTCGAAGTTACCACAGTGCTGACTGTGATACAGATCATTCTTTGGTTGTTGCAAGGGTTAGACTGAGACCAAAGAGAATCTACATAGCTAAACACAAGTCTAGCCCTAGGATTAATATTATTAACACTCACGATCCTGGAAAGTGCTTTGAATTTCAACAGCAACTTGAGGACGCTTTCAATGATACATCAGAAAATTGTATAGTAAATGATAAATGGAGTAAACTTAAGGAAACTATTTATAAAACAGCGGTAGGGGTTTACGGCACTGTGGATCATAAGAGGCAGGACTGGTTTGCGGCAAACAGCCAGATACTGCAACCCTTGATTGATAAAAAGAAGATTCCTCTCTTAAGAAACAAGGAAAGACCAACGCGTAACACTCTGAGTGAGCTGAAGCAAGCGAGGAAGGATGTACAAAAGGCTGCCAGGCAGTGTGCGAATGACTATTGGATCAAGTTATGTAAGTCCATTCAAATCGCAAGTGATAAGGGAAACATCAGAAGCATGTATGAAGGGATAAAGAAAGTGTCATGGTCTTATATGACATGTGTAAGGAAGAATGTAAGCGCGGGTATGTAAGTGAGAGTCAGTGTAAGCATGACTCAGGTAAAGGGCAGTAAGAGACGCCACGGCTTGGCTAGCGGACGGTCAGGCAAGAATCCCGTGAACAGAGCCACGTGATGTGGGAAGGTCAACCAGGAGAGAGGCATTGTGTGTGAGGCAGCGGATAGAGACGGACGTGTGGATAGAACGATAGAACGATAGAACGATAGTGGTTGTGACGGATAAATGGAGATGAACGTTGTGTAGTGATATTCGAGGAATATACTAACTGTGATATGTGCGGGATGATGTGAAGTTGTGATTGTGAATGATCATGCGGGCGACAGTGTAAAGATCGCCATTGTGAGCTAGCGCGTGGCTGTTAGTGGTGAACGATTGTTTGAGCGTGAAGTGCGACTATGTTGTCAGCTTGTAATATATATTGTAATAAATGATTGTTCAGGAGATAGCTCCTGCCAGTTTCCGATTGCATTCATGTGTTATTAGTAGATGTGTTGTAGATGTTGTAATTTGCCTGTCAAAGTCCAGCGAGCGAGACAGAGCTACTAAGTAGGACTCTGACAGGTATAATGGTGTCAGAAGTGGGATATGCGATAAGAATCCCACTTATCAAGAATACCTAAATACTATAATAGCACAAAAACTGGGGAAGGTAAATCAAAGGAAATATAGAACAAAATGTCATTTTTGCCTTGCTTATGGGCACAGACGTTTTGAATGTGAAGGGGTAAAAAGATTACAGATAGCAAAGGCAAATGCAGCCATAAACATTGCAACAGACAGTTCAGCAAAGAACTTAGCAAAAGTAAACATCACAAAGACGAAAACAAGACCAAACACTGCAAAGTCAGAACAAGCTGAGTTTTACCCATCAGACTTTGTTCCATATTTTAATAATGTTGTTAACATCACTCAGCCTCATTCCTTATGTAAAGAGGTCAATACTCAACAAGAAGGTGAGGAAATGAACAAAACCTCAAGACTGTCGTTAGGAAAACTAACATTCCATGAAGGTTACATCAATGACACAGTATGCACATGTGTACGCGACACAGGGTCCTGTCTTATCGGTCTTCGAAAGACCCTAGCTGATCCTAAAGACTACCTAGATGAGTACATCTATTGCAAAACTGTTTCAGGGACAGTAGAGAAATATCCCATGGCATGGGCCAATATAAAATCACCTTTCCTATCAGGCAGAGTAACTTGTGCTTTATTAGACAATCCATGTTGTGATTTATTAATTGGAAATGTATTAAATGTGACAGACTACACAGAGTCCAAAAATCACACAGAGGAAAAAGTTAACACCACAACAAGTACTGACTTAACTACCCCACTCATCATACAACAACATGATGAACAGACCAAGGTACCACACCATACCAACTTGATTACCATCTCGAGACAAGAAGAAACAGAAACTGGTGTGTATCATCACAATGAAAAAGGTGCAGAAAACAAACAGTTCACAACAGTGAGGGAAGATCACAAATCATTATGTGACATACTGTACTCCATGTACTCCCTGTTAACTACTCACATAACCAAGGGCATACAGTGGATGGTTATACTTGCACTACTCATTGTAAATACAAAACAAATGTCTTCACAGACAGTTTTATTTCCACATTATCATGACGCAACACAGATGATATTACTCATGACAAACCAGCAAACTTTGTTACTTATATCATTACTGTTGAAGCAAGGTTTGGTGTTACCACTGCTAAACACTATGTCAAATCAACTCAAACACATACTTATGCTGAACAATATAAATCACCAGTCGGTGGAATTACTGACAAAAATCAGCAGTAAATTACCCTACATATTTTGGAAAATAGACACAAATTGCAGAAAAGCATACAAACATGCACGATTACTTTTCAAAACTATACATGGTGTATTATTATTGTTTGAACTATTGAATGTATACACACATGTACGAGTGCAGGTTTGGAGATAGCACTCAAAATGATCTCAACATGAAATTTGAAAATCCCCACCTTTCGGAAAATTTTAACCGTAACCCACTTTATATCCTTAGATCCAGTAACTCCAGAGTTGCCTTGTCTGCTGTACGACTCCAGCGCTATGATACTAGCACACTTCATTGTAAAGACCAGCATGAAAGGTCCTTCAACGTGAAAGTGTCACCAGCAAAACAGTAAGACTCAACATGTGATTTCAGGTATCAAATAGTAAGATATACCCAGATTGACTTTGTTTCAAACGAGTATCTACAGAATCTACCTTTTGGAAATCGACGAACAACAACGATAGCTTTACAAGTACAGACACTCATTTCTGGTGATCAGTTGAAAGAACCAGAGGCCAACCTACAAACTATGGCACAGACAGTGACAGACAGACGCACCATGGCCACATTCAAAATTAAGGCCACTGAACTTAATTCTTATTTTATACGTGTGAATTCCAGCAATTTTACAGTATACGTGTGAATTCCAGCAGTTTTAAGGAACAGACTTACAAATTGGCCAAACTTGGTGAACAGTCTTAAGCACTATACAGAAGGAAAGACAATATCAGAAGACGTCAATAATCGTATGCGAGAGAAGACATTGCCAAAGATTCCAGCTCGGAACCGAACATTGAACACTGTTAAAGTAATTCCGTGTGCATAACTTCCACAGGACAAGAACGGTATCCTATAGGTGCAGGAAGTCATCAATTATGTATATTTTATTGTATGTATTACTGTATGTAACATCCTATGTCTAATTTTATTATTATAATACTATGTATTGTTATAATGTGATATGTACATATGAGCGTAAGTATAGGGGCGAATAGTATAAGTTGTAATGCTGAGAATCAACGCCTGGCAATCCCAGTGCGCGATTGTTACCAAACTTGCCTTCGCGTATGCTGGATAGCCCGACGAATGACGCTTAGCAATAGTGATATAGAATTAACATCAGAATATGGTAACCAGAAGGAATATACCAACAGGGTGATGCCAACCAAAGAGATTAATAACTACTCTCCATAACAGTAAACAAGGTGTGCTCACAAAGGGAAACAACTCACGGTCCGACATAAGATGAGGTAAGGGGGACTATGACATACATGAATTATATTCGAACCATGACCACAACATTGACATAGCGTGCTCATAAAGAATCGAGTAGTGTGCATTAACTATAGACGAGGGAAACCACGTCTGAATAGAGAGAAAATTTAAGAATGCTGTAAGAGGAAGTTGTAGCCTTATTCTAGACGTAAACCAATGGAGAATCCTTAAACCAGCATAGCCACAATAACTATGAGATGAGAATGCACAGACAATCGATTGAGAAATATGAACAGAATGTAATGTCACGGAGTGGTGGTTAAATAATATAACGAGGTGTGACAAGTAGACCCAGCCAGAACATTTGTCAGACCACGACAAAACCTTGAGAGAAACCTCAATACTGAAAAAGAGAGAACAATGTTTGAAGGTAATCTCGGAAAAGATCAGAGCAAAAGGGGACGCAACCGTATACTTATGATCATATAATCCCCTGACAAGGTTAGAAAGATGAAACAAGAGTAACAACAACAGAATGTGTCACATTTCCAGGAGTAAGTGCCACATTGGTTGTGCGGGGGGAGAATGTCATGGTCTTATATGACATGTGTAAGGAAGAATGTAAGCGCCGGTATGTAAGCGAGAGTCAGTGTAAGCATGACTCAGGTAAAGGGCAGTAAGAGACGCCACGGCTTGGCTAGCGGACGGTCAGGCAAGAATCCCGTGAACAGAGCCACGTGATGTGGGAAGGTCAACCAGGAGAGAGGCATTGTGTGTGAGGCAGCGGATAGAGACGGACGTGTGGAGATCGAGAGAACGATAGAACGATAGAACGATAGTGGTTGTGACGGATAAATGGAGATGAACGTTGTGTAGTGATATTCGAGGAATATACTAACTGTGATATGTGCGGGATGATGTGAAGTTGTGATTGTGAATGATCATGCGGGCGACAGTGTAAAGATCGCCATTGTGAGCTAGCGCGTGGCTGTTAGTGGTGAACGATTGTTTGAGCGTGAAGTGCGACTATGTTGTCAGCTTGTAATATATATTGTAATAAATGATTGTTCAGGAGATAGCTCCTGCCAGTTTCCGATTGCATTCATGTGTTATTAGTAGATGTGTTGTAGATGTTGTAATTTGCCTGTCAAAGTCCAGCGAGCGAGACAGAGCTACTAAGTAGGACTCTGACAGAAAGCCTGTGGTCCAATGATCAAAAGAAGTGCACCGCTGAAAACCTTGACTGGAGAAATCATCACTGATAAGAAACAGTAGATGGATAGATGGGTCGAGCACTATTTGGAGCTTTACTCAAGTGAGACCAAGCTGGCGGATGATGCCCTCAACGCCATAGAGGCCCTGCCAACTCTTGACCACCTGGACACACTTCCCACTATAACAGAAGTAAAGTGTGCTATAAATGAGCTTGCATCTGGCAAGGCTCCAGGTAAGGATGGGATTCCAATAGAGGTGATCAGGAGTGGGCAAGACACCCTCGCTCTACAGATCCATCAGCTAATAGAGCTATGCTGGCGAGAAGGACAAGTCCCACAGGATTTCAAAGATTCAAACATCATAACGCTGTACAAGAACAAGGGAGATCGGAGCGACTGCAACAACTATAGGGGTATCTCACTTCTGTGTATTGTTGGGAAAGTATTTGCCAGAATTGTCCTGCGCAGACTTCAAGTCCTGGGAGATCAAGTCTACCCCGAATCACAATGCGGCTTCCGTCAGAACCGGTCTACCATTGATATGATATTCTCATTGCGACAGATGCAAGAAAAATGCCGGGAACAAAATCAGCCACTGTTTATTGCCTTCATCGACCTCACAAAGGCATTCGATTTGGTCAGCCGTGAGGGTCTGTTCAAAGCACTAAAGAAGATTGGCTGTCCACCAACTCTTCTGTCCATTGTGGAATCGTTCCACACAGGCATGAAGGGTATAATCAAGTTTGATGGCTCAACTTCAGAAGAGTTTGAAATCAAGAGTGGAGTTAAGCAAGGTTGTGTACTAGATACAATCCTCTTTGGGATATACTTTTCACTTCTACTGAAATATGCCTTTCGTTATCAGGATGACGGTATATACATTCACTCACGCTCAGATGGTGGCCTCTATAATGCTCAGAGATTAAAGGCCAAGACCAAAATTAGCAGGGTACTAATCAGAGAGTTGCTTTTTGCGGATGATGCTGCGATTACGACCCACTCTGAGGAAGAATTACAACATCTACTATCTGCATTCTCCAATGCTTGTTCTGAATTTGGTTTAACAATTAACAAAAAGAAGACACAGATTATGTCACAAGGTGCACATGGTGTACCATCAATCTTTATTGACGACGCCGAACTGGAGATAGTAGACCATTTTACATATCTTGGATCAGAGGTAAATAGCAAATTATCCCTCGATCAGGAAATCAACATCAGGATTGGCAAGGCAGCAACAACAATGAACATGTTAGCAAAAAGAGTCTGGGATAACAGGAAGCTTACTGCCAAAACAAAAGTCCTCGTCTACCAAGCATGTGTCCTTAGTACTCTTCTTTATGGCAGTGAAACCTGGACAACTTACTCACGCCAAGAGAAACGTTTAAACAGCTTTCATATGCGGTGTCTGCGAAGAATACTTGGTATTAAGTGGCAAGACAAAATCACAAATACTGAAGTATTGGAAAGATCAGGTTGTGTGACGGTGTATTCCATGCTCAGTCTTCGTAGACTTAGATGGATAGGACACGTTTGGAGGATGGATGATGGTAGAATACCAAAGGACATCTTTTTTGGTGAATTACAGACGGGTAGGAGATCTCAGGGTCGGCCTCTACTACGATACAAAGATGTGTGTAAGCGGGACATGATTGATACAGGCATTGATAATGCACAATGGGAGCACGTCGCCGCTGAACGTGTTGCACGTGAAAAAACAAACATTGTCAAATGAAAGTTGTAAACATAAACAGTGCATAATGCAATGTTGTGAGACCCATCCCCCATCCACCCTAACACCCCGCAGCCACCCACACATCCCTCAGCCACCCAGACATCCCCCACACACCACACTCCCACCCACCCACACATACCTCCACGCACTCACGCAGACTCAGGCAAACATACATGCCGTCACAAACGCACTGATCCCCCATCCACACACATTTCCCAACCCACACATACATCCCCCACCCATCCCATAACCGACACGCACACACCCACCCACATATTCTCCACCACCCATCCCATAACCGACACGCACACACCCACCCACATATTCTCCACCACCCACCCACACACCCGCAACCACCCAGCAAAACACACATCACAAAACCACACACACATATCCCCGTCAACCCACACATCCCGCACCTATCCACACATACATCCCACCACGGATAGATAACTAGTTCGACAGATGGATGGGGGGGGGGGATGGATAGCTGAGATGATAGACTGATGGATGGGCAGATAGATAACGAGGCTGATAGAGGGATGGATGGAAAGATAACTGGGTTGATAGATTAATTGATCGATGAATAGATAACTGGGCTCACAGATTGATGAATCGATGGATATATAAATGAATTGACAGATTAACGGATGGAAGAATATATAAATGAGCTGATAGATTGATGGATGGAAACATAGATAACGGAGCTGATAAACTGATTCGTGAACGGATAGATAACTGGGCTCATGGACTAATGGAACGATGGATAGATAACTGGGCTGACAGATTGATGGATTGATTAATATAAAAGTGGACTGATAAATTGATGGACGGAAGAATATATAACTGAGCTGATAGATTAATGGATGGACGGATAGATACACGGACTAACAGATTGATGGGCGGATATATAACTGGACTGATAGATTGATGGTTGGGCGAATATATAACTGGGCTGAGAGATTGGTGGAAAATTAGGCTGACTGATTGATAGATGGAGGTATAAATAACTAGACTAATTGATTGATTGATGGATGAATGGGTAGATGGATGTATAAGTGGGTGGGTCGATGGATGGATACATGGGTGGGTGGATAGATGGAAGGGTGGGTGAGTGGGTTGAAGGATGGGCATGTGGGTGGATGGGTGAATGTATTGATGGATTGATGGATGGATGGATGGATGGGTAATTGCACTGATTGATTAATTGACTGGTGGACAGATAGATACATGGATAGATAGTTTGATGGATGGATGGATGGACGGACAGATAACGGGGCTGATTGACTGATAGATGGATGGGGGGATTGTTTGGTGGGTGGGTGGATGTATGATTTTGTAGACGGATGGGTGGGAGGGTTCGCGGATGGGTGTATGGTGGGTGGATGGATGTACGGGTGGATGGATGAATGGTTGGGTGGGTGGATTGATGGATGGGTGTATTGTGGGTTGATGGATGAATGGATGGGTGGATGGATGGATGGGCGGATGGATGTATGAGTGAGTAGATGGATGAGTGAATGGTTGGATGGATGTATACGTGGATGGATGAATGAATGTGTGGATGGATGGATGAAGGGATGGATGGATGGATGGATGGATGGATGGGTAGATCAATGGGTACGGTGGGTGGGTGGATGGATGTATGGGTGGGTGGATGGTTGAATGTGTGGGTGTATGGATGGGTAAATTTGTGGGTGGGTAAATGCATTGAAGGATTGATTAATAGATAACTGGGCTAATTGATTGATGGATAAAACGGATAGATAACAGGGCTGATTGATTGATGGATAAAACGGATATATAACTGGGCTGATCGATTGATGAATAAAACGGATAGATAACTGGACTGATAGATTGATGTATCGAGAACACGATAACTGGCCTGATAGATTGATAAATGGACGAAAAGATAACTGGGCTGATAGACTGAAAAATGGACGAAAAGATAATTGGGCTGATTGATTGATAAATTAACGAAAAGGTAACTGGGCTGATAGATTGATAAATGAACGAAAAGATAACTGGGCTGATAGACTGATAAATGAACGAAAAGATAACTGGGCTGATAGACTGATAAATGAACGAAAAGATAACTGCTCTGATAGACTGATGGGTGGATGGATATATAACTGGGATCACTGATTGCCGGATACATGGATATATCATTGTGCTGATTGATTGATGGATATACGGATATATAACTGGGCTAAGTGATTGATAATTAGATACCTGGGCTGATAAATTGTTTTATAGACGAGTGGGTGGAAAGCGTGGCTGATATATTGATGGATCGATGGATTTTTAACTGGAATGAAAGATTAATGGATGATTAATGGATGGTTAATATATAACGAACGAACAAACGAACTAAAATCTTTATTTTCAAAGGGTAAAGAATTGGTTACGCAGGCCCGTCTGGCATTCTGCCCTTCTTCTCTATTTCCTCTCATACATTCTTTCATTCAACATTGCTAATAAAGCAAATTTTTGACATAAAAAAGAACAATATTCATTAAAACGCATGAAAAATAATCAATAACAAATGATTCACTGAATCAATGTTTAATATGGGCATTATAAATACCTACGGAAGGTGTAACGCGCTATACATATCGGAATGTTTTTTGGCTGGTTGTCGTTTGAGATAATTTACCATTATAATTGTCTTTTTTTTGTTTTTGTTTATTGGGGCATGTAGTCTGTACTGAGGTAGTGTTCAAACAGGTTGCGGATGCATGTATAATGATTGGTGGTGTCTTTGATTTCTTGTGGAAGATTGTTCCACAATTGAGTGGAAGATTATGCTAAACTTGTTTTATATAAGTCTATCCTAGGCTTAGGGACATGAAGTATATTTAGTCGCTCGCTATGTCTTGCGTTATATTTAAGCATTAGCCAAAGGTAGCTTGGAGCATTTTAAAATAGGATTTTGTGAAATAGTTTAGCCTTATTAAAAAGTAGGCGTTTGTGGAGTGGCAGTAACCGAAGACGTTTATGTTGGTTATAATCGTCGGTAAGCTTTTCACCATTAGTTAAACGTTCTGCCCGTTTCTGGAGTGAACAATGACGTTATGTTATTGATTTGGAGCATCAATCCCAGATTGGGAAGCTATAATCAATATGTGTTTGCATATGGGAAGTATAGAACATATTTCTTATGTTTTCGTCAAGGAAATTGTTAATTTTGGCAAGTTGGTATACATTTTTGGCTATTTGTTTAAAGAGACCATGAACATGGGAGTTAAAGGTTTGATTTTGATCTATGATAAGAGCCAGTTCTTGTGCTCGGTTACACTTTCTATAGGCATGCTACCAATGTGCAGCTGTAGAGTTCTCTGCGAGTTTAGCGTGTGAAGTCTTTGCCTGATTCCTATTAACATAAATTTTGTTTTAGAAATGTTAATTTGCTTGCGGGTTGCTTGACTCCAGTTAACGATACTATTTATTTCCTGTTGCAAGGATAATTCCAGCACATTACGATCAATAGCATATAAATGAGCTTATAGATTGATTGGTGGAGGGATATATAAGTGGTCTGATAGGTTAATTGATCGATGGATAGATAATTGGGCTGATAGATTGATGGACGGAAGAATATATAACTGAGCTGATAGATTGATGGATGGACGGATAGATAACAGAGCTGTTAGACTGATGGATGGAAGGATAAATAAAAGTACTAATAGAGTGATGGACGGATAGATAACTGGAATGATAGATTTATGGGTGGACGGATAGAAAACTGGACTGATAGATTGATGGATGGACGAAAAGATAACTAGGATGATAGATTGATTGATGAACGGCTAGATAACTGGTCTGACTGATTGATGGATGGATGGATGGATAGATAACTGGAATGAAAGGTTGATGACCGAACAAAAACGAACAAACTTTATTTTCAAAGGGTTAAGAATTGGGCACGCAGGCCCGTCTAACATTCTGCCCTTCTATCACTCTCTTTCATACATTATTTCATTCACACATCATTCAACGCTAACAGAGAATAGCAACAATATAAAAGAAATGCATTATAAAGGCATGGGCAAAAATGCGAGCATCAAAACTACACGACACAGTAAAATTAGATAATGGTCTGACACTTGTTATTAGCCATGTGGAATATACTGGCCTACCAAAAGGGGACTGGCTGTTATACTAGGGTTTTGTTATTATTATTATTATCTCTATTATTAAGGGGGTAGATAATCCGTAATGAGATAGTGTTCGAGTAATTTGCGATTATATGAATAGGGATTGGTGATGTCTTTCATTTCTTGTGGAAGATTGTTCCACAGCTGAGCTGCAGAGTACGTTAAGCTTGTTTTGTATAAGTCAATCCTAGGCTTCGGAATGTGTAATATATTTAAACGTTTACTGTGTCTAGCATTATATTTAAACAATGGCCAAAGGTAATTTGGGGCATTCCGATGCAGGATTTTGTGAATTAGTTTATGTCTGGGCTGAGAGATTGATGGATAGACGAATATACACCTGGGCTGAGAGATTGATGGATAGATGGATGGATGGATGGATGGAGGATGGATGGATGGATGGATGGATGGGTGGGTGGAAGGATGGATGGATGGGTGGGTGGGTGGATAGTTAACTGGGCTGATAGGTTAATTGATCGATGGGTATAATGGATGGATGGATGGACGGATGGATAGGTGGATAGATAACTGGGCTGATAGGTTAATTGATCGATGCGTATATAACTGGGCTGATGGATTGATGGATGGACGAATATATAACTGGACGGATAGGTTGATGGATGGACGGATAGATAACTGCGCTGATAGATTGATGGATGGAAGGCTAGATAACTGGGCTAATTGACTGAAGGATGGACGAATAGATAACTGGGCTGATATATTGATGGGTGGACTGATAGATAACAGGACTGAAAGACTGAAGGATGAACGAATAGATAACTGGGCTGATAGATTGATGGATGGATCGACAGATAACTGGGCTAAAAGATAGATAGACGAATAAATAACTGGGCTGATAGATTGATGATGATAGATAACATAACTGGGCTGATATATTTTATACTGCGTGTGCTTGCTGGATGTTCCTCTCTACACCAACATGCCACAGATGTAGCGGCCACTGTCGTGACGTCGCAGATTTACAAACACACTAGGGACGGTCACTAAGAAATGCCTCGTAATTATCAGTTTCATTCACTAGGCAAAAAAACATATAAAATTCAATTTGAAATGAAGGCCTAAGTCGTACATCAAAAGTGTATTTCTCAATGTAGTCTTTATTATTTGTTATAGTTTTTGTCCATCTTCTCACAAGGTCATGAATCTCCGCACGGTAACGATTCGTGTCCTTTTTCCTAAACCACTGGCGTACCGAGCATTTAACGGTCTCGGCGTTCTCAAAGTGATGACCGCAAAGATCTTCTTTCAGTGGTCCAAACAGATGGAAGTCTGAAGATGCTAAATCGGGACTATAAGAGGGATGAGGTAATAGTTAGTCAGTTAGTCGAGGTTCCAACTTCACGGCAACGTGTCGTCCCCATTATGTCCCATTCCTGTGCCAGTGAATATCACTCAAAATGCTCCCCACTGTCCAATGTGAAAAGGGGAATAGACAGGAGTCTCGGCAATCCAACAGCCCGCACAGGTGCACTGTGCATAATTCCCTCGCCAGAATGCCAACAGGAAATTCATCCACGAAATCCACAGTTCATCGTCGATGGACTCGGTAGTCACCAGAAAGACCTCATCGACCCGGGTTTTCTCACATGGCTCGGTCTTTTACCGCAGGGCGACCCACCGAAAGTGTCGCATAAAGCACGAACTCCGTAGCTTCAGCGCCGACTCCCAGGAGTCTCCTGAAAAATGCACTCGTGAACCGAAAAGGCAAATCAGTCAATTCAGCAACAACCAGTAGTGATTGTTCCGAACATGCAGGTCACTGTACAGGACAGATGTAAACGCATTCCACGCGTATCTGGTGAATGTGGTAATAATGTCCAGACAAATTCTAAAATCGCATCAATGGTGCGTGTACGGTGTGTGGTGTGGCATTATCGTGCAACAGTGGTGCAGTTCTAGGATATTTGACTGGGTAAAGTCGTCGAAGACGCCATCTAAGCTTCTTCAAAGTTTCATTGTAACGGTCAGCATTATCCGTGTTTCCCTGTTCCAAGAAGTCGAGAAGAATAACATCTCTGTGATTAAAAACAACACAGAGGTCATAACTTACCCTACAGATTGTGACATTTTAAACATCTTTCTTGTCGGCAGTTTGTGTGATGCCATGCCATTGACTGCCTCTTGTATTCTGGTTCAAATAAATGAACCAATGTCTTAGCCCCTCTCTCAATTTTCGATAAAAACCCTTCTCATTGATTTTTGTAACAGTGCAGGAGGTTGATGGCTTTGGTTTTCCTTGCTTTGTTATGTCGGTCTGTCAACATTCCCTGAACCCACCGTGCACAAACCTTTGAATAATCCAGGTCTCTAATGATGGTCTGAGCACTGCCTTTACTAATGAACATCATGGAATACACGTCTCCCAGTGTTACCCGACGGTCTCTGCGAATGATACCATCCTCTCGATGAATGGTGTGTGGAGTCAATGCGGTTGACGGAAGGTCAGTCTGCTTTGTGTCAGCCAGTGAGGATTGACCTACTTCAGCTTCGTCACAACGACGTACCCAACTTTGGAAAGTGCTAACATCCATCGTTGAGTCTTCATAAATGTAACACAATGCATTGTGTTTCTTACCCTTAACCCGACCCAGACGGGTCTCTACTCATATGCAAATTAGAGAAACCTATTTCTAGAATGTCGGGAGAACTTTCTATCTTTTCCAAGGGATTTTCCATCTCTCAAATCACGTATTCCTAGTACTACAGAGAGAAATAATCTGAACCCGTGAATCGTAGAATAGAGTTCACTACCTTTTGCGTGCCTTCCGATTTTTATGTTTCGTTCCGGTACCCAACCAATTCACTTTTTAAAGTCCCTAAAGCACACGTAATATTAATTAGTTGGTGTTGAGGAGACACTGACCAGTCACGACTACTGGTAGTGACTAATCTTCAATTATCTACGTATTTGAGATCCCAAGTAATTACTGATGGCTACCTACGGCAAGATAATGGAGTGTTATTCTGTAAACTAAGGTAAATGAATTTATCTATACTTATTATTCTGTGGTTTCGAGGAAACAATCAGCAGTGTGAACGAACTGAGACCTCACGCAGTGTAGAGGTGATTACGTCAAGGCTACACACCTTAACTGGATATTGTTCGAACGAAAGGCAAACTATGTACCTTCTTTTTTTATTTATTAAGGAAGCAGTTTTTCCGAAGACTTGAATTACAGAAGGCATAATCCAGCCGCGCCTTGGAGACTGGGCGACGACTGTAAAAGTAACCTTTTCTAAAGGCTTTACTTTAAATACAAAATTAATAGGGCTTTAATAGAAACAATACTCAGCTATTAATAAATGTCGTTCTTAAGTAATCTACCAGTATTCGCTCCTACAAGATCATAGAGGCCTTTCTTTACTACCCGTCGCCATCATAAGGTAAGTTATATAAGGCAATCCTTCAACAAGGTTACATACACACTTATGAAAGAGATTTATGATCTGTTAAACAATATACATACATGATAGGATGAACAGATTCGCCTTTTACATATGATTAAGTGTAAGTTGCGAAGGTTAAGTCTCTAAGTGATCTCTGAAGAGCAAAACTTACAGTAATAATACCACGGTTCATAGTGGGGGAAAAATCACACCTCGGTCACTGTATGTAATTTGGCTCATGTGACGTAGGGGTGGCGATTCGTCGACCCATCTCAGAGATACCTAAACAAATAGTCATTACTAACCAAAGCCATAAGTTTATTGAGTTTGATTAGGACAGAGTGTTGCTCTTGTATGAATGGGTTCCTGTCACCAAGATCTGACTCAGCGGACTAGATCCTTACAAGACGGGGATGTTTTAGTCAATCACCTGTTAGACGTTGATCTATCCTCAATCAATTCAGCCAGACAGGCCTAATGAACAAGTACTCATAAGTATGCATACTTGATGATACATGTTTATCTGAGGCTCAACGAGAAGGCAGGCCTAAGTCATGTTTGATATTGAGTTGTGGCAGATGACTATCACCGAGTGAGTTATATGTTTTCAGGTTCCCCTTTTTGGTGGATGAGATTCGGTGACAACCTGAATCAACTAGAATATGTTGAACGAAGCCTTTCTCATATGGCCTACATTTACTCAAGTAGACTGCTAAGCCTAGCCTGGAGACCAACGGTTAATGTCAAATAATTTGGTTTGGTCATATGAACTGCATGACCAATGTGAGAAGAGTCTATCCTGAGTGTTATCATGACTAATGATTATACAATGTATCCTGAGCTGACACTTAAATTGAATCATGGCCACTATCTGCACCGTGGATTCTAAGTTAATTTATAGATTACATAATGAGAATCTTGTGAACATTGTATCCGCTCGAAGAAGTTGACATATCGAAGGGCCATCCGTTGAAAATTGTCTCCTTCGGTGAAAGACGAATCATTTAATATCCCCCATTCAAGAATCCCAGAAGTTTGCTGGACCACGTTAAGCATCAATATACCAGGCCAAAAGTTATCAGGTTGCAGCATAACTAGACAGTCGGAAAATGCTAGGCAGGCCAGCTCTATCTACCTGTGTAGGACAGTCGAGTTCTGTGTAAGTCGGGTGAGTAGTTAGTGTCTCAGACTATACTAACAGTGACAATATTTCTCGGGCCAATGATTACACCTCTGTGCACTCTACCTGAAGTATTCTGGCTGGACTATTTATCAACTGTGTAGGACTGTAAACGTATCCTTTCATACATCTATATTTGTGTTTTCTATTTCGGCTACTGAAGAGCCTATATTAAATTCTCTCTCTCTCTCTCTCTCTCTCTCTCTCTCTCTCTCTCTCTCTCTATATATATATATATATATATATATATATATATATATATATATATATATATATATATATATATATATATCCATCCATCCATCCATCATGTGCCATGCCGGTAAGCGTGGGCGGTCATGTTCTGCCATCTCACTCGATCAACAGAGTCGTGGATCAGTTCCGTGTTTCTGTCTCGACCATGCCACAAGGCCAAGCCATCCAGATACTTGTTTCTAGGTCTTCCCCTTGGTCTGTTCCCCTCGATCTTACCAGTTGTCACCAAGTTCTCCAAATCATTTCTTCTCATAACATGCCCAAAAAATTGTGACTGTCTACGTCTAATGTCTCTGATCAGTTTACGATCTTCATTTGTTTCTTGAAGGACTTGTTCATTGGTCTTTCTGGCTGTCCATGGTATTCTTTGCATTTTCCTCAGAAACCACATTTCTACAGCCATCAGATGTTTTTCAGCCTGGCTGCTCATTGTCCAAGCTTCACATCCATATAAAAGTACAGGTTCTATGTAGCATCTCAACACTCTTTTTCTCGTTTCAATTGACATCTTTTTATTGGTCAGTATGTTTTTCATCTTGCTAAAGGCTACTTTTGCCATGGCGATCCTTGTTATAATCTCTTCAAGGCATCTCCCATCAGATGTTATTACTGTTCCGAGATAATTGTACCTATTCACTTGTTGAAGAATATTCCCATTTACTTGTATATTACACTGTGGTATTTCGTTCTTCCTAGTGACTACCATAATCTGTGTCTTTTTACAATTTAATTCTAACCCTTGTTGTTCACTGTGTGTAACAACCGCATCTACTAAATTTTGCAGATCCTGTTCATTGTCTGCAATCAAGACTGTATCATCTGCATATCTAATGTTATTGATGCATCGTCCCCCAATGTTGATTCCTTCCATATTTTCAATATTTCTGAAAATATTTTCACTGTACAGGGAAAACAGATCTGGAGACATTACACATCCCTGTCTCACACCTCTCCTAATAGGCTGATATTGGCTTACTTCATTATCAACTCTTATGACAGCTTGTTGTTTCCAATATATGTTTTTTACAAGTCTAAGGTCTTTCCCATCAATTTGTAGATCTTCAAGCATCCTTATCATGTTGACATGTCTCACTTTATCAAAAGCCTTTGTGTAGTCAATAAAGCAAAGGTGTAGATCTTTGTTTACTTCTATAGAACGTTCGATTACGGTTCTCAGTATATACACAGCATTTACTGTACCCTTGCCTACTACAAACCCACATTGTTCTTCTCCTATTTCAGGTTGTATTTTCCTCCTAACTCTTTGCATGATAATTCTTAGCAAAATCTTCGTGATGTGACTCATTATACTAATTGTTCGATGTTGATCACATTCCAAGGCTCCTGATTTCTTTGGGATTGCAATAAATACAGAATTACATAACTCATGAGGTATTATATATATATATATATATATATATATATATATATATATATATATATATATATATATATATATATATATATATATATGGTTTAAAATCTCACGTGTGTCTAGTCAAGAGTGGGAGTGAATTTATGACTTAATGCTATCCAGCGGAGCAAGGGCTTATGGGACAGCAGAATAATTATACTTTGAATATTCAGATAGGTTCCATGATCTTGTGTATTTATGCAGTCATCCAACCCTATTTGTTACAATAAACAATACTCAACGTTCGTGGATGCGACTCGGCGTCTCGCCTTCAGCATCAGGTGCATTCTATTCCATTACGTTGCTTTAACCGAAATTCTTTGGTAGCCAGGTTTAAGCAGTTACTGTTGCCCAACCTGTGGCTGAAATAGTTTGGCGATGATATATAATGCAGAAGAGTACTTGATGAATCCAGTTAAATTAATAAATTGCACACGGATAATTTATTTACATAGTTAAAAACAAGGAGGTATTACTGATTGACCATTCCCCCGTACCTATATTACGATTATTCATTCTTACGTACTTATTTACTTACGCACACAAGCACAGACTCGGACACTACACACGTACTCACATACCCACGTACAGAAATACCCACATAAGTACACACATACACACATTCACGTAAGCACGAGTACGCGCGCCTAATGTTACACGCGAACACGCATACAAGGCTACACGCGCTCTTGCGCCCAATCGTATGTAGCCATACAATTCATACACACATACTAACAGCCAGATACAAACAAGAACAGAGAGTCAGAGGTAAAGACAGATTTTGTTTTGGATTGTGGCACCTTGCTGTTCGTTTTCTCGTCTTCTAATGAGTAGATGGAGTAGACATGGGATTAGTACCACCGAACCCCCACTCAATGCACGAATAAACTAATCTATGGGGAAATGAAAGAATCAATGTAGGACTTAGTTGTTTGTCTATCAAGAATGATGATGACCATTCATTTCATCCAGTGCGATTGAAAATATAGAGTCGTGAGTTCTAAGATGGCTGATAAGGCTTATTTTGGCTCGAAATGTTCTTTGGCAATGTAGGCAAAGAATGCCTGACGTTCCAGGAGGAGGATCTCCTGCAGTGGTTTTTCTGTTCAGCCTTTTCTTCACAGCTCTTGCAGGCCTGGTTGCTTCACAAGTGACTGCACTCTTATGTAATGATGTACGCAACGAATGAAGGACTTAATGAATCAATGAAAGACTGAATGAATAAATAAAGGAATTAATAAATTTATGAACGAATGGATGAAGAATTGAATGAGTCAATGAAAGAATCAATGAATCAATGTAGGACTGACAGAATCAATGAAGGCTTAATGAATCAAAGAAGGAATGCATGAATCAATGAACGATTGAATGAATCAATAAAGGAATTAATGAATTGATGATGTAATCAATTACAATAAAGACGGTTTAATTTTGAGACTGATCTCAGAAGTTTAATTAATTCAATCAGAGAACAAAATCACAAAAGCGTTGTATGGTAACAGAAAGATAAACACTTGTAGAGCATAAACTCATCAACACTCTACTTACTACACCGCACACATTCCACTATCATATCTAAAAGGCCTAGTAAAAAGAAGTTGTAATGGCCGTTTTTATCTTCACCATCTCTGCCAAGGAGATTGGATGCATGGCCAGAAAACACTTGTTCTGTGTCACTAGTCGCATTCGTATCTGAAAGGCCCATTTCCCGAAAGCCGACAGCGGCAGTTGGTGTAAAACTCTCCATGTATTTCCCAGGTTAATACACTAGTACCTATATCGTGACAGAAACCGTAGTAGTCCGGACAGCCTGGGAGAAGAAATCAGACATGAATGAAGATTGTACTTGTTTAACTCAACGCGAGGTAGCCAGGGTTAAGCCGTGGCTAGTAGATGTTGCTAACACTACAGGTCTAGTAACCAAGTGTTCGAAACACGTACGACGCGAACATTTCATGTTCATTGCCGTAGTCAAATCAGATTAAGATCGCGACTAGCACAGTTCTTCGGGGAAATGCAACCGTCGTGATAGTTATCACATTATCCAGAGTTTCGAGTTTATGAAAATACTGGGATGCACCATATACCCAATAGAAATCATGACCTGGATAGTGGGACTCGTTTGTATACAGTAAAAGTAAACATTCATATACAGTGAAAGTAAACATTCATATACAGTGAAAGTACACGTTTATATACAGTGAAAGTACACATTCATATACAGTGAAAGTACACATTCATATACAGTGAAAGTACACATTCATATACAGTGAAAGTACACATTCATGTACAGTGAAAGTAAACATTCATATACAGTGAAAGTACACGTTTATATACAGTGAAAGTACACATTCATATACAGTAAAAGTATACGTTTATATACAGCGAAATTGCACATGCATATACAGTGATTAGTCAGATTAGTGTCCTAAACCTGCGACTGGCCTAGCAAGGCGGCAGGGGATCTTCATACTGCTCGTAGAAAAACTAAGAAGTATAAACGGAAAAGAGAAAAGAAAAATCACAACAACAGAAATGAGGTTCCTGAGAAGAATACTCAACGTATCAAGAAGAGATAAGATCAGAAATGAAGAAATCAGGACTAAAGTGGGGGTTAAAGCTGCTCTAGATTTTATTAGAAAGCAGCAAGTCAAATGGTTTGGCCATGCAAGTAGGCTACCAGTCAACAGCATGCCACAACAAGCAATGATATACAGACCAGATGGAAACAGAGGAAGAGGCCGACCACGTAAACGTTGGACGGAGGGAATAACAGAATCCATGGGAATGTCGATATACGAAGCCCATAACCGGGCACTCTCACGAAGTTTATACTTCACCTCGACACCGCAAGGTACAAGAGGAACATGATGAGAGAGAGAGAGATATACAGTGAACGTACAAATTCATATACAGTGAAAGTGCACGGTTATAAACACTGAAAATATTAGTTCATATAAAGTGAAAGTACACTCTCATATACAGTGAATGTACACGTTCATTTACAGTGAAAGTACACATTCATGTACAGTGAAAGCGCACGTTGATATACCGTGAAAGTACACGTTCATATGCAGTGACAATACACATTCATAACAGTGCAAGTGCACATTCATATACAGTGAAAGTGCACATTCATATACAGTGAAAGTACATGTGTATATACAGTGAAAGTACATGCTTATATACAGTGACAGTACACATTTATATACAGTGAAAGTACAAGTTTGTATAAAGGGAAAGTACATACTCATATACATTGAAAGAGAAACAATCATATTAGTGAAGACATAACAACACTCATATATAGTAAATGTAAAACACCCATAAATAATAAATGTAAAGCACTCATATAAGTAACAGTGCACTTATCATATATGTGAGGAGAATTCAGGTCTCAATAACGGTGAACGTAATACACTCATTAACATTACAAGTACAACAACCATATACAGTGAAAGTACAACACACATATATAGTGAAAATACAACACTCATATGCAGCGGAAATACAACACTCCCATACATTGAAAGTACATTAATTTGTTACAGTCAAAAATGCAAAAAACACTAGTAAACAGTAAATGTACATCATTTATATACAAAGGAAGTACAGCACTCATACAAAGTGAAAGTACAACACTCATATGACATGAAAGTACAACAATAATCCATCTGGATCTTTTCTCCTGAGCATGCCGGTGTGCTGGGGAATGAACAGGCGGACAGATTGTCTGGCTCGGCAAAACTTGGTGGAGTATTGATGCATGACAAGGCAGACGTGGTTGCGGCCTTGTGGGAGCACGTGTACACCTCGGAGGAGCAGATGGATCACCATAGTCTGGTAAGAATGAGGCAGCGAGGTGTGACGAGGGGATCTGGTCGACGCTCGACGCTCAGAGGAAAGGCGAGACGGACATATAATCAGATTGCTACTGGAACTATTAGTGTTGGAACTCTTCGCTGACTGCTGAGGATGGGGACGGAGCGCTTATGGGAATGTCCCGAATGCTGTGATGTCGGTTCCTAAATCAATCAATCAATAATCCATCCATCCGTCATGTGCCATGCCGATAGGCGTCGGCGGTCATGTTTTGCCATCTCACTCGATCACCAGAGTCGTGGATCAGCTCAGTGTTTCTGTCACGAAAATGCCACGTGGCCAAGCCATCCAGGTATTTACTTCTAGGTCTTCCCCTCGTTCTCTTTCCCTCGATCTTGCCACGTGTCACCAAGTTCTCCAATTCATTTCTTCACATAACAAGCAAACAAAAAAATAACTATAAGCTTGCCATAACAAGCCCCAAAAAATGTTGAATGCCCACGACTAATGTGTCTAATCAATTTACGATCTTCATTTGTTTCTTGAAAGACTTGTTCATTGGTATATATGTCTGTCCATGGTATTCTTTGCATTTTCATCAGAAACCATATTTCCACAGCCATAATATGTTTTAAGCTTGTCTGCTTATTGCCCACTCTTCACATCCATACACAAGTACAGGTTCTATGTAGCACTTGAACACTCTTTTTCATGTTTCAATTGATATCTTTTTATTGGCCAGTATGTGTTTTGGACATGTTATGAGAAGAAATGAGTTGGAGAACTTGGTGACAACTGGAAAGATCGAACAGAAGAGACCAAGGGGAAGACCGAGAAGTAAATACCTAGATGGCTTGGCCTTGTGGCATAGTCGAAACAGGAACACGGAGCTGATCCACGACTCTGGTGATCGAGTGAGATAGCAGAACATGACCGCCCACGCTTACCGGCATGGCACATGATGGATGGATGTTTTTCATCTTGCAAATGGCTACCTTTGCAATGGACAACAATAATGTACAGTCAATATACTACAGCAATATACAGTGACAATATATGTTCATTGTCAGTGTGTTAACGAGACAGCTCAGGGGAAACAAAGAATATTAACGCTACAATCTACCACGCGTGTCGTAAAAAAGCGACTATAGGGAATGTCGCCTGTGTGTTACTAGGACAGCAAATTGGAAGCAAATAATAGGATTACATTGTATCTTAGTCGCATGACTCATTGAAATAATTGTGCAATGTTCTCCATAATCCGTTCCACCAGATTTCTTTGGCAGACCTGCTGTGACATAATGTCACCAGTTACTCCAGCTTGCAGACAATTATAAATGTCTTTTCTTAGAAAAGATAATTTCAAGTGTGGGGGACTGGCGGTTGCCTTATATGGTAATGCTTAGAGCACATATCATCGTTCAGAACGAGGGGAGGAATGTGCCAGTAGCTCCAAAATAGACTGGAATAACTTGGTAAAACTCCCGGGGCTTCACTGGAGTCTTGGCCAGCCACCAAGTAAGATGTGAATTCGTTAGGGAGAGGGGATGGCCCCAGTAGGCCATCATTTTTGGGCCTCTATGTTGCATTGGTGAGCATACATATGTTTTTTTCAAAGATAAGATTTGTGTTAGATAGTTAATACAATCTTTGTTTGATATGCGAAGTAATAATACATGCCATTTATGTATTTTGGGTGAAGTTTGCTACTGCACCATTGCTTCTGTAGAAGAGCCAGACTGAGATTCGAACTGGCCATTTCAAAGTCTATACCCCAGTATCTTAATCCTCTGCTTACAATCCTTATCAGGCTATTATTACTGATTCATCTTCTTTTGAAGACTTTGATGTCTCTGTATATGCTATACCGTTTCTGCAGAGTTCAATCTATCTTCACGTTTGGTGCCATCTCATCTAGGGAAGAGCCTATCTTTACCGGACTTTTGGTAAAGTATTCAGGTGTTACATAATGCCTTTGTTAAAGATTCAGATATTGTACGCATATATATCTTGTGTGTGTGAATCTTTACTTTATCTGTGTACAGAATATGCCGGGGACGGAACATATATTTTGTGTGTATGACAGCCTGGGGACACAGTTAGATAAGACACCCCCATTGCTTTTGTCGGATTTTGGTGGACTCTGTATGTCATTGGCTCAATCATATTTATGAGAACGGTTCACATACCTAAACACTCATTTTTACCTGCCGTAACTCGTGCAGTGTGCTTGCCAAAATAACAAGACATTGGAGCCAATATTTCCACAACTCCGATCCAAGACACACACCACACCCCCTCCCGGTCATGTTCTATAACAGATGGTGGTACTCCCATATAGAGGAGTGGTTTTATGTGGGAGAATATATCTCCATTTGGTGTCTGTGATGTCCTGTTCGTTGTATAGGTAGAAGAGTGAAGTTAGGGGAGTGGTCAGATTACCGGCCCACCTTCCCGCCAAATAGACGCATACGTTACAGGCCCACCGGGGATACCACCCATCATGATATGAGGTTTGTCCTCAGACTATATGTCTAATTGTTGTCTCTGTGAGTCTTATGAAAATGTATTATAAGCTGGAATGTTCACGGCTTGATAATTTTTAATCTTACAGACATGTGAGGCCTGAGGGCGTGGGACTTCATGGCTAAATCTAAATAAAGACATCTTGCCTGAGTCAAATTATGGACACAATTTCCAGTAAACGTTTGGCAGATAATGTTGGAATAGAAATCTTTTGGAAGAGCGAGCTGTTCAAACCAGGAGTCAAGCAGTACGCTTGCACCTTGGCATTCCTTCTTAGAACCAACTCAGGCAGTAAAAAGGGAACTCATCCATTGTTATTTTTCTGGTAGCTGTGAGAAAGTCAAGTCAGGGTTACCTCCCTTTGCTTTTGGCATCATGCTTATACTGCCTGGGGCCAAGTACTGTGGGTGTCATCATATACCCACTAAATAGGTCTGAGAGATGTAGAGAGCCTGCTGCCCGAACTATTAGAGGATCTGTAGAACTGGGTTATCCATTCCACGTGTAGTCGAAGAAAACAGACGTCTGTCTAGAACCAGTGATGGCCCACTACAGGCGATGTCGTGCAGAGACATCGGGATGTATCTTGATCTACGATGAAAGAATACTAACCCCTATCGGCTAGGGTGCCTACTGGAGCTTCTTCAACTGACACCTTTACAACCTCGTCAATAGTCAGTGCTTCAACTTTTCCCGAATGCGGGAAAATGATCCCAAGGGGTGAAATCCCTATTTTATGCAGACTTATGTTACTCTCAAGACGTAAGCTGATCGAGTGGTCCATACTTCAAGCCCCACAACAACAACCTCACCATTTTTATCAAGACCGTTTACATTTGTCGGTTCTTTAGATCCCACCATCCAAGGGATTGGTTTATCTATATCATCGATTCTTTATACACCATCCAAGTGATGAGATCAACGTCATTGGTTTCATGTCGCAATCATAGTGTTCAGCACCAAGAGAGCCTTGGTACAGTAACACTGTGTGGAGCCTGGTCAATCGGATTCTACCCTCCAAAGGACTTTAAAAACGTCAATGAGTTTATATCCACAATCACAGGTGTAGCATACAGAGAACCTAGTGTTTTTATCAGTGGACACCTTGTGAGGGTTGTCAGTGCATGGGGAGAGGAGCCCATGATTTCAGCGGTAGAGTAGGTGCAGGAGTTAAAAGTAGAACGGTAGAAGTGTCGTCATAGACTGTTTTTTTGGGGGAGAATAAAGCCCGTGTAGAGAAGCCCAGTGTGGAGTGAATCTACATTTGCTTAAATTATAAGATTGGTGTCTTCATGAACTGAGTTACACGAAGGACACAATCAACAGTCAGATCCCTGTTCTAGGATCTGTTTGGTTTTAGTATAATACAATAACACTCCAGAGTGTGGAGTGGATATGGGTATCGAGGAGTAGGTGAGAGAGAGAGAAGAGAGAAGAGGAGGAGGTGATAGCTTAGTTAGAATTTAAATAATTCAGTGAACATGTATTTGTATTGATTAGAAGATTTGGTGATTGGTGTTGGAGACAAGGTCTCGTACTTTCATGTTAGGAGACTTTGGTAATAAAATAGATATATGTTCGTCAGGAGAGTTCTTCATTGTCTACGTGACCAGTGTTGCACTGTTTGTTATCGTGGATGAATATGTTACTGTCGAAATCATAATAAAGCAGAGAAGCCAGTGGGAGGTCGACCAACACACAATCTCAGATGTTTTCAAGGCCAGAATACAACTTGATAGAGATATGTGGTTAAGTGACCTATTCTCTGTTATATTCTTCAAGAGGGTGGTTTATCTTGTAGAGTGGGTGGGGCCTATCCGGCCTATATCTCATTCTTATCTCTATAGAGCCAATACTACTCTTTTCCTGGAGATGTTTAGGAAAGAAACTGCCTTGATCAAAAGCCTTATACATGTACCCGTGGCCTTTATTTCCCTAGACACTATTTCAGTCCATTTCATATGGTATTCTCATTTACTACCCCACACCTGCCACGATAGATCTCAAGAGATCCATGCATCCATCATGTGCCATGCTGATAAGCAGGCTAAGCCACGGGAATCCCATGGGGAAAAAAGGGGATTTTCTTAATAGTGTAGAGATGGGATGCGACGGGATGGGACAGGCATAAACTACCATTAGAATATTATTCCCATGGGACGGGATGGGATGGGATATGCATAAATTACCACGCAATGTAAATTATGTCCCATGGACAACCCTGCTTATAAGCGTGAGTGGTCATGTTTTGCCATCTCACTCGATCACCAGAGTCGTAGATCAGCTCCGTGTTTCTGTCTCGACCATGCCACGTGGCAAACCCATCTAGGTAAATACTTCTTGGTCTTTCCCTTGGTATATTCCCTTCGATCCTGCCAAGTTGTCACCACGTTCTCCAATTAATTTCTTCTCATAACATGCCCACAAAATTTTGACTGTCTACGTCTAATGTCTCTAATCAGTTTACGATCTTCATTTGTTTCTTGAAGGATTTGTTCATTGGTTTTTCTGTCTGTCCATGGTATTCTTTGCATGTTCCTCTGAAATCACATTTCCACAGCCATCATACCATCTTGTATATATTCACAGTTACGGTTATCATTCAACAATTGTGTTATCACTTCTATAAACAAAATACCCACCGAGTTAATGTCTTCGACACTGATGTTATCTGGCCCCGTGGAGTTACATTTCCTAAGTATTGTATAGCATCTTCACCATCTGCTTTATATATTGGTGATCATTCACATAGATCATAAATGTTTGTTTAAGAGCCATCACCATCATCATATTATTCTTTTATTAATTGTGTCTGCAGCATACATCTTGCAATGATGTGTCCTCCACAGGATTCAGAAATATCATTGTCCCTGGACCCAACCCAGAGTCTAAAGGGAAAGACATATAGACACACATTTAACTTACGGTGTGAGGTCAGATCAAAAAAAGTGTAGTTCTGTCTGTTACTCTCACAGATGGTGCACGTGTGGGTGACACAGTTTGAAACGATGGTATCTCCGTTTTTGTAACATGCCCCTTTGTAAGGGCATCCTGTAACATGAGAACTGTTCCATGTCAGTTGCTTAAGAAATGATTACTGACTCTTAAGCTATATTAGTCATGCACTCGGGGGTTATGAAAGGCATTTGTGTAAATACAGCTTGCTAGTAATAACATTGCATATGCACTACTCAAGAGCTCCATCATTCCCATTCTTTTTAAGATCCACAACGGCATCATCATTAGATTACTCAGTCTTAAGACTGGTGTTGAAGTCATCTCATCATGGAACCCATATCCCCCTAATTCAGTAACTCTATACAACTTTCCGTGCATCTCTTTGCCTTGCTTGTCTGTGCATGGTAGTTACTTCTTGGACACATTTATGTAATGCCGTACCTAATCCTTATGTCGGATGATCACGAATCAATATTTCAGAGTGATAATCAGGTCCCATCAGACACACTCCAGGTGGCCAGATCATGACCAAGTTAGAGAAAAGTTAAAATGTAACCCAATCATGACAAAGGTAGAGGCGATTTGGGATGTAACCATATCATGACCCAGGGTAAGACACGTTAGGACTTAACCGGATCATGTTCCAGGGAGAGGCAAGGTAGGGTGTAACTAGGTGAAGGCCCAGGGAGAGGCAAGGTAAGATGTAACCAGATTATGACTTAGGGAGTAGCAAGTTGGGATGTAACCAGTTCATGACCCAACAAGAGACAAGTTAGTATGTAACCAGTTCATGACCCAACAAGAGACAAGTTAGTATGTAACCAGATCATGACCCAACAAGAGACAAGTTAGTATGTAACCAGTTCATGACCCAACAAGAGACAAGTTAGTATGTAACCAGTTCATGACCCAACAAGAGACAAGTTAGTATGTAACCAGTTCATGACCCAACAAGAGACAAGTTAGTATGTAACCAGATCATGACCCAACAAGAGACAAGTTAGTATGTAACCAGATCATGACCCAACAAGAGACAAGTTAGTATGTAACCAGATCATGACCCAACAAGAGACAAGTTAGTATGTAACCAGTTCATGACCCAACAAGAGACAAGTTAGTATGTAACCAGTTCATGACCCAACAAGAGACAAGTTAGTATGTAACCAGATCATGACCCAACAAGAGACAAGTTAGTATGTAACCAGATCATGACCCAACAAGAGACAAGTTAGTATGTAACCAGTCATGACCCAACAAGAGACAAGTTAGTATGTAACCAGATCATGACCCAACAAGAGACAAGTTAGTATGTAACCAGTTCATGACCCAACAAGAGACAAGTTAGTATGTAACCAGATCATGACCCAACAAGAGACAAGTTAGTATGTAACCAGATCATGACCCAACAAGAGACAAGTTAGTATGTAACCAGTTCATGACCCAACAAGAGACAAGTTAGTATGTAACCAGATCATGACCCAACAAGAGACAAGTTAGTATGTAACCAGATCATGACCCAACAAGAGACAAGTTAGTATGTAACCAGTTCATGACCCAACAAGAGACAAGTTAGGACGTAACATGGCCATGATCTAGGGAGAGACAAGTTAGTATGTAACCAGATCATGACCCAGGGAGAGACATGTTAGGATTGTAAACATATCATGACTTAGGGAGAGAAAAGTTAGGGTGTAACCAGATCATGTTCCAGGGAGAGGCAAGTTGGGATTAACAAGATCAAGACTCAGGGAGTGAAAATATAGGATGCAACCAGATCATGACCCAGTGCGTGGCATGGTAGGATGTAACTAGGTCATGACCCGCTGAGAGAAAAGGTAGGATGTAAACAGATAATGACGCAGGGAGAGAAAAGTTAGATGTAACCAGATCATGAACCACGGAAAGACATTTTAGGATGTGACCAGATTATGACCCAGGGAAAGAAAGGTTATGATGTAACGAAATCATGACCCATGGAGAGAAATGATAGGATGCAACCAGAGCATGACCAAGGGGTTGGCAATTTAGGATGTAACTAGATTAGGACCCAGAGAGAGAAACGTTACGAAACAGATCATGACCAGGGAAAGCAATGGTAGAATGTAAACAGATAATGACACAGGGAATGTCAAGTTAGGATGTAACCCGATCATGACCTAGGGAGAGGCAAGTAATGATGCAACAGCCATGATCCAGTTCATAGACAACCAGATCATGGCATGATTTGGAGAAAGTGCGGTCTATACGAGGAGACAATGCAAAGTGACCCGACACGAGCCATGGTTACAAGAGCGTGAAAAACGCTTCACGCTGGGGACGCTTCTTGAAATGACGTAGAGTCACCTTCTGTCAGTTGGGCTGGAGCCATGGTCAAGTCTGAACCTGGTTCTTTGGTTCAAGAAGCACGGCCACACACTGCGCCGCTAATAGAGTGATGACTGGAGTTGTATTTGTATTTTGTAATTGTGCTAGTACAAATAAAGTGTATTTTGTGATTAGCGAATAGATTGTGAAAAACTATTTGAGTTGAGTTATCAAGGCATGCGTTCTACTTGTGCACAGTGTGAGGTTGCTCCGAATTAAAGGATGACAGTTTCATATAATCACCTGTAATACTGAGATGAGAACATCAGAGAGTTGTGGCACACAAGTATCATGTTAAGCATTCAAGATAACATTCACGGAGCCGTGCTCAAGAGAAAGAAGTCACATATGTAATCAAAATGAATCATATCAGCTCCGAACGACACTTTCAGTCGGTGTCGACTATGTCAACTATGTGTGACTCCATCATGCTCCGTAGGACAGTAGCAAGGACTTTATTAACAAACACCAATATAAAACAACGGAATTCAGCTGCAGTATCAACAATAAGAAGTTCATTCTCTATCAAGATACTCTGTGACAGTAACCAGATCACGACCCAGAGGGTGGCAAGTTAGGATGTAATCAGTTCATGACCCAGAGAGAGAAATGTTACGATTTAACCAGATCATGACCCAAGAGAGATGCACGTTAGGATGTAACCAGATCATGACCCAAGGAGAGAAAATTTAGGAAGTGTTCACATTATGACCCAAGGTGAGACAAGTTACGATGTATCCAGATCATAACCCTTGGAGAGACACGTTAGGATGTAAACAGATCTTGACCCAGGGAAAGATAAGTTAGGATGTAAACAGATCATGACCTTGGGAGCTAGGATGTAAACAGATTATAACCCTGGGAGAGAAATGTTAGGATGCAATCAGATCATGACCCAGGGGGAGACATGTTAGGATGTAACCAGGTCATGTCCCAGGGGGATACATGTTAGGATGCATTCAAACCAAGACCCTTAGAGAGATAATTTATGACGTAACTAAATCTTGACCCAGGGAGAGGAATGTTACGATGTAACCAGATCATGGTCCAGGGACATAAGCGTTACGGTGTAATCAGATCATGAAACATGAAGTAAATATGTAACACGATCATAACCCAGGGAGAGAAAAGTTACGTTGTAACCAAATCTTGGTCCAGAGAGAGACAGGTTAGGATGTAACCAAATCATGGCCCAATAGAAGACTAAGCATCATTATGCAAAGAGGTAAGAAGAAAATACAACCCGAAACAGAGGATGAGCAATGGGGGTGCCTACACTGCTGTGTGTTTGCTGTGAACAATAACAGAGCGTTGAATATTGGTAAAACCTAATCTTTACTTTATTGCCGACTCATGGATTATCGACATATTAAGCCATCTACATGATACGGCTGCTTGCAGATCTACCATAGACTCATAAAACAAATCCAACTCATCGCTTATCACAGTGAGGAAAAGTATGACCGAATACTTCGCCTTGTACATAATGTAAAGGTTATATTACATTACTGATTCATAGCTTGAAAATACTTCGAGGCAACTGTTTCATTAAACACACACACACACACACACACACACACACACACACATGCACAAACACACCAACCTACCCACCCACCCCCCACACCCACCCACACACACACACACACACACACACACACACACACTGGAACCAAAAAGATATCATACACATGTATAAGAATGGATGTCAACAATCCCAACAAGAGAGAAGAGCAAGACTGATGCATAATCTCCCCAGACATACTGTTCCTGTAAATTGAAAATAATATACGAACTTTAGAGGATACGAGATAAAAAGCATTCAGAGAGCATAATATATATTTTTTTTTAAATCATAATAGATAAGCATATTATACAATTGTCACCAACTGGCTTGAGGTAGCTCCCGGTTGGGCAACCACTCAGCCAAAATCATTTTCTTCTACTGGTGGTTAGTTCTGGATACAGTTTGAGATCCCCTAACTCTGTCAGAAGGGACTAATTACCACTGACTAATCCCAGAGAGAAAACGTGGAACAAATGTCTGTTATGCTGATTTAAGACACTGTCCCTGATACTCAAGAAAACAGCCAAGAAGTGGCTCGTTGAAGATAGAATATATATATATAGTTTTGGCTGTACTTGGTATCACCAGAAGTGAGAAAGGAGGAGTTAAGACATGCAACGTAATCTGGTTACTTATGACTGCATAGGCAAGATACCTCCCGGACATAGATTCCCACTTCTGGACAATATGTGAGAACCCCCACTAAATGATACAATAATGTGTGTACTTGATTACGCTACACAAACATTTATAAACATTTAGAATTATACAGACAACTGAGTTTAAAATACAACAACTGTGTTTATTATTGCTATTGATGATCATATGATGATGATGATTATATTATGGTATACGTAACTTAAGAGGTCACATAGGTCATGCTTCCCCCAGTGAGACGCAGTTCACTGTCAGATTGAAGGAGTCCAAATTGGTCCCTCACAAGGCTAAGTCACTTCCTGATATGGGTTGTTGACTGTCCATTGCTCCTAAGAGATGTGGAATGAAACGAACGGAGATGGGTAGTATCTACGTCTACACATCTCAAACACATATGTCTATACATTCATATAAACATACATTCAAGTCATAATATATGATGGTATGATGATATATATGATGGCATGTTACATAAACATATATCAGTTCTAAATAAATAAATATATATATGTATATTTTAATACAACTATTTAGAACATCTATAGCTTAAAACATACATTCACATACATTTATGTAATGCAGTGTTTCCCATATAAGTTCACCTCACTTACACTCTCCCTTTCTGATTCATTCATACTGTCTTGTCGGAAGGACTGGTCGCACAGTCATGTCGAACATTAAATGCCTTCCCTGAATCTGTCTGGGATATTGAATGTCCTAAGTCATGTCTGTCCTCATGCAGACATCATGCAGACAAGGTGAACTGGTGCCATTCCTCAAACCAAGTGGTTTCACCATAATCTTGGTAGGCACTCAAAGTGTTGGTCCAAATAATCAATGTTAATTGGACGCTATCAAGAGACTGGTAGCTCTCAGGAATTTCTCCTAAGTAGTCAATCTCCCCAATGTTTAACATCATACAGGATGAATCTAAATGCATCTCCTGTACATGAATAAGCCACACGCTCATGTAGCTTGGATAATGGATTTCTCCAAATTGTCACATACAACAAATCAGACAACCAAGTAGCGAATGCAAGAAGAAAATAGTTCTCAGTGAAATCGTAAAGCTAGAACTGGAACATTAAGTACAAAGAAAATCCACGAGTGTAAAGTTGGGGAGAATATGTAAAACAGGAAACTACACAAGCCTTCAGCCTAGCAGACAAACTAATCAGAATAATGGTTTACCTGGTTTATAGCTAGGAAATTCCATCATAATACTTCGTACAGAAGTCCAACAGAACGAAATGTTAATATTTCTCCAGTAGGTATCCTAAGAATGCTATTGTGAATTTGCGTCTGAAGTCTTGCTGGCCATGCATGTAGTTTTATTCTATTCAATTCCTGGCTAGTTTCCAGGTTGGTTAATTAATATGTCCCATTTTCATTAACTCCGCCTATTTTTCCATGTAAGATGGTTTACCCAGATGGATTAAGTGCCAAATTCTTTTCACCCCTCCTCCTTTCCTGTGGACGGTAGTTTCATTTGTCAATCAAATTGACCGATGTCCCGCCACATTCCTGAAACAATGAATTGGCCCCTGCAACAGACGTTGCGTCATTACATTCCAATCTGCTGTTAACACCCGCCTTCCTGGGTTGCTGGAAAAAAGGTGTCAGCCATGTGTTCCTACTTTGCCGCTGTATTGCAGTAAGGTGTTAGGCATCTGGTTCTAATTTCTCCCTTGTGGTGGCAATTACAGACGTTGTCCTGGCTCCACAAAGTCTGGATTTTAGATAAGGTGTTAGGCCTGCATTATATTGCCGTCTTTGGATCACACGGGGTTTTCCCCTGAGTAGCACTGCCATGTATTATTTCAGACGGGTCTGGCTGACCCTCTTATCTCCCATTCTGCCGTGGCTGGTTCACACGTTAGGTCCTGTTGAACAGTCCCTATTCCAACCGCAGGCTTGTAAACTAACACGTCAATCTCAACTGACTGGCTCCGCGATGTCTGGTTGATCAGAACATCAAAGGGAAAATCTCTTAGATGTAGAGACCAGACATTGCTTTGATCTACCAATGTAGTAAAAATGATAGTGCGGGCTCTAAGTGACTCTGTATTTTTCTCTTACGTTTTTATCCTCTTCTGGGGAACGTTTATTCTTTTAGAGAATTTTAGAAAAATATTGTGGGCTCTGTAATTCCTTGAAAACTTGGGTAATTATGATGCTGCCGGGGCTGTCCCGTCACACAATGCATATTGTACAGTATTGAATGCAGACAATGAACAAGATCTGCAATATTTGGTACAAGCGGTTACTGCACACAGTGAACAACTAATCTTAGAAATAAATTGCGAGAAGTCTGGATTATCGTCCTTTCAAATAAGAAATAAATATTACGACTAACCATCCAAGTATACGTGAAACTTCTTCTACACGCGAATGAATACAACTATCTCTCAAGAGTCATAATATCTGATTGAAGGCTCATTGTAAAGAGTAGACCTAGAATCGCTTTAGCTGAAGTGTAATATATATTACAGTCGATATATTAAAATGTAGAATGTTATGTGGCATAACTTATGTCCAACAATATATAACAGCTGTCACCTGACGTGAGAAACAGCATGTTTGCAATGCAGAAACAGCAATGCTGTATAGATGGTATACTGTTACATGCAGTAGGCGCATTGGAAATAAGCTGACACGTTGGGATACATCGAACAACAGTAGACATGTAGTTTCTATGGATAATGAAAATAAAACCATGGACGGATAGAGAACCAAATGAAAGAGTTCTACAAGACACAAGTGGCAGCCTTAAACTGATTAGATAAATTAGACGTATGATAGTCGACAGTTGTGTGGGCACGTCATGAGAATATATAATCTTGAAAACTTAGTGACAACTGGCAAAGTTGATGGGAAAAGACGAAGAAGAAAAGCGAAAGATAAATACATGGATGACTTGGCGACATGGCATATTTCTCGCACATGATGATGGTGAATATGGTGATCTGTGTCTCTGTAGAGTGTTTTGTATATGTGTTTGTTGTCCAGTGTCTCTGTATATTACATTGTAGATCTATGCCGCCGGACTTTATATCGTAGATCTTATACTCTTTACATTATATATACTCCGTATATTTTTCTTTTTTTTTGCATATCCTTTACAGGACATCGCTGTCAACAGCAGCATCTTTCAGCTGTCTGTTGATTTCTTGGCAAGATTACGCTCAGTAATTTGCCATTGCTTTCTGAGCGGCCGGCTCAGTATCCCACAAGTCACCAGCGGGGGTCGAACCGCTCCCATTGTCTCCCGCTACGAGACTCTGCGTGATAAACGGGATTACGGAGAAAGTGTTGTAACCCCTCAGCCAGAGAGACCGGCACTCCGTATATACCCCTCATAATATATACTATTTATATTGCGGATCTAATGTTTCCGGTAAGATGGCGACGATGTCGCGGTGTTTTGTTCAGAGGACGCAAATGTTTGTGTTGTTTTTTTCTGGGGAGGATGTGTTGTTATTTCGTAGTCGTTTTCAAAAGATGTTCACAAGAAACCACAGAAGACAGGTTGTGGGATGAAATTTTGAGGGCTGCCAACAGATAGTTGCTGGTTATGGTAGGCAGAAGATCTCTTTATCTAGACAATGGCTACGGTCACCGACCAGTATGGTCACTGCCAGGAATTAAAGTAATGACAATCTACCTTCTTTAAAGATGCCTAGTTTATCATGATTCGCTTAATAACAGGTACACCGAAGATATACCTACAGAATAATTTAATTATGCATTTATTGCAATCACAAAGAAATCAGGAGCCGTGGAATGTGATCAACATCGTAAAATTAGTGTAATGAGTCGTATCACACAGATTTTGCTAAGAATTATATATCATGCAAAGAGTTAAGAAGAAAATACAAACTGAAATAGGAGGAGAACAAAATGGGATTGTAGAAAGCAAGGGTACAATAAATGCTGTGTGTATGCTGAGAACAGTAATTGAACGCTCTATAGAAGTAAACATGTAGATCTACATCTTTGCTTTATTGAGTACACAAATTATTTCGATAAAGTAAGACATGTCAACATGATAGAGATGCTTGCAGATCTACAAATTCATAGGAAAGAAATTAGACATAAAACAATATTTTTTTAAATATATTGGAAACAACAATCTGTCATAGGAATTGATGATGAAGTAGGTCAATATCAGCATATTAAGAGAAGTGTGAGATATAGATATGTAATGTTTCCAGATCTGTTTTTACAGTACAGTGAAAATATTTTTAGAAATGTACAGGATACGAAAGGAATCATCAATGGAGGAAGAAACGTCAATAACATTAGATATGCAGATGATATGACGACATGGACTATACGAAGAAAGAGAAGCAACGAGACAAAGAGAACCATGCAAGCTAATCCAATCTCTGCCAGCTATATGAGATATCTGGTAACATCGCAAATGCCAGTTTTCCTTGTCACAATCTTTGGTCTCCACAGCGATGAGATCTTGCAGTTATGCTTTGATGTAATTAAAAAGTCTTTCCTTATTTGTAACGATCTCTTGGGGCATGCTGAGAAAAGTGAAGACGGGCACGTTTCGCGCATAGTGGCATTCTGCAATACAAAAGTCGAAGATAGAAAGCATGGGTTGGATCTTTTCCCCAGGACCTGCTAGTGTGATGGAAAACGAGCAGGCGGATAGATTGACTGGATCTGCACAGCAGAGTGGTGTATTGGTGCATGATAAGGCAGATGTGTTAGAGAGAATGGTGGGCCAGGAATAGACCAGATGTTCTTACGGTAGGACTAGGGGAGCTACCGGCCTGGAAAGGACACCTGGGCCAATGCTGCAACTTTTGCATTTGATGTCTACAAGGGCTTCCAGGATAAACAGGAGACAGTGGCGGTGGCTCTTCACCTGGAGGATGCGTATAACAGGGATTAGGATATGATCGGTTAATACACACACTGTTGGACATGGAGGTCTGCCCTTGCCTGGTTAGATGGGTTGCGGGCAGTCGTTATGAGCATAAGGTTGCACTGAGCATGGGTACCTGGACTTTCTGACCCCTGTAGTATTACACATGGGTTGCCGCAGGGATCTGCCTTTGTCCCAGGTGCTCTATAATGTCAAAATCTCAGCTATTGAGACACCAGTTGTGGGTAGAATTCTTGACATTTGCAGATGATGTGCTGGTGTACAGACAGGGCAGAGACAGGGCCAGTTTGTCGAAAAACGTACAGGTGGCGGTAAACAAGGTGACGGAGTGGTGCACGGACGCAGGGGCCATTATAAACCCAGACAAGGTATCAGTTGTGTGTACTGCCTGGATAACCGGATCTGCAAGGCAGATGTCCCATGTATTATGTTGAATGGATGTCCTCTTAGTCGAGACAGTAAATTGAAGTCCTTGGGTATCACCTTTGACAGGTGTTTGTCTTTTAAGGATCATGTAGAAGCTTTGGTGGTGATGGCTGGTAGAGGACTTAATGCATTGAGGGCTATGGCAGCAACCGGGGTAGATGAGAGGATGCTGTACAGGCTCTTTCAGCAGTTAATAATTTCTGTCATTGAGTATGGTTTGGGGCTGCTGACAGTATCAAAAAGCCAGCTTGAAAGGTTGGAGCGCATACAGAATGCTGCCATGCGGTTAATACTGGGGTGCACAAAGGACACACCAATTATCTGCATGAGGCATATCCTGACGCTACCTACAGTGACGGATAGGCATAGGGTCCTTCAGGCCAAATGGTACCTGAGAGTTGCCGCAGACAGAGATCACCCGCTGCATGCAGCAATGGATATGGTAAAGGGTCATAGACTAAGACGAGGCAGGTCCTGGATGGTACAGGTAGAACTTTCTATTAGTCAAGTGTGTGATCTAGAGACCATCAATCGTGAAAGAGAGTAGGTTGAAGTTCCGGAAGACATGACGGACTGGCACAATGTAATAATAACAATGGGTCCTAAGTGCAGAGAATGGGCAGCGGGCTGCACTAAGTTTGAAGTGCAACAGCTGATCCAGAGCAACACACATCAAGGTGTCATAGTCATCTACACCGATGGGTCAGTGGTGAGAAACAGGTGTAGTGGCTGGGGCTTTATTGCAAAGGCTAATGGGCGAGTCTTGAAAAAGGAGAACCTGACATATGAGACTACCACCTCCAGCATGAGAATGGAGGTGGAGGCAGTAACAGCGGCATTCCGGTGGCTAGAGGAGACTACTGCAACACACGTTGTGTTCATTACGGATTCAAAGAGTATGCTTTTCAAGGTGGAGAAAGGAATGTTTCGTGTGGAATGGCTCTCGTCGTTTCAAAGGTCATAGATTGTGAGAATTGTGTGGATATTTTGCCCTGGCCATATGGGTGTACGGGGGAATGAACAGGCTGATATGCAAGCAGGGAATGCACCTCTTAGTGGTATTTTGCCTATGGACAAGGGGGAGGTGGTCGTGCGCTTGTGGGACCAGGTGGAGAAGGTGGAGGAACAGATTGAGAACCCATATGTGAAAAGAATGAGATTGCGGGGGATCGGCAGCGTTTCTAGAAGAATCTCAAAACTGAGAGGGAAGACCGGGAGAAATTTTAATCAGATAGCAGTGGATAGTAGTATTACTCTTCGCTGTTTGTTGAACGAGGGGATTGAATACGTATGGGAATGTCCTAAGTGCAATGATGTCGGTTCTTAACTCAACTCAACTCAACTCAACTCTTACGGTAATCCTAAGAATGGTCACAAGAGCAGATACGCATACTACACCTGGTACCATTAGTAGTGGGACTCTTTGCTGGCTGTTAAAGATGACGACGGAGCACGTATGGACATGTCCAGAGTGTTGTGGTTTGAGTGCTTGCCTCAACCCGATGCATAGAGATAATCAGCGAGAGAAGGTAAGCAGCACATAATGATATGAACAATATAAGCAGATGAAACATTTATTTTTGTTGGAGATCAAGCTATTTGCAGAGACATGATCGCCTAAACCGGTTTGTTATTCAGGTAATGATACTGATGATGGATAATGTAATATTAAAACATACTAACGTACGTAGTTCTATTAGCTCGTGTTCCACGGTGTTCTTTATTGATCCCTTTTTACAGACATGCAGCTCACAGCCGTTCATATAGAACTCGTCGCCCACCGGATGACATTTGTCCCCACCCCCCTGGCAATCTAGGAGTCAGATATACAAATAAATCCGCTCAGTTTGTTAGTTAGTGATCATCATCATCACGTACCAATTACATTATTGTTTTAGTGCAACAACATGTCAATGTATTTAATTATGTGAGTACTTTACTAGCAGTATGTGAAAGATGTATTAACGAAGTTAAATGTAGAATTGCCGAGATATTGGCAACTTTTCACAAGATGAAGAATATTTTCTGCAATTTATTCTTGAAACGTGCGAGGAGAAAAACAGTTTTTATGTGTTCTTTATTTTAAGTTCACTAGCAGTTTCGTGCTATGGGTCGGTCATGTGATATCGCCATCACATTGTGTAGGATCACGCAAAGAGGTATAGGTGGTCACTTTATTCCTCACTTTGACAAGCGCCGAAGCCAGCCGACAATAATGATGATGATGACGGTGGTGACGATGATTTGCATTGACCCAGGAACTCGTTGTGCACGACGCCATTATCATTTGGTGAACAGCGAAAACGCCTGCATTCATGCATAAAGTACTCGGAGCCCAGAGGGTGACATGTTTTCTCAGCATATCAATCTAGATGTCAGACATACAACCGAATCAACTCAGTTTGTACACTAGTCACCATCATCATGTGTCAAATACATTATTGTATGGTGTCAATTTAATTAAATAGTTGGGCACATCAAATGATGAATAAGATCAGAAATGAAGAAATCATGACTAAAGTGAAGGTTATAACTGCACTAGATTTTATTAGAAGGCAGCATGTCAAATGGTTTGGCCATGCAAGTAGATTACCAACTAACAGCATACCACAACAAGCAATGATGTACAGACCAGAGGGACGCAGAGGAAGAGGTCGACCACATAAACAATGGTCGCAGGGAATAACAGAGACCATGAGAATATCGATACATGAAGCCCTAAGCGGGTACTCTCCCGCTGTTTATACTTCACCTCGACACCGTAAGATACAAGGGGAACATGATGAGATGAGATGAGATAATGGGAAAACAAAATAATCACACACTAATAATTTAAATTTAGAATTACTTCAGAAAGAAGTTAAAAGTACAACTTCTAATTAAAGAAGTTAAATGTACAATAGCTAAAGACATAATTATATGTAGATTAGCACTCATTCATTCAGTAGCATGTCCTTTGCAGAACCTCGCTCCCATAACAACCTTCCGGAAAACCTCTCGATCACAAGCAAGATGTAACGCGTCTGATACACCCATCTGGAGATCATCCGCCATATCCTGCACCCATCTTCTCTTTGGCCTTCCTCTTCCTCTCTTCCCATGCATATACCCTTCCATTTTCTAGATTAGCACTAGAACAAAAAATACATAAAGAATAGTCGACGGCAGAAGTTCAACATACACTAGCTAAAGAAATACGTTCTGTGTAGAATAACCTAAGAAAGAAGATATGAGTTGAACAGCTAACGGGAAAACAATGTTAATGCAGAGTAGCTAAAGAATTAAGTTATATTTATAACAGCTTCAGAAAGAAGAGCAACGTAGAATAGTTAACGATAGAAGTAACAACTGTAGAATAGCTTCAGAAAGAAGTTGAAAGTACAATTGCTAATTAAAGAAGTTAAATATAAAATACCTAAAGGGAGAGGTTAAATGTAGAATAGCTAAAGAAAGAAGTTAAATGTAGAATAGCTTTAAGTAAGAAGTTAAATGTAGAACCGATAAAGAATGTGGTTAAATGTAGAACAGCCATAGAAAGAAAATACATGTAGAATAGCTAAGTACAGTTAGTTGCATATCCTTTACAGGACGTGGCAGTAATCCCCAGCATTTGTTTTTATGTTTGTGATGGTCTTGGCAATTATTCGTTCAGTAGTTTGCCATTGCTTTCTAAACGACCGTTACCCATACCATTTGGTAAAAAACAAGTAAAAAAAGAGCGCAACGTAGTCTGCTACCAAATCGAGTGCAGCTGTGTTTAGAACGCGAGTATCTGGGATCACGAACTGCGTCCGTATCCCTTCGCAATGGAGCCGGCATGAAAACTATACGTGAATGAGAAAATATGTTTCGCTGGAGATGTGAAATTTGAATAGACAGGATCGTCAATGCTAGATGGTTAATACATCAATGCTGATGAATGTTGTAGTATAACAACACACACTGACTTACAACGTTCTATGAACACGCTTGAAACAATGCCATCTGAATCTCGTGAACACAGATGAAGTTGGCACCCTCGAATAAAGTACTTGGAGCCCACAGGGAAACTTGCGTTCCCTTCCTGGCAATCTAGGTGTCAGACATACAGATACCTCAAGTCAGTTTGTAGGTTAGTCATCATCATTATCATCGTGTCAAATGCATTAGTATATGGTGTCAATGTATTTACGTATGTGGGTACTTTAATGACAGTAAATAGCGGATGTATTAAATTAATTTAATGTACAATAAGCCAAGATGAGAGTTACATGTAAAATAGTCCAATAGGGAAATTAATTATAGTTACATGTAGCATAGCTAAAGAAAGATATTAATTATAGAATAGCTATAAAAGGAAGTTCAGTGTAGAATATCCCAAGACAGAACTCGCTATACTGTTGTTGTACATGTATGCTAGTTCCTCTAGCTTGTTGTCGGTACACATATTTATGTCGTCATATCTTATGCCATCTCGCCCTGGAGCGCTGTTTTTTTTTTATCGTTTAAGCGCAGCCTTGATTTCTTTCACTGTCACTGTGCCTATATCTGAAATGTTCTGGGCTTTGCACCTATCTGAGGTGACGTCCTTGGCAAGAGTTTGGCCTCTCATATCTGTCTGGTTGCTATGCTCTAGATAGCGCTCGAAGAGGGCTTTGCCCTTGTTCTCGTCAGTCCTCTGCCAGATGAGGTCAGCACCTTAGAAGTGAGAAATACACTTATTGTTGACTACCCCACTCATACTTTTATGTAGTCGCCAGAACAATTTCGGTGACTTGTCTGTGCTTACTCTTTGACATACTTCTGCCCATTTTGCACTTCAAACCACCTTAACCAGTTTTTACTTAACTTACTTTTGTGTGCATATTAGTTAGTTCGTCGTGGTTCAAACTTCACGGCAACGGGTCGCCCCCATTATGCTTCGTTCCTGTGACTGTGAATATCACACAAAATGCTCCTCACTGACCAATGTGAAAAGTAGAACAGACAGGAGTCTCGGCAAGGCAACATCCGGAACAGGTACACTGTGCAGAATGCAGCCACCAGAATGCCAACACAAAAGTCCTCCACGAAAAACAGTTCATCGTGCATTTCTCTTTCTTAGTGCATGCAGGGACTAGGATTGGCAATTCAGTTCTTCTTGACGAAATTACATGTAGCATAACTAAATAAAGACGTTATAAGTGAATTCGCTAAAATTAGAAGGTAAATAAAGAATTACTCCAAAAAAAAAATGAAGTTAAATCTAAAACTGATAAAGAAAGATGTCAAATGAAGTACTGCTTAGGAAACATTTTAAATGTAGAATAGCTAAAGACAGACGCCACATTAGAACAGCTAAGAGAGAAGTTCGATGTAGAATGGCCCACTAAATAAATTCAAAGTAGAATAGTCCAAGAAAAAAATTTAAATTCAGAATAGTCCAAGAAATAAGATTAATGTGAAATAACCACACAATCAAGTTAAATACAGCATAACCCCAGAAAGAGGTTTCAAGTATAACCCCAGAACGAAGTTAAACGTAGAGCTGCTAGAGCAGTGTTTCCCAACGTGGGGCCCATGCCCCACAGGGGGACAATTCGATTGTTAAGAGGGGCAATTCGAAAATGGACTCATCCAGAGTTTAAGTTAACAGTATGGCGACTTTCAGTCACTACTCGAGCTGGATAAACGTCCAGTATATATAACTTCTGTGCACCATGTCAGTAGCCGTGATTTCATTATTAGACGTTAGAGTTGAACTTCTGGTTATATTCGGCCGGCACTAAGCATTTCGCGCTATTTGTTCTGAAATGCGCGAAATGCTTAGTGCCGGGATCTCAGTTTCTGCAGTGTTTCGCAGTAATGCTAAGCATTCACCGTTGGTGTTAATTTGAAATAAGCGTCCGTTAAATTGTTGTAAAAGTCTAGTTGTTCTAAAAAAATATATACATTGTATAAATATAAGTGTTATATAAATGGTATGTAAATTCAATTGGTATTTTTTTTTATATTTATTTTAGTTTTAGAAATATAATTTTCCATAACAATTTGTCAAATAAAAATGTATGTTGTTTTTGCGGTGGGGTAAATGCGCCATACATATTTAAATATGCATTTTCAGTCTACGTTTACTCCAGTTCATATTATTTTTTTTAGTTTTTAATTGATTTTATATTTATTTATTTCAGCCCATAGTGAAGTGAATGGTGCAAGCAAGAAAAAAATTCGTCAGTATGCGGAGGAATATTTAAAATTTGGTTTTATACCCCCTGTCCACGATGAATGGTCACCTTTTTGTCTTTTATGCCAACAATGTTTGACCAACGAATCAATGAAACAAAGTCGTTTTGAGGCATATTTGAAGGCGAAACGTAATGCTCATATTAATTCAGATTTGAATTACTTTCAAACTTTAAAGAAATATTTTGAAAAAAGGAGTAACGTTAAAATCTCTATTTACTGCTCATAATCGTACTCTTGAGGCTAGTTATCAAATTCCATTACTCATCGCTAAATCTGGGAAAAGTCATACTATAGTGGAGAATTTAATCAAACCATCAATATCAGTATTTCTTAAAACGGTTCTGGAAAAAAGATGACATAAGACGTTAAAGCTATGCCACTAAGTAACAATATTGTTAGCAGAAGAATAGGCAAAATGAGTGAGGATATTGAAATACAACTTGTTTAAAAGCTTAAAACAAGAAAATTCTCTGTGCAAATGGATGAATCAACTTTGAGAGGCAGTAAGGCCGTACTTATAACTTACGTAAGATATATTGATAAAGGTGATTTTGCTGAAGAAATGTTGTTTTGTAACTCATTAGAAAGCACAGCTACTTCCAAAGATATATATATATATATATATATATTAAGCTGAAATAAATTACTTAGATGTCAATAAAATAACAATAAAAAATATAACATCTTGTACTGCAGATGGTACTCCTAATATGATGGGGAAGAAAATGGTTGCTTAAAATTTATGAAAGATGAGAATCCAGAAATGCTTCTTGTGCATTGTGTTATTCACAAGTAAAAACCTGGTAGCTAAAAACATTTCGCCTGTTCTAAATAAAGTACTAAATTTAGTTATAAAGTGGATCAATGCTATTAAAGCTATTGCCAAACGTGAACGTCTCTTCAATTTGAAGAACAAAATGAAGACCATGTGAGACTTATATTTCACACTGAAGTAAGATGGCTATCGAAAGCGAACTGCTTGAAAAGATTAATGGAACTATTTGATACTCTTAGTGATTTTTTAAGCGGCAAACCTGAAATGAAACATCTGTTAACGGTCGATGGTAAAGCATTTGTGAGTCATTTAGCCGATATCTTTGAAAAACTAAATATATTAAATAAACAACTTCAAAGAACAAATATAACTCTTGTTGATGCAAAGGCGAAGATATTTGGTTTCATTACATTTATAGAATTATGTCAGACATATATTTATAACAAACATTTTGAACAGTTTCATTGGTCTCAAAAATGTGAAGTGACTAATACCGCTATATATGTTATTGTCGAGCATCTGAAGATTGTATCGGCTGATTTAAAAGAAAGATTTTCTGATTTGAAACAAATTGATTTCCCAAGTTGGATGATGCAGGGAATGTTAGTGGATTTATCTGATATTTAAAATATGCAGTATCAAGAAGAACTCGCAGAAATCCAAAATATTGAGTCAATTAAAACGTTATTTAATATAAAAGGAGCCATGGCATGGCTTTGTGAGGAAACCGAAATCAAATATCCAAATACAAACAAATGTGCAAGAGAACTATTGTTACCGTTTCCATCTTCAAATTTAGCTGAATACGGCTTTTGTGCCATAAATTATCTGCTGCCAAAATTTTTTTTAGAAAATCGGCTGGATATAACAAAATGAGGAGACTTGTGACTGAAGTTAACTAAATTGGAACCTGACATACAATCTCTTTGCAGCAAGCATCAAGCGCAAGGATCTCACAAAATTTAAATAATAAATAATTACTAATAAATAATATAGAAAATTCGTTCATTAAAATTATTTTGTACTTGAATTTCAGTTCTCCATTATATGGCTTGAGAATTTACTTACTGTGTTTGCTCAATAATTTCGTTGTGATTTCTCCCTAAAACCTATCATTGAAGTTTCGTAAGTGAACATTTCAATTTTTGAATATTAAAAATTATGTATATGTTGTGGGGTTGTGGGGGAGGGGGGCATAAGAATTTTAGAAAAGCTTAGATGGGGCATAGCACACAAAAGGTTGGGAAACACTGTGCTAGAGAAACAGTTTTAATGTAGAATAGTTCAAGAAACAATTTAAATATATAATTTCCAATGAAAGACGTTCATTGCAGTGTAGTCTAAGAAAGAATTTGCCCGTGGAACAGCCAACGAAATAAATTAAATGTAAAACAGTTCAAGAAAGAAATTAAATGTAGAATAGTAGAAGAAATAATTTAAATATAGAATATCCACGGAAAGACGTTCATTGTAGATTAACCCAAGAAGAAGAATTGCTGAGGAAACAATTTTAATGTAGAATAGTTTATAAAACAATTTAAATATATAATTTTTCAATGAAAGACTTTCACCGTAGTGTAGTCCAAGAAAGTAGTTGCTTGTAGAACAGCCAACGAAATAAATTAAATGTAAATCAGTTCAAGAAAGAAGTTAAATGTAGAATAGTTCAAGAAATAGTTTAAATAGAGAATACCAAGTAAAGACGTTCTTTGTAGACTAGTCCGAGATAGAATTTGCTTGTAGAAACAGAAACTCACAATAATAAATTTAAAAAAAAGCATTTGAAGAAAGACGTTAAATGTGATATAGTTAACTAAAGGAGTTACATGTAGATTAACTTAAGAAAGACGTTTAATGTCTAAAACAACGTAGAAAAAGGTAAACGTAAACTTTCTACAGAAAGAAGATACATGTATAACTACTAAATAAAGAAGTTAAATTTAGTATACCTCAAGATAAATGTTCAATGTACGGTTGGGCGTCAAATGAAAACGTTAAAAGTGTGATACAAATTACAATAATCACGCCATTGTCTCGTAACCTGTAACTGTTGTTTTTAAGGATATCAAAAATCTTCAGCACGTGCCATCACACGCAGCCATATATTGCGCATTCTAAAGACAGTTTAATGATGGCCAACTCACTTTTGACATGCACCAAAGAGGAGCAACTTTCTGTTATCCGTTTTTTGATCAGTGAAAAGGTGAAACATAGAAATTTATTGGCGAATGAAGACCCAGTATGGTCATTTATCCCTGTCAGTCCAACAAGTGTATGAGTGGAGTAGGAAGTTTCAATATGGCATGACTTCTGTGACAGACTGTTCACGAACGGTTCGGGCACACCGAGTAGTGACCTCAGAGTCGATTGCAACAGTTGAAGGCCTTGTACAAATATAAAAGAACAACAACAACAGCGGATTGACTGTTAGAGACATTATCACACATCTTGACATCAGTCAAGGTTGATCACACCCCATCAACCATGATGTGCTACGGTACCACAAAGTGTCTGCAAGGTGAGTGCCACGGCAGCTTACTGCATAATTGAAACAATGACACATTGATGCGTGTCAAGAACGTTTGGAGTGCTTTGAAGCAGAAGGTGATGGTAATTGTTACTGAAAATGAAACCTGGATTCTCTGTCGTGAGCCGCAAATGGAGAGAGCTAGCAAGGAATGGCGTCATCCCTCCTAACCGAAAGAAAGAAGTTTCCCACGCAGTCATCTGAAGGAAAGGTTATACTGACTTTCTTGTGGGATGAACGAGGCGTTATTTTAAAGTACTACATCAAGAGGGAAACCTGTCACCAGTTATACGTATACAGATCTTCACAGAATCATCTTCGACCCGCATTCATATCCAAATGACATGGACTTCTGAGTAAAGGTGTCTTTTTGCAACAAGGCAATGCTCGAAACCATACTGTCCGTTTAACGGTTAAAGCCATAGAAGATCATTTTCAGTGCGCACAACATCTCCCGTACTCGCCAGACCTAGCCTCAAGTGATTTCCACCTTTTCGGACAACTCAAGTCAACTCAAAGGAGTCAATGGGAGGAGTGACCTTTCGGTCCGATGAAGAGGTACAGCAGGTGATGCATGAATGGTTACGCACACGACCAAGAAAACTTTTTGTCTACAGGAATCCAAGCACTTTATCGGCGCTGGAGGACATGCATTTAAGGCAATGGTGATTACATCGACACTTGATACATTTCTTATTCACTTTTTTCAGGGTATAGGTACAACACCCCCCCCCCCCCCCCAAAAAAAAAAAAAGAAGAAGAAGAAGAAAGAAACATAATTAATGTTTCTGTTTGTAGCCTTCTCGTAGAATAGCACAAGAAAGAAGTCCAATCTATAATGGCTAAACAGAGACGATAAATGGAGAATAATAGTCCATGCAAATGCAGCTTTCACAATATGTAGAATATACTTTGCAATATATCTTTGCAAACCGAGGTAAGAAAGCGAGTTCATAACTGCTATCATGTGCCAGTTCTAATGTATGGAAGCAAATTATTGACAATTAGGAGATTAATGAGGAGTTATGGCGAGGGGAAATTACGTAATTTCTAGGAAAATCTAACTGAGAAGAATTGAGGGTATGACTGGAAAGTAACTAATGAAGAATGGGCTACGTAAAAAACAGTGTTGATACAATTAGCTAGAATATCAAAGTATGAAAACTGGATAGTTACAGAATATGCGGATGGAACGCGGAAAGGGCAGAAAAGGATTAATGAAGTTTGAACCAAATGACTTTGTTAGTGCAATTTTGATATAAATGGTATGGCAAATTACTAAGAGAAAAACGTTTGGCAATACATGTTCCAGCACAACATGAAGTATAGAAGAAAGTGAAAACGGAGACTAGTAACAGGCAGAACGTGGCACAGGTAGAAAGATAATGCCAGTTTGAACGCCTTGTATAAGAAACAGCATTATGTTATGCATTGTCACACATCTTGACATCAGTCAAGGTTGATCACACCCCATCAACCATGATGTGCTACGGTACCATAAAGTGTCTGCAAGGTGAGTGCCACGGCAGCTTACTGCAGAATTGAAACAATGACACATTGATGTGTGTCAAGAACGTTTGCAGTGCTGGTTTTTATGTGGTGGGTGATGTGATATGGCCATCACATTGTGTAGGGCCACACAAGGAGGAATAGGTGGTCAGTTGTTCCCTCACTTTGACAAGGACGAGATCAGTCGTGGAATCAGAGTCCCATCATGTCGACGAAAGAGGTTGAATATACAGGGTGGAGCAAAATGATCTGACACATTTGTAACTTTAATAAAACTAAATTAGAATAAATGAACAAAACTGTATTTTTATTTATCAAATGTACAAATGATGCCATTTTGTTTTATATTGTTTGAATAATGATTTGTGTGGGGAAATTCAACAACAGGTTCCCCGTACTGCTATTGTGATTTTCAGTGACGAGGCCCATTTTCATTTGTGTGGAAGCGTGAATAAGCAAAATTTCCGCTATTGGTCCCAAAACAATTCTCATGAGTTACAATACCACCCCTTGCACAGTCCTCATGTAACTGTATGGTGGCCGATAGTAGAATTTGGCATTTTGGGTCCGTACTTTTTTGAAGAAGACAATGTTACAGTGACCGTTAACTCTGACCGATATTGCGTGTTGCTGGACACTTTACTGGGACCCAAACTGGATGAACTTGACGTCAGAAATAATGGTTCGTTCCAACAAGATGGCGCACCAGCCCACACGTCTAGACGTTCAATGGAAATTTTAAGGGAGATGTTCCCCGATCATTTAATTTCATTCCGACGTGACCTCGGTTGGCCTGTCCGATCATCTGACTTGACCCCGTTTGATTTATTTCTCTGGGGATACCTAAAATCAAAGGTATACATTCATAGCCCCCGATCTATTGAACAATTGAAAGATGAAATGATCCTCCGAGTTATGGACAACTTTCGCGAACGTCTTCAACAGTGTGTGGACAATAACGGCGAACATTTGACTGATGTAATTTTTAAAAGATAATGAAACAAAATAACATCATATGTACATTTAGGAAATAAAAATACGTTTTTTCATTATTCAAACAACATAAAATGAAATGGTATCATGTGTACATTTGATCAATAAAAATAATTTTTTTGTTCGTTTATTCTAATTTAGTTTATTGAAGTTACAAATATGTCAGATGATTTTGCCCCACCCTGTATATTGAATTTCTTTCGTCATTATGAGAAGAAATGGATTGGAGAACTTATTGACAACTGGCAAGATCGAGGGGAACAGACCAAGAGGAAGACCGAGAGGAAAATACATGGATGTCTTGGCCATGTGGCATGGACGAGACAGGAACACTTAACTGATCCACGAGTCTGGTGATCGAGTGAAATGACGAGTCATGACCGCCCACGCTTTCCGGCATGGCACATGATATATATATATATATATATATATATATATATATATATATATATATATATATATATATATTATATATATTATATATATATATATATATATATATAGACCAAGAAAGTAGTTCAATGTAGAATATATAAAGGAGCAAGTTCAATGTAGACTAGCTAATGAAAAAAACTTAAATATAGGGATACCCCCCCCCCCCCCCCCGCCCCGGCAAAAAATGTTCAATATAGAATAGCCTAAAATAAAAGTCAAATGCTGAATAGCTAAAGAAAGAAGTTACATTTTTAATTGTTCCAGAACGAAAGATGATGTAGAATAGTTAAAAATAGAAGTAAAGTTTGTAGAATAGCTAAAGAAAGTAGTTAAATATACTATGGGCAAATGAAGTTAAATGTATAATAGCTAACCAAAGAAGTTACAAGTAGAATAGCTCGAGAAAAAATTGAGATGTAAAATTGCTTTAATTAAAAATCTACCCAAAGTATTTCAGAATCCTCGCCGCTGTTACGGAGTTTGTGCACTGAGCTGAGTTTCTCAGGACTCAGGTTGGGTAAGAGTAGAACGGAGCATCTATGGGTTATACCCGTGTTCCGTGATGTTGAAACGTCGGCTAAACTAAACTAAATTATCTATAGAACAACTTATATGAAGAATAGCCGAAGCAAAACTTCTAAGAAGAATTGCTCAAGAACGAAGATAAGCGTTGAATAGGTAATTTTAAAAAAAAAATATCATGCAGAATAGCTAAAAACAAGAGGTTAAATTTATAATAGTCCCAGAAATAAGTTTAATGTAGAATAGGTCAAGAAATAAGTTAAGTGTTAAATAGCTAATGGGACACACACAAAAACATATGTAAAGAAAGAAGATACACTTAGAATAATCCCCTAGATACGTGTAATGCAGAAGAGCTAAAGAAAGAAATTAAATGTCGAACGGCTCAAGCTAGTCAAGATTGTGGTCTCATTATGAATAGAGAATAACTATAACATAATATAGCAGTGTAACATTTTGAAGCAACAGATAAATAAAGACAAGCACAAAACCACACTTAATAATGGTGTCGGACAATAAGTGGATGAAATAATATGTTTCGCTGGAGAATAACAATTTGATGAGACATGGTCGCCTATGCTAGCTGGTTAATGAAGCGACGATCATGATGATGACGTATGTTGTAGTATATAAACACGCACTGACTTACCACGTTCTATAAACACGCTTGTCATACCGCCATCTGATTCTCGTAAACACTGGTGAAGTCGGCAGCCTCGAATAAAGTACCGGGAGCCCACAGGGTAACATTTGTTACCATGTTGGCAATCTAAGTGTCAGACATACAGATGACTCAACTCAGTTTGTAAATTAGTCATCATCTTCATGTGTCAAATGCATTATTGTATGCAGTCAATGTATGTAAGTGTTTATGTACTTTAATAGCAGCAAATGGAAGATGTATTAAAGCAATTCACATAAAATAACACAAGATTGGAGTTAAATGTAACATAATCCAAGAGATAAATTAATTATAGTTAAATGCAGAACAGCTAAAGAAACATGTCAAGTATTTAATAGCTCTAAAAAGAAGTTCACTGTAGAATATCCCAAGAAAGAAGTTATATGTAATAAACGAAAGAGAGAAGTTAGATAGCGTATAAAGAATAAGGAAGTTAAATGTAGAATAGCTTACTAAAGAAGTTGAATGTGTGGATTAGCTACAATTAGAAGGTAAATATTGAATAACCGTCAGAAATAAGATAATTCTAAACCTGCTAAAGGCAGATGCTACATGCAGAATAGCTAACGAATGACGTTAAAATAGAATAGCTAAGAAAGTAATTTAATGAAGACAAGCCCATTAAAGAAATTCAAAGTAGAATCGTCCAAGGAAAAAGTTAAATGCAAAATAGTCAAAGGAATAAGATTAATGTGGAATGATCACACAACAGAAGTTAAATGCAGAATAACCTGAGAAAGAAGTCATATGTAACGTGCACTGTGCACAGATTCTCCGGACTCAGGCTTGAGTTAGGAGTAGAACGGATCACTAATGGGTTGCACCCGTGTGCCGTTATGTTGATCCATCGACTAAACTAAACTAATTGTCACATGACCGGCCGTATGTTCTGCCTCGCAGCCAGTTCTGACACGGGAGACCACCGCACTATTTCTAGCCGACGGTAGTCCAAAGGGAATTCCCCTGTCTGGACTGTTCTCCAACATTCTCGAAGCTCGTTCGGAAGTTTCTCTTGATCGGAAGAGAGCTCAACTTTCTGAAACTGCGTCTCCCGTGTAATTGGGGCATGCTTCTCCCGAGAAAGTCGCTTGTTTTGCTGCAAGCGAATTCTCCCTTTCCCGAGAAGTGTCCCAAGGTCGGCGGTTAACATTCGCCAGTTGTGTGATTGATTCTTAACCATGACGACGCCTGTCTAGCGGCAAGTGGTGTATTCAAAGAATTTAAAGATTCTATACATATACTAGAGCCCCGTTGGACAAGATCTGTTCATGTCTGGAGGTAAATTAATTTACTATCAAGGCCAATACGCGAATACGGCGGTCAGTGAAAATGGGCTCCGTGGGTAGTGCGAAGTTAGGTCATGCATATTAAGTATGCATTATCGAACGAAGACAGCTACATTGGGGCGTGTAATAGTTTGTTTTAGAATTCATTGTTAGAGCGCGTCATTCCCGCCACCAGCTAGTTGTTATCAAATTAAATGGGGATGTGATAGACCCGTGGTCTTATTCACATTTAAAAGAACTATGCATGCCATGGCTTCTCGAAATCGTTATTTCGAAGCGCATCGTTCCATCGGCACAAATAAACGAGGTGTTGTGGTTTGCTGCTGGCGAAAGGAGTCGAGTGCGAATCGATCGCTGTAGCGAAGCGAGACGGGTGAGAAGTAGTGCGACCGTGTTAATATTGTCGATATGGAATTGTGATACTGTGATATGTCGAAATGGAGCGTCGGCCAAGTCACTTATCTGAGGTATACGATCGACCGATAGCGAGGATGAGTCACCGTAGTTTCGGACTGATTATTGATCTATCTTTTCTAGTGTCCTCTTCTGGTCCTTAAGCTGGCATTCGCTGCTTGAGGTATCAAGCTAGAACTATCCTTCCACACAATGGGAAGATAAGGGGATGTGGATAAGAGGGGGGAGACTGCCTTCTACAAATAAACGTGGATCCCAGCGGGTCTGCTATTCAGTCACGCCATTAAACCGGGGTGACCCCAGGGGAATGTACTGATCGTCTTATACTTGGGAACAAACCCAGGTATTTCGGCTACCCTTGTCCTGACAACTACAATGGGGAAATGACTACCGTAGCTGCACTCCACTCAATCACTAACGATTGTATCTCGTGTCTGAACGTATGTGATACTCCCGACCCGGTCATTACCTTGGTCAGTCCAGTGACTTTCAGTGCCAATGTGTTTTGGTGAATGTTAGAAAGAACCACTTGAACAATGTGCCCAGATTCAATATGAACTCGTATGTCACCGACATCATCTGTCTAGAAGAGTATACGATGGAGTGTTCTCGAATCTGAGCTTGATATTAGAGAAGTCGACAACCAGTGTCAAGCAGTTCAGCAATTCCTGAAATGTCGATGGAGATTCTGCCAAAATCAGTGAGGCATCTGCTAAAGCTGAACGTGCCGATTTGACTAGTACCGCCCAATGATGATACTGGAACCTATACTGCTAACCCTTCGCCTATCTATCTCTGGTACTCTCAACCTCAATCTAAAACTGCTCTCTACGTCACCGCTGTACATAATACCATGTTCTATTATTAATTGAATGACACCAGAGTGCAGTTATGCCGTGGGAAATGAGCCCCTAGTGCTTAGCTATCCTACGTTGGAAGATTGTGAGAAAGCAGGGTCCAGGGACTGGAGGGGCTCAGTAGACTGATTACACGTATACCTACACTCATAACGTATCGCAGAAAATATAGTGAAGCAATAGCTCCGATCACCCCAAGGACTTTAGGACACGATGTCTGTCTGTCTGTCTGTCTGTCTGTCTGTCTGTCTGTCTGTCTGTCTGTCTGTCTGTCTGTCTGTCTGTCTGTCTGTCTGTCTGTCTGTCTGTCTGTCTGTCTGTCTGTCTGTCTGTCTGTGCAGGCAGGCAGGCAGGCAGGTAGGTAGGTAGGTAGGTATGTATCCATGTATAAGACGAGCTACGAGATGCCAAATACATAGTCATAATCATCCCTGGAATGTCTCAGAAAATTTAATAAAATTAGGTTTGGAGAAACAAAATTTTATCAAATGAAGAATATTTTATAGAACAAATATTTATAATTGTAATTTTAACACAAAATATAATTATTTCGTAGTTCCTACAACCGGTTCTAGCATATAGCTGTGACTCATGGGCAATTATGTAACGACCAATGTCACCTGTTGGAGCACATTAAATATGATATTAAAGAATAATGTTTTAAATAATTTGGACATCCTAAATAATAATTCTAAGTGATTTAAAAGAGGCTAAAACTCAAGAGCGACCTAGCACACTTTAGCAGAGTCGCCCACCATTAGGGCCAACCGCCTCAGAGGGGCCAAAGGTAGCCGTGTCGTATAGCCTGTGATGGTGGTGCATTCTTAACTCAATAAACTGCAATAATAACACTCAATTCACAAATGAATCTTGGAAACGACATCATCCAGGTTTCTGTAGTCATTATTATCCTTCAATACAAACGGGCAGTTTCGATACGGCATCAACATTTGCATGACAATTATCCAAGCCTTTCAGTTGTAGTACAAAAGCTAACATTTTCTTTGTAGCTTCTTTTTCCAAAAGCTTAAGCAGTTCTGATCTTAACAATATACCAGATGGAACCACACAAACCTAAGCGTCGTAACTGCACGATAGTCAATTGGCTTCTGTACCGTATCTATCTTGTCGTCAATCGACGACACGCTTATCGCATCATCAAGCAACAGTGCTCACCCGTGCACTGCTTACCAATATTTTCATTGCACCTCAATTATTTCTAATTCTTTTAACCGTATAATCGCTATAACAGTTACACTGTTATAACACAGAAAACAAAGGGAAGCTCAACAACATTGCTTCATTATGAGAAAAGAACATCCGAAACATAATGTAACAACACGAAACTGCATGGCGACTGATACAGAGCTAAGCAATGGGTGAAGATTGTTTAGTCATTCATGATTGTTTCGAAAATACAAATAGATAAACTGATATTTTATGTTGAGGATTGGTAATTTTGAAGAAACATCATCAACAAGGCAAGTCATCTTGTGATGATGATGATGATGATGATGATGATGATGATGATGATGATGATGATGATGATGATGATGATGATGATGATGATGATGATGATGATGATGATGATGATGATGATCATGATGATGATGATGATGATGATGACATTTTTGATGTTGTAGTTTAAAAATACACACTGACATACCGTCTTTCTGAAACCAATACCTTACACCGCCTTCTGATTTGTTGGAACAGACAAAATGTTGGCAGCCAAACAGAGTGTGCATGTGGCCCATGGGATGGCATTCGTCCTTAAGGAGACAACCTAGGTGTCAGATATACACATGGATCAGCTCAGTTAAGTTAGTCCTCGTCATATCTATCAAGTACCAAATACATTACTGCAAGCGGTATAAACAAGTCATATATTTTTGTGTTTGTATACTTTAATCTCAGCAAATGGAAGAAGTAGTACGGGAGTTAACCCTTTGAACCCGATGCTCTGGTATACCGGCTTGACATACTGTGTATCAGAGATCTTATGAGCCGGTATACCGGCTTCCACGTGTTTATATTTACATCTCGCTGTTAATCGCAACCAGCTGACCAATAAACATCCAGCTTACATCTAGACATGGCTAACATGTTTGAGATCACGCTCCTGCCAAAGACACAAAAAGTTTTCAATTGTTGACGGGTTTTTCTTTGGGGCCAAAATAAGCTGTAAAATGGAAATTGGTAACAAAACAGTATGAATTTGTGAAAGGAAAGGATACAAACGATGCAATATATATATATACTACAGACAGTGATGGGAATATCTGGAGCTGAGTGGTCTCGAAATATGGTGTACGGCTCGAGTGTTGGAGGCCCCGGATGAGGACCGGTATATGTTTTTCTTCTGTTTTTAGTGAATGTTTTTGTTTTTTAAATCGCCCCCCCCCCCCCCCCCCCCCAAAAAAAAAAAAAAAAAACCGCGATGGCACATTCACACTTTTCCCCAAAATTGCAATAAATATGCTATTTTTTTTTATCACTTAGAAACATTTTTGTCACGCCTAGAAACATTTCCTATGTTTCTGGTTGTACACCTATGTTTGTTTTTTCTTCCCCAGAAATAATGTCTTTTTCAGGTTGAAATATTGGAATATTATTAGTATGCCAAACAACGGGTAATGACCCGGTAACCCCAGGGTACAGACTATTTACCCTTGGGTACTGGCAGTGTTCAAAGGATTAAATGTAGAATAACCCAACCAATAGCACTGTCTACAAGATAAAGAACATTCTCGGGATTATATTTTCCTCAAATGAGACGAGGAAAAGAGTCTCTAATTTTACAAATTCGTACTTCATTCACAATTTCCAAGACAATCCATACAGACACAAAAAATCTTATTAAGCGATGTAATCATTTGTACAATGGAATTAAATATAACTGTTATTAATCATCATCATCACGTCTCCACTTCTGCCGTATCCTATAGTCTTCAAGGATGGTCATATTTGTATCTGTCTACTCTATCGAAAGCCTTTTCCTGATCTACAACCAAATTCTGCTGTCGCTATATTCGCTAGTTTTCATATCTTTGTCTAAGTGTAAATAGTGCATCAGTGCAACTTAGATTCCGAAAACCTAATTGTGCTTTGCTTAACTGTTGTTCAACTATGGGTCTAGCTCTTTTTTCATAGTTTTGCATACATTTTCCCTATATGGCTCAGGAGTGAAATACCTCTGTATGTTTACACTCTCTTATATTGCCTTTCTTTTCCATATTGGTACTATTATTGCCTGTTGCCAATCATCTGGTACTTTTCTTTCTTCCCTACTATATAAAAGTCTTGTTAGCCATTTATCCTGTTTCCCCACAGGCCTGACTATCTTCTGTGGTTATTCCATCTGGACCTGGTGATTTGATTTTAGGGCTTTTCTGTATAACTGCTGACTTCTGCAGGTGTGAAATTTGGTTCTTGCAGTCCTTGGCATTTAGGCACAAAAGTGAGTTGTCTATGTTATGTGTGGATTAAGTAGTTTGAAAGTATTCTGCCCACCTTGCTAGTCTTTGCTGTGGATTAACATCGGTATACTCTTTTGCTATTTATGATGGTAGTTGGGTTGTAGCATGCATCTCTGTTTCTCATTGTGTTGACACGTTTATAAAATTCTCTTGGGCAGTCTTTGCTAAGGTCGCCATCAGTTCACCATATATTCTCCAGGATCCATCTTTAGATGCTCTAATTGTTCATTTGGAATTACGTCGTGCTATTCTATAAGTAACATATAATATTGTTCCTTTAAGCTCTCTTGTGAATATGCTCCAAGTTCCCAGTTTTTAATTCTTTTCCCGCATCAAAGCAGCCTAAATTCATTTCTTTAAAGGGGAATTTGGGGGGGGGCCCGGGAAGCCAAAACTTCTAAAAAAAAAAAAAAAGAATTTTGGGCTCAAGAACGAAGATAAGCGTTGAATAGGTAATTTAAAAAAAAAATATCATGCAGAATAGCTAAAAAAAGAGGTTAAATTTAAATAGTCCCAGAAATAAGTTAATGTAGAATAGGTCAAGAAATAATTTAAAGTGTTAAATAGCTAATGGGACACACAAAAACATATGTAAAGAAAGAAGATGCACTTAGAATAACCCCCTAGATACGTGTAATGCAGAAGAGCTAAAGAAAGAAATTAAATGTCGAACGGCTCAAGCTAGTCAAGATTGTGGTCTCATTATGAATAGAGAATAACTATAACATAATATAGCAGTGTAACATTTTGAAGCAACAGATAAATAAAGACAAGCACAAAACCACACTTAATAATGGTGTCGAGATATAAGTGGATGAAATAATATGTTCGCTGGGTAATAACATTATGATGAGACATGGTCGCCTATGCTAGCTGGTTAATGAAGCGACGATCATGATGATGATGTCTGTTGTAGTATATAAACACGCACTGACTTACCACGTTCTATAAACACGCTTGTCATACCGCCATCTGATTCTCGTAAACACTGGTGAAGTCGGCAGCCTCGAATAAAGTACCGGGAACCTACTGGGTAACATTTGTTACCATGGTGGCAATCTAAGTGTCAGACATACAGATGACTCAACTCAGTTTGTAAATTAGTCATCATCTTCATATGTCAAATGCATTCTTGTATGCAGTCAATGTATGTAAGTGTTTATGTACTTTAATAGCAGGAAAGGGAAGATGTATTAAAGCAATTCACATAAAATAACACAAGATTGAAGTTAAATGTAACATAATCCAAGAGATAAATTAATTATAGTTAAATGCAGAACAGCTAAAGAAATGTATTTCTATTTAATAGCTCTAAAAAGAAGTTCACTGTAGAATATCCCAAGAAAGAAGTTATATGTAATAAAACGAAAGAGAGAAGTTAGATAGCGTATAAAGAATAAGGAAGTTAAATGTAGAATAGCTTACTAAAGAAGTTGAATGTGTGGATTAGCTACAATTAGAAGGTAAATATTGAATAACTGTCAGAAATAAGATAATTCTAAAACCTGCTAAAGGCAGATGCTACATGCAGAATAGCTAACGAATGACGTTAAAATAGTAATAGCTAAGAAAGTAATTAAATGAAGACAAGCCCATTAAATAAATTCAAAGTAGAATCGTCCAAGGAAAAAATTAAATGCAAAATAGTCAAAGGAATAAGATTAATGTGGAATGATCACACAACAGAAGTTAAATGCAGAATAACCTGAGAAAGAAGTCATATGTAACGTGCACTGTGCACAGATTCTCCGGACTCAGGCTTGAGTTAGGAGTAGAACGGATCACTAATGGCTTACACCCGTGTGCCGTTATGTTGATCCATCGACTAAACTAAACTAATTGTCACATGACCGGCCGTATGTTCTGCCTCGCAGCCAGTTCTGACACGGGAGACCACCGCACTATTTCTAGCCGACGGTAGTCCAAAGGGAATTCCCCTGTCTGGACTGGTCTCCAACATTCTCGAAGCTTGTTCGGAGTTTCTCTTGATCGGAAGAGAGCTCACTTTCTGAAACTTGCGTCTCCCGTGTAATTGGGGCATGCTTCTCCCGAGAAAGTCGCTTGTTTTACTGCAAGCGAATTCTCCCTTTCCCGAGAAGTGTCCCAAGGTCGGCGGTTAACATTCGCCAGTTGTGTGATTGATTCTTAACCATGACGACGCCTGTCTAGCGGCAAGTGGTGTATTCAAAGAATTTAAAGATTCTATACATATACTAGAGCCCCGTTGGACAAGATCTGTTCATGTCTGGAGGTAAATTAATTTACTATCAAGGCCAATACGCGAATACGGCGGTCAGTGAAAATGGGTTCCGTGGGTAGTGCGAAGTTAGGTCATGCATATTAAGTATGCATTATCGAACGAAGACAGCTACATTGGGGCGTGTAATAGTTTGTTTTAGAATTCATTGTTAGAGCGCGTCATTCCCGCCACCAGCTAGTTGTTATCAAATTAAATGGGGATGTGATAGACCCGTGGTCTTATTCACATTTAAAAGAACTATGCATGCCATGGCTTCTCGAAATCGTTATTTCGAAGCGCATCGTTCCATCGGCACAAATAAACGAGGTGTTGTGGTTTGCTGCTGGCGAAAGGAGTCGAGTGCGAATCGATCGCTGTAGCGAAGCGAGACGGGTGAGAAGTAGTGCGACCGTGTTAATATTGTCGATATGGAATTGTGATACTGTGCTATGTCGAAATGGAGCGTCGGCCAAGTCACTTATCTGAGGTATACGATCGACCGATAGCGAGGATGAGTCACCGTAGTTTCGGACTGATTATTGATCTATCTTTTCGAGTGTCCTCTTCTGGTCCTTAAGCTGGCATTCGCTGCTTGAGGTATCAAGCTAGAACTATCCTTCCACACAATGGGAAGATAAGGGGATGTGGATAAGAGGAGGGAGACTGCCTTCTACAAATAAACGTGGATCCCAGCGGGTCTGCTATTCAGTCACGCCATTAAACCGGGGTGACCCCAGGGGAATGTACTGATCGTCTTATACTTGGGAACAAACCCAGGTATTTCGGCTACCCTTGTCCTGACAACTACAATGGGGAAATGACAACCGTAGCTGCACTCCACTCAATCACTAACGATTGTATCTCGTGTCTGAACGTATGTGATACACCCGACCCGGTCATTACCTTGGTCAGTCCAGTGACTTTCAGTGCCAATGTGTTTTGGTGAATGTTAGAAAGAACCACTTGAACAATGTGCCCAGATTCAATATGAACTCGTATGTCACCGACATCATCTGTCTAGAAGAGTATACGATGGAGTGTTCTCGAATCTGAGCTTGATATTAGAGAAGTCGACAACCAGTGTCAAGCAGTTCAGCAATTCCTGAAATGTCGATGGAGATTCTGCCAAAATCAGTGAGGCATCTGCTAAAGCTGAACGTGCCGATTTGACTAGTACCGCCCAATGATGATACTGGATCCCATACTGCTAACCCTTCGTCTATCTATCTCTGGTACTCTCAACCTCAATCTAAAACTGCTCTCTACGTCACCGCTGTACATAATACCATGTTCTATTATTAACTGAATGACACGAGAGTGCAGTTATGCCGTGGGAAATGAGCCCCTAGTGCTTAGCTATCCTACGCTGGAAGATTGTGAGAAAGCAGGGTCCAGGGACTGGAGGGGCTCAGTAGACTGATTACACGTATACCTACACTCATAAAGTATCGCAGAAAATATAGTGAAGCAATAGCTCCGATCACCCCAAGGACTTTAGGACATGATGTCTGTCTGTCTGTCTGTCTGTCTGTCTGTCTGTCTGTCTGTCTGTCTGTCTGTCTGTCTGTGCAGGCAGGCAGGCAGTCAGGCAGGCAGGTAGGTAGGTAGGTAGGTAGGTATGTATCCATGTATAAGACGAGCTACGAGATGCCAAATACATAGTCATAATCATCCCTGGAATGTCTCAGAAAATATAATAAAATTAGGTTTGGAGAAACAAAATTTTATCAAATGAAGAATATTTTATAGAACAAATATTTATAATTGTAATTTTAACACAAAATATAATTATTTCGTAGTTCCTACAACCGGTTCTAGCATATAGCTGTGACTCATGGGCAATTATGTAACGACCAATGTCACCTGATGGAGCACATTAAATATGATATTAAAGAATAATGATTTAAATAATTTGGACATCCTAAATAATATTTCTAAGTGATTTAAAAGAGGCTAAAACTCAAGAGCGACCTAGCACACTTTAGCAGAGTCGCCCACCATTAGGGCCAACCGCCTCAGAGGGGCCAAAGGTAGCCGTGTCGTATAGCCTGTGATGGTGGTGCATTCTTAACTCAATAAACTGCAATAATAACACTCAATTCACAAATGAATCTTGGAAACGACATCATCCAGGTTTCTGTAGTCATTATTATCCTTCAATACAAACGGGCAGTTTCGACACGGCATCAACATTTGCATGACAATTATCCAAGCCTTTCAGTTGTAGTACAAAAGCTAACATTTTCTTTGTAGCTTCTTTTTCCAAAAGCTTAAGCAGTTCTGATCTTAACAATATACCAGATGGAACCACACAAACCTAAGCGTCGTAACTGCACGATAGTCAATTGGCTTCTGTACCGTATCTATCTTGTCGTCAATCGACGACACGCTTATCGCATCATCAAGCAACAGTGCTCACCCGTGCACTGCTTACCAATATTTTCATTGCACCTCAATTATTTCTAATTCTTTTAACCGTATAATCGCTATAACAGTTACACTGTTATAGCACATAAAACAAAGAGAAGCTCAACAACATTGCTTCATTAGGATAAAAGAACATCCGAAACATAATGTAACAACACGAAACTGCATGGCGACTGATACAGAGCTAAGCAATGGGTGAAGATTGTTAAGTCATTCATGATTGTTTCGAAAATACAAATAGATAAACTGATATTTTATGTTGAGGATTGGTAATTTTGAAGAAACATCATCAACAAGGCAAGTCATCTTGTGATGATGATGATGATGATGATGATGATGATGATGATGATGATGATGATGATGATCATGATGATGATGATGATCATGATGATGATGATGATCATGATGACATTTTTGATGTTGTAGTTTAAAAATACACACTGACATACCGTCTTTCTGAAACCAATACCTTACACCGCCTTCTGATTTGTTGGAACAGACAAAATGTTGGCAGCCAAACAGAGTGTATATGTGGCCCATGGGATGGCATTCGCCATTAAGGAGACAACCTAGGTGTCAGACATACAAATGGATCAGCTCAGTTAAGTTAGTCCTCGTCATATCTATCAAGTACCAAATACATTACTGCAAGCGGTATAAACAAGTCATATATTTATGTGTTTGTATACTTTAATCTCAGCAAATGGAAGAAGTAGTACGGGAGTTAACCCTTTGAACCCGATGCTCTGGTATACCGGCTTGACATACTGTGTATCAGAGATCTTATGAGCCGGTATACCGGCTTCCACGTGTTTATATTTACATCTCACTGTTAATCGAAACTAGCTGACCAATAAACATCCAGCTTACATCTAGACATAGCTAACATGTTTGAGATCACGCTCCTGCCAAAGACACAAAAAGTTTTCAATTGTTGACGGGTTTTTCTTTGAGACCAAACTAAGCTGTAAAATGGAAATTGCTAACAAAACAGTGAATTAGTGAAAGGAAAGGATACAAACGATGCAATATATATATATATATATATATATATATATATATATATATATATATACTACAGACAGTGATGGGAATATCTGGAGCTGAGTGGTCTCGAAATATGGTGTACGGCTCGAGTGTTGGAGGCCCCGATGAGGACCGGTATATGTTTTTCTTCTGTTTTTAGTGAATGTTTTTGTTTTTTAAATCGCCCCCCCCCCCCACAAAAAAAAAAAAAAACCGCGATGGCACATTCACACTTTTCCCCAAAATTGCAATAAATATGCTATTTTTTTTTTTATCACTTAGAAACATTTTTGTCACGCCTAGAAACATTTCCTATGTTTCTGGTTGTACACCTATGTTTGTTTTTTCTTCCCAGAAATAATGTCTTTTTCAGGTTGAAATATTGGAATATTACTAGTATGCCAAACAACGGGTAATGACCCGGTAACCCCAGGGTACAGACTATTTACCCTTGGGTACTGGCAGTGTTCAAAGGATTAAATGTAGAATAACCCAACCAATAGCACTGTCTACAAGATAAAGAACATTCTCGGGATTATATTTTCCTCAAATGAGACGAGGAAAAGAGTCTCTAATTTTACAAATTCGTACTTCATTCACAATTTCCAAGACAATCCATACAGACACAAAAAATCTTATAAGCGATATAATCATTTGTACAATGGAATTAAATATAACTGTTATTAATCATCATCATCATCGTCTTCCACTTCTGCCGTATCCTATAGTCTTCAAGGATGGTCCATTATTTGTATCTGTCTACTCTATCGAAAGCCTTTTCCTGATCTACAACACAATATTCTGCTGGTCGCTATATTCGCTAGTTTTTTCATATCTTTGTCTAAGTGTAAATAGTGCATCAGTGCAACTTTTAGATTTCCGAAAACCTAATTGTGCTTTGCTTAACTGTTGTTCAACTATGGGTCTAGCTCTTTTTTCCAATAGTTTTGCATACATTTTCCCTATATGGCTCAGGAGTGAAATACCTCTGTATGTTTCACACTCTCTTATATTGCCTTTCTTTTTCCATATTGGTACTATTATTGCCTGTTGCCAATCATCTGGTACTTTTCTTTCTTCCCATACTATATTAAAAAGTCTTGTTAGCCATTTAATTCCTGTTTCCCCACAGGCCTGACTATCTTCTGTGGTTATTCCATCTGGACCTGGTGATTTGATTTTAGGGCTTTTCTGTATAACTGCTTTGACTTCTGCAGGTGTGAAATTTGGTTCTTGCAGTCCTTGGCATTTAGGCACAAAAGTGAGGTTGTCTATGTTATGTGTGGGATTAAGTAGTTCTTGAAAGTATTCTGCCCACCTTGCTAGTCTTTGCTGTGGATTAAACATCGGTATACCTCTTTTGCTATTTATGATGGTAGTTGGGTTGTAGCATGCATCTCTGTTTCTCATTGTGTTGACACGTTTATAAAATTCTCTTGGGCAGTCTTTGCTAAGGGTCGCCATCAGTTCACCATATATTCTCCAGGATCCATCTTTAGATGCTCTAATTGTTCATTTGGAATTACGTCGTGCTATTCTATAAGTAACATAGTCTTGTTCAGATTTAGTTGTGATCCGCTTTTTGAACGCTACCTTCTTGTTGAATATGCCATCTTTAACTTCGTTGTTCCACCACGCTGTTCTTAATCTTTTGTCCTGCCCTTCTTTCTTTGTTCCACATTTATTTTCCAGTGTGTCGAGCATGGCAGCCTTGAAAATTGTCCATTCCTTATCTACACTTGAGTGGTCATCAGGGATGTTCTTATGTAGGTTTTGGATTTCTTGATTGAATTAGTCTTTACCGTATCTTCCTGAAGCCTCCTATAATTGATGGCATATGTTGTTACCTTCTTGTTTCTTATTTTCCTGTATGTTGAAATCTTTTTTATTATAACTGGTTTGTGATCAGTATCAACATCTGTTTTTGGGAGTGCCCTTGAATCTAATAGTAGTCTTCTGTCTGATTTCCTAATTAGAATAAAGTCAATTTGAGATGCTTGGTCTATGTCATTCCATTTATACCAGGTTTTGGTGTGGCTACGACGATGCTGCAAAAAATCTATTTGCTATTATTAATCCGTGTTCGGAGCATATGTTGAGTAGATGGTGACCATTGCTGTTACATTCAGTCTCTGTGTCGCTGAATGGCCCCATGCAATCCTCTCATTGTGTTCTTTGTGTGCTTAATAATACACATAAAATATACATAATAATTTATATATATATATATATATATATATATATATATATATATATATATATATATATATATATATATATATATATATATATATATATATATATATATATATATATAATATCTGGGCAATTTCCAGAAATACCAAAGAAGGCAAATGAAGAATATGTACTCAAGTGAGGTATCGTCATGATACACATGATGCATTCGCGAGTTCCAGAACATCGCGTGGATCACATGTCACGAAGAAAAGGGACAACTAAAACATGTGTATTCAACCGTATTTAACTTTCGCCAATTCATGATACAAGCTGTCACCTGGCCGACTTGACAGACAATAGTTATTGCCCTTCAAAGACTAAAAAGAGGGATATAATAACTTCTCCACAGTACAAATCTTTCTCTCCGTAATCCCGCTTATCACGCAGTCTCGTAGCGGGCGAGAACTGGGAACGGTTCGTCCCCCGCTGGTGACTTGCGGGATAACTGAGCCGGCCGCTCAGAAAGCAATGGCAAATTACTGAGCGTAATCTTGCCAAGAGATCAACAGACAGCTGAAAGATGCTGCTGATGACAGCGATGTCCTGTAAAGGATATGAAAAAAAAAAAAAGCAAACAGTACAAATACTGGGCTGCATTGTAGAGACACTGAGTTGCCCATGCAGCGTGATCCCTCCCTAGTTACTTCGGTGGAAAAGTAAGATCAATACATCTGGAAGACGACAAGCTCCAGAAGATGTCGGATCAGCAAAGTGATGCCCAAACTGTCTACCTGTCGGAGCTTTGTATCTCAACCATTTGTGACAAAGGCTTGGGACCTGGTCAGCCATGGTATGACATTTAGTCTTAGATTGCATTTCCTCATACCAATTTAAGGTGTGTACCATTCAAGTTACGCCCCCCCCCCTCCTTCCGAAGCCGTTTAGTTTGGGGTGTCAGGTTTCGTGTGTGCTGCCCAACATTCGGCGCTAACAGAAAGCAGGCAGTACACAATTAACCTTTACTATTTATGTCGACCTGCTATGAGGCGAAGTGGTTACTGGTGCAATTCATAATCCCGCATACAACATTCGAAACACAGCTGAAGGTTATCTGTAAGCAGGCCGCATTCTGTTCTTGTCCCATACAAAGATATAAATGCCGGTCGTTTAGAAAGCAATGGGAAACTACTGAACGGAAATTTTCTAAGAAAATAAGAAATCACGAACAGCAAAAAAGAAATGATGGAGTTGATTGTAATATCCTGTAAAGGATATCCAATTAACTTTTAATTTATTGTCGATGCCATGGGACGAATGGTAGGGCCATAGAGCGGATGGCAGCTGGTTCTGCCGGGATCCCGGCATATGCTCGGTTCATGGTATCTTTTTCTTCTTCTTTGCGATCATCCGGAGTGTTTTTTCAGAGGTGATTGTGGTGTGTCTATTATGCGCCCTTGGGCCGAAACCCGTAGGCCAACACAACCGGCTTTAGAGTGCTTTTTTTGACCAGGTAGCATTCCTGGGAGACTCACTGTTTGCGGTACCGTCCACAACCCAGCTGGCCAAGTTGGAACGGTCGAAGACAACGGTCGTCCCTCAAAGGAAGGCAGGGACAGTCCATGGCATTTTTCGCCATCCAGGGTGACTTCCATAATTGCAGGGCCGGCACATAGCGCCCTGGTGCTGGGTTCACCGACCGAGGGAATCGTCACGTCCTGTTCATGGCTGATTTAATTCCTCACTTCAATATGTTGGGCATTTCGTTCGCCCCGCGCCGTTCCCGCACAAACCAGGCTGGTCTGCAGTCAGTATCCACTCAGCGAGTTTTTGGGACATGTGCTTGTCGTTGTGTCCGTCAGAACTTTTCCAGACACGTCGGACATTCGGAAAACTACCTAGTCAGAGCTGTTCCGAACAAGAGCGGCATTCGGAAACTAGGTAGCTGTTCCTAGCACGAGGGAAGACTAGTTAGAGCTTTTCCGGTCACGAAAGACATTTCACTCCGACGTAATTGCGTAGTGCCAATTTTTATTTTGCCGCCAGTAGGCTGGCACTTCCGGCTTCAGCGGGCATTTTTAATGAGGTTAGCCTTCCTCAGGTTTCGAGACAAGTTAGACTCTTATATCGACTTCCACACAGTTAGCTTTTGCTTCGGGCTGCCACGTAATGGATTGGCAAGCCAGGCGTTCCATTTCGTGTTAACGAGACAATTTTCCACCTTTGACTAAACCCACTCTATGAGTACGGTTACAGACTATCTTCGGAACGTGCGTCCGAGGTGTTTTTCCACCTTTAGTACTCGCTCACGAGGTAGGCTACATGTGCTGCCGGCTCAGCACCTTACCTCCGTGCGTCTGTGGACGAGTAACGGCCAGGCTCTCTCATCCGGGGATCCCTCATATCCCCCAGCTAAGAGCCATCGAACGAGTATCTGTACCGAGCATGTAGCATGCTCAGCACCTTACCTCAATTTTGATGTAGGTTTGTGTCGGTCATACACCTCGGCAGGGAGCCTTAGAGGTTATGTCCGGACTGCGATTATTGGCATCGTTTGCCTGGTTTAGACTGCTATCCTCAGTCTACCTTCAGAGCAGCAGGTTGTGTCTCTCTTAGTCTGGTCCCTATCCCAATAGCTGTCCGATATGTAGTTATTATCCATCGGCATTCATAGAACCAAACCAGAGGGTGACTTGATAGCCACTGTTAAATGAATTAGGCTCGTTGGTAATTAATAGTATTGCCCTATGGTTGATGCACGTTTTCATTGTCACTGTAGATCTGAAGAGACAAACCATACTTTGGGCAGCACCGCTGATCCTGCCCCAGCGTTACAAGCAACTGTAGACCTCTCACCGTGGCGCCAACGGTCAATTATCTTGCTGACTATCACGTTTCTGTGCATCGTTTCTGGACCAGCACCTTTCTGAGTGGTGGTGATGTGGTCTTCTGATTGTAATTAATTCTCTCATCATCTTAGTTAGACCACAATTTAACACATTCTAACTACAAAGTAGGGCTCAGTATGTGGCCGTTCTACTACACTCAGAACTAGGTCCGATATATTATGTCTACTTTGTTTACTTCAACATACCACAATAAGTAATTATGAATTATTTATAGATTATTACACAGTATAAATAACTAATTATTGCAATTCTATTTTACTTATATAGTTATATATTATATTTTACAATATGGACACAAACATTTACTAATGTGTTAACAGTATTTTACAAATTGTTATTATAATAAAACAAAATTATATTTATCTATCAGTGGCTTTAATGTAGATACAAACCGACTATATAGTCACTATAATTGTTGATTTTCTAATGAGATGTATGTAACTGCTTGCAATTGTTGACAATATTCTGGAAATCTGGAGCAAGTTTACTTGTTGAAATTCGCATGACAGCATGCAATTTGCTGTCCGACTATAAAGACCTATTCTTAGATTTGTTGACCTTCAAGCAAGATAATGCTTAATCGCAAATGTATGTTGATCCAAATAATGATACAAGTTTAGCTGCAAAGTTTTTCATGTTGGGAAATGATTCTTTTGATAAAGATCCATTCAAATCCAGCAAATCATCTGACTTGAATTTCTCTTCCAGTTCATGATCCGCTTGTAAGTCAAGCAGCTCGAACTTTATGTCCTCTGTGGCTGTATCAGCTTCTGCACTAAAAGGAAAACTGAGAATATTGAACTGTGGCTCTAAGTTCATGAAATCTTGGACTCTTCATCCAATTTCTTCAGTCAATGCATCTAATTAGGCTTTGTACTTTTCAGTCATTTCACCAGAAATGGGTTCTTCTTTCAGCAAAGGGAGGTGACAAAACCTTTTTTCACTTTCTTGTCTGGAGAATAGTGAGAGTTGTGCCTGAAATTATTTTGCATGTACATACTTTATACAATTCAGGTGCAAACACAATTGCCCTGACGTTTGAAATTCAGTTCATTTAACTTTTACATAATTTCAATGGCAAACATAAAGTCTAACTTCCACTCTTTATTGACAATGTTAGTATTACAGTCAAATTCAATGCCCCTCATCTCTAGGAACATCACTATTTCGTCTCTGATGTCTCACACTCGCCTTAACACCTTGCCGAGACTCAGCCATCGAACACTGGTGTGGTACAGGACATCGGAATGTTCAGTTTCCAAATCATCAAGTAATGCCTTGAACTGTCTGTGATTAAGTCATCTTGATCTGATTAGGTTGACGACATTGACAACTGGGTTAATAATATGCTTGATATTCAAAACATGTTTACACAGACTTTCTTGATGGATCACACAGTGAAGTGGTAATAATGTGTTATCAGGAAATTCTGCTTTAATCTTATCACTTATTAACTTTACCAGACTTAAACATTTTTTCCAGTCAAAGATCGAGCTCCGTCAGCTGTAACATTTGCCATCTTGTTCCAAACCACCACAGTTCTTTTAATACAGTTAGTAACAGCATTGAATATATCATGGCCTGTGGCTATGTCTTTGAGTAACTCAACACTCAGTAACGAATCATTTAGTTTGAAAGAAATGTTTGTTCCACGTATAAATATCAACAATTGGGCGATATCATGTCCATCGGTAGTCTCATCCAATGCAAGAGAGTACCATAAAAATGGTTTACTTGCATATTGAAGGATATGCATCAAATTGTCACTTATCTTGTCAACATGTCTGACCAAAGTTCTCCTTGAGAAAGTAATGGTGTCAATTTTTTTTTTGTTGGTTTTTTGTGGTTGGTGTTGTTGTTGTTGTTGTTGTTGTTTTTTTTTTTTTGTTGTTGTTGTTCTGGACACATAATGTTTCCTTCATCTAGCAAATATTCCTTGATGTGTGTGTGAGTTTAGAGTTTGAAGTCTTTATCTGGTTGTTAATAACATTGATTTTGTTTTAGTGATATTAATTTGCACACGGTTTGCATAGCTCCACCTTAGTACATTATTTAATTCTTGTTGCAAAGACGACTCCAGCAAAGTACAGTTTTCAGCGTTCGTATACACTGTACAGTCGCCTGCTGAGAAAAGTGAAGACGGGCACATTTCGCGCATAGTGGCATTCTGCAATACAAAAGTCAACGATAGAAAGCATGTGTTGGATCTTTTCCCCAGGACCTGCTGATGTGATGGGAAACGAGTAGGCGGATAGATTGACTGGATCTGCACAGCAGACTGGTGTATTGGTGCATGATAAGGCAGATGTGGTAGAGATAAAATGTGAGGCAGGGATAGACCACATGTTCTTACGGTAATCCAAAGAATGGTCATAAGAGCAAATAAGCATACTGCACCTGGTACCAATAGTAGTGGGACTCTTTGCTGGCCGTTAAAGATGACGACGGAGCACGTATGGACATGCCCAGCGTGTTGTGGTTTGAGTTCTTGACTCAACCCGATACATAGAGATAATCAGTGAATGAAGGTAAGCAGCACATAACGATATGAACAATATAAGTAGATGAAACATTTCCTTTTACTGGAGATGAAGCGATTTGCAGAGACATGATGCCTATGCCGGTTTGTTAATCAGGTGATGATAATGATGATGGATACTGTAGTATTAAAACATACTAACGTACCTTGGCCTATTAGCTCGTGTTCCACGGTGTTATTTATTGATGTATTTTTACAGACATGCAGCTCACAGCCGTTCATATAGTACTCTTCGCCCACCGGATGGCATGTGTCCCCATCCCCCTGGCAATCTAGGAGTCAGATATACAAATAAATCAACTCAGTTTGTTAATTAGTCATACTCATCACGTGCCAATTGCATTATTGTTTTGTGCAGCAACTTATCAATGTATGTAATTATTTAAGTAATTTACTAGCAGTAGGTGAAAGATGTATTAACGAAGATAAATGTAAAATTGCCGAGAAATTGGCATCTTTTTTCACAAGATGAAGAATATCATCTGCAATTTATCTTTGTCACGTGAAGAGGGAAAAACAATGTTTATGTGTTCTTTATGGTAAAGTCACTGGCATTTTCCTGCTAATTGGTGGGTGATGTGATACCGCCATCACATTGTGTAGGGCAAAACAAGGAGTGATAGGGGATCAGTTGTTCCCTCACTTTGACAAGGACGAGACCAGTCGTGGAATCAGAGTCCCACCATACTCGTGGAATTACCCGTCATATCGCACTCGAAACACACATGAAAGCTATTTGGAAGCAGCAGACTGAATGCCTTGAGTTGGTTTCCCAAACTAAGATGTGAGTACCCATCGTTCAGAAAGCAATAGAAAAATACTGAAGGTAAATTTGCCAATAAATTAAGAAATCATGAATGGCCAAAACATTTTCAGGTTGACTTTAACGCCCTGTGAATGCTAAGCAAGTAACTTTTAATTTACGGTTGACTGTGCCAATCATCGGATGGCAAAATGCCTTCTTTAATTCTTAAATCAATACGAACACCCAGTACAGCACTCTCATAAGTATTGTGTTTTTACGACGCTTGACTTCAAAGAGAGCGAGAGCAAAAAAAAAAGGGGGGGGGGGGCAATCCTGTAACATAACAACAAAGCTCGAGGACTTCCTCCGTTAGAGTATAAATTCTGGTAAGTTCTGAAAGGCACGTTGTTTATAAGACATCACATACCAGCCCACTCTGCAACGCCGAAAAGGGTAGGTGTGTGCACAAAGACAGCATAAACTAGCGCACTTGGTTGCGTAGAAAATGGTAGGTGTGTGCATAAAGACAGCCCAGACTAGCACATTTTGTTATACAGAAAGTTTAGTCGTATGTTCAAGGACATCGCCCCTTCCTGCACGAAGCTTTGTAAAACTAGACATACGGAATGACTCTATGTTACTATAATGTCGAAAAATTATTGTAGATCTGTTGCATTATCCACGACCATACTGTGTCATCTGCGTAGAGTATATTGTTTATTCTATAACCTGCGATTAGTATTCTTGGCTTTTCATTGATCTCTCTCATTATTACTTTGCAATACATGGAGAAGAGATCAGGAGACAAGACATTTCCCTGTCGTAAGCCTGGCTTTATTTGTTTACTGTATTTCCCATTTTAATTGCTGATACTTGGTTCCAGTAAACAGTCTTTATTATTCTGATGTCTTTCCCATCAATGCTATCTTTTTTTTCTGACGTGTTCTTCTCATTATAATTATGAATAGCGGCCAGTGAAAACGCTTTAAAAGACACTCAGAAGATCTCACTAAAAGCTTTGGGATTTCATCATGACACTTGCGAGACGGCTACCAAGGACTGCCATTCGTGGCGTACATCATTACGCAAGGGTGCAGTCACTTTTGAAGCAATAATTAGAATTGTTCTTGCTTGCTTTCTAGTGCGGCGAGAAAAGCAAGTTAGAAGAGGTGTGGCCAAACAAGAACACTACGCAAGAAGCCAAAGAAGATTAATCAACCAACACAGAACTGGTGTCGTGAGCCGCTGCACGCTGTGGGATTTGCTGAGGAGGAGATCCGAGATACAGCCTTCTGGGCCCTGTGGTCAGACATGGCTTTTCCCTCAGACTGAGCCTTTGTCGTCACGTTCTGAGTAATATCTGAACTAGAAACCAAGCCCCGCGAATGGTCTTATTTATATGGAGATTATTCCACCCCTCCCCCCCCCCCTTTCCCCGGGATGCCACGGATTTGTGTGACCTCAGATGAAGTATCTGAAGATTCATTTATTTTCCCTGGTTCACGGGGATATATATATATATATATATATATATATATATATATATATATATATATATATATATATATATATATATATATATATATATATATATATATATATATATATATATATATATATATATATATTGTAATCCCTCTCCCTTCTTCCCTACAAGAGTCACGGACAAGAAGGTATGAACTGCTTACTACAATATTTTTTTTTTCTCATCACGAACTTTTCATGATCCCTGGGGGTGAAGACCCTGGCAGTCGTGAATTTTGGGGTTTAAATCACCTGTCCTAGACTTGCATGATTTTCGTGACAATAGTGATGATGATGATTGTGATGTTGCCTTAAATTGACACAGGAACTCTTTGTGCACGAAGCCATTATCATTTGGTGAACAGCGAAAACGCCTGCAGTCATGCATAAAGTACTCTGATCCCAGAGGGTGACGTGTTTTCTGAGCATAGCAATCTAGATGTCAGACATACGGCCGAATCAACTCAGTTTGTAGGCAGCTAATCACCATCATCATGTGTCAAATATATTATTGTATGGTGTCAATGTAATTAAGTAGTTGGGTACATCACAAGCAGTATATGAAAGAGGTGTTACAGAAATTTCATGTAGAATAGATCAAGAAAGACATGCAATATATCATTGTCCAAGAGAGAAATCAAATATAGTATAGACGAAAATAGAAGTGCAATGTACACAAGCTAATGAAAAAAAGTTCAATGTAGAATAAACCAAAGAAAGACGTTAAATGTAGAATAAGCCACACACATAAAATTATATATAGAATATCCAAGGAAATAAATTAATGTAAAACTGCTAAAAATATATTAAATGTAAAATATTTCAAGAAAAACGTTAAATGTGGAATAACTCGAGAAAGAAATTGAATGTATATAAGATCAATAAAGAGGAAAACAAAACAATCACATAAATAATTTAAATTTAGAATTACTTCAGAAAGAAGTTAAAAGTACAACGACTAATTAAAGAAGTTGAATGTACAATGGCTAAAGACAGAAATTATATGCAGATTAGCAGTAGGACTAGATAAATAAATAAGTAAATAAACTATATGTAGAATAGCCGACGAAAGAAGTTGAACATAGACTAGCTAAAGAAACACGTTCTGTGTAGAATAGCCTAAGAAAGAAGATACCAGTTGATCAGCTAATGGGAAATCAATGTTAATGCAGAACAGCTAAGAAAGAAGTTAACTTTAGAATAGTTTCAGAAAGAAATGCAACGTAGAAAAAAAATAATAAATAAAAACAAAAAGAGCGCAGAGTGGGCTGCTACCGAATCGCGCGCAGTTGTTTGTAGAACGCGAGTATGCGGGATCACGAACTGCGTATGTATCTCTTCGCCATTGAGAAGGCATTGGGGCTATAAGTGAATGAGATAATGTTTGGCTGGAGATTTGAAATGTGAATAGACATGATCGTCAATGCTAGATGGTTAATAAACTGATGATGATGATGATGATGATGATGACGATGATGATGATGAAATGATGATGATGATGAATGTTGTAGTACTGACACGCACTGACTTACAACGTTCAATAAACACGCTTGAAGAAATTCCATCTGAATCTCGTGAACACAGATGAAGTTGGCACCCTCGAATAAAGTACTTGGAGCCCACAGGGAAACTTGCTTTCCCTTCCTGGCAATCTAGGTGTCAGACGTACAGATGACACAACTCAGTTTTAGGTTAGTTATCATCATCATGTGTCAAATGCATTATTGTATGTTGTCAATGTATTTTAGTATGTGGGTACTTTAGTGGCAGTAAATAGAGGAGGTATTAAAGTAATTCAATGTACAATAACTCGAGACGAGAGTTAAATGTAAAATAGTCCAATAGGGAAATTAAATACAGTTAAACTAGCTGACCCGGCCCGGCTTCGCCCAGTCCTTGGTGGGGAGCATCTCATTTAATTCATATAAGTAGTCATATAAGTTCCCGTTCCCGTTACCGACTGTCTGTCTGTCTGTCTGTCTGTCTGTCTGTCTGTCTGACCCGGCCCGGCATTGCCCAGCTTCTGGTGTGGAGCATCTCATTTAATTCATATAAGTAGTCATATAAGTTCCCGTTCCCGACTGTCTATCTGTCTGTCTATCTGTTTGTCTACCTGTCTGCCTGACCCTGCCCGGTTTCGCCCAGTCCCTGGTGGGGAGCATCTCATTTAATTCATATGAGTAGTCATATAAGTTCCCGTTCCCGACTGACTGTCTGTCTGTCTGTCTCTCTGTCTGTCTATCTGTCTGTCTGTCTGTCTGTCTGTCTGTCTGTATGTCTGTCTGTCTGTCTGTCTAATCATTTATTGGTTGCAGTTAGAACAACCTTAGATAAACGAAGACCAACTTGGTAATATATTAACTTGGGTAAATGGAGCAGCGGCAGCAGCAGCAGAAGAAGAAGAAAAAGGAGGAGTAGGAGCTGGGAGGAGGAAGAGGGAGGAGGAGGGAGGAGGAGGAGAAAGAGAGAAGAGGAGGATGGAGGAGGGAGAGGGAGGAGGGGGAGGAGAAGAGGAAAAGGGTAGGAGTTTTTTGGGTATGTAATTTTTTGTGAGTAATTACTAGCAGTAGGTGAAGATGTATTAACAAGATGATAAATGTAGAATTGCCGGAAATATTAGCATCTTTTCACAGATGAAGAATATTTTCTGCAATTTATCCTTGACACGTGTGAAGAGAAAAACAGTTTTTATGTGTTTTTATTTGAAAGTCACTAGCAGTTTTGTGCCATGGATCGGTCATGTGACATCGCCATCACATTGTGTAGGGCCACACAATGAGGAATAGATGGTCAGCTTATCCCTCACTTTGACAAGTGACAAGACCAGTCGTGGTATCAGAGTCCCACCATGCTCGTGGAATTACCTCGTATACAGCATTCGAAACACAGATGAAGGCTATTTGGAAGCAGACTGCCTTGAGTTGGTTTCCCAAACAAAGGTATGGTGTTGGTCAATCAGAAAGCAATTGAAAACTACGGAACGTAAATTTGCCAACAAATTAAGAAATCACTAACGGCTAAAACATTGTCAGGTTGACTTCAATGTCCTCTGAATGCTACGCAACTAAATTTTAATGTGTAGTCGACTGTCCCAATAATCGGATGACAAAATGTCTTCTTTAATTCTTAAATCAATACGGACATCCAGTACAGCACTATTATAAGTGGTTTGTATGTACGACGCTTCACTTCAAACCGAGCGAGCGAAAAAAACATAGGCCAATCCTGTTACATAACAACAAAGCTCGTGGACTTCCTCCGTTAAAGTATAATTCTGGTAAGTTCTGAAAGGCAAGTGTGTTTATAAGACATCACATACCAGCATACTCTGAAACGCCGAAAAGGGTAGGTGTGTGCACAAGGACAGCATAATCTAGCGCACTTGATTGATGTATAAAAGGGTAGGTGTGTGTATAAAGATAACTCAGACTAGCATATTTTGTTATACAGAAAGTTTAGGTGTGTGTTGAAGGACATCGCCCTTTACTGCACGAAGCTCTATAAAACTAGACATACATATTGGCTCTATGTTGCTATAATTTCCAAAAATTGTTGTAGATATTTTGCATTATCCAACACCATACTTTGTCATCTGCTTAGAGTTTATTGTGTATTCTATAACCTGCGATTAGTATTCTTGGCTTTTCATTGATCTCTCTCATTATTACTTTGCAATACATGGAGAAGAGATCAGGAGACAAGACATTTCCCTGTCGTAAGCCTGGCTTTATTTGTTTACTGTATTTCCCATTTTAATTGCTGATACTTGGTTCCAGTAAATAGGCTTTATTATTCTGATGTCTTTCCCATCAATGCTATCTTTTTTTTCCTGACTTGTTCTTCTCATTATAATTCATGAATAGCGGCTAGTGAAAACGCTTTAAAAGACACTCAGAAGATCTCACTAAAAGCTTTGGGATTTCATCATGACACTTGGGAGACGGCTACCAAGGACTGCCATTCGTGGCGTACATCATTACGCAAGGGTGCAGTCACTTTTGAAGCGAGAATTAGAATTGTTCTTGCTTGCTTTCTAGTGCTGCGAGCAAAGCAAGTTAGAAGAGGTGTGGCCAAACAAGAACACTACGCAGGAAGCCAAAGAAGATTAATCAACAAACACAGAACTGGTGTCGTGAGCCGCTGCACGCTGTGGGATTTGCTGAGGAGGAGATCCGAGATACAGCCTTCTGGGACCTGTGGTCAGACATGGCTTTTCCCTCAGACTGAGCCTTTGTCGTCACGTTCTGAGTAATATCTGAACTAGAAACCAAGCCCCGCGAATGATCTTATTTATATGGAGATTATTCCACCCACCCCCTTTCCCCGGGATGCCATGGATTTGTGTGAGCTCAGATGAAGTATCTAAAGATTCATTTATTTTCCCTGGTTCAAGGGGATATATATATATATATATATATATATATATATATATATATATATATATATATATATATATATATATATATATATATATATATATTAGTAATCCCTCTCCCTTCTTCTCTACAAGAGTCACGGACAAGAAGGTATGAACTGCTTACTACAATGTTTTTGTTTTCTCATCACGAACTTTTCATGATCCCTGGGGGTGAAGACCCTGGGAGTCGTGAATTTTGGGGTTTAAATCACCTGTCCTAGACTTGCTTGATTTTCGTGACAATAGTGATGATGATGATTGTGATGTTGCCTTAAATTGACACAGGAACTCTGTGTGCACGAAGCCATTATCATTTGGTGAACAGTGAAAACGCCTGCAGTCATGCATAAAGTACTCTAATCCCAGAGGGTGACGTGTTTTCTGAGCATAGCAATCTAGATGGCCAGACATACGGCCGAATCAACTCAATTTGTAGGCAGCTAGTCACCATCCTTCATGTGTCAAATATAATATTGTATGGTGTCAATGTAATTAAGTAGTTGGGTACATCAAAAGCAGTATATGAAAGAGGTGTTACAGAAATTTCATGTAGAATAGATCAAGAAAGACATGCAATATAAAATTGTCCAAGAGAGAAATCAAATATAGCATAGACGAAAATAGAAGTGCAATGTACACAAGCTAATGAAAAAGTTCAATGTAGAATAAACCAAAGAAAGACGTTAAATGTAGAATAAACCACACACATAAAATTATATATAGAATATCCAAGGAAATAAATTAATGTAAAACTGCTAAAAATATATTAAATGTAAAATATTTCAAGAAAAACGTTAAATGTAGAATAACTCGAGAAAGAAATTGAATGTATATAAGATCAATAAAGAGGAAAACAAAACAATCACATAAATAATTTAAATTTAGAATTAGTTCAGAAAGAAGTTAAAAGTACAACGACTAATTAAAGAAGTTGAATGTACAATGGCTAAAGACAGAAATTATATGCAGATTAGCAGTAGAAGTTAAACATAGACTAGCTAAAGAAACACGTTCTGTGTAGAATAGCCTAAGAAAGAAGATACGAGTTGATCAGCTAATGGGAAATCAATGTTAATGCAGAACAGCTAACAAAGAAGTTAAATTTAGAATAGTTTCAGAAAGAAATGCAACGTAGAAAAAATAAAAATAAAAACAAAAAGAGCGCAGCGTGGGCTGCTACCGAATCGCGCGCAGCTGTGTTTAGAACCCGAGTATGCGGGATCAATGAGCTGCGTCCGTATCACTTCTCCACGGAGACGGCATTGAGACTATAAGTGAATGAAATAATGTTTGGCTGGAGATTTGAAATGTGAATAGACAGAATAGTCAATGCTAGATGGTTAATAAACTGAGGATGGTGATGATGATGATGACGATGATGATGATGATGATGATGATGATGAAATGATGATGATGAATGTTGTAGTATAACAACACGCACTGACTTACAACGTTCAATAAACACGCTTGAAACATTGCCATCTGAATCTCGTGAACACAGATGAAGTTGGCACCCTCGAATAAAGTACTGGGAGTCCACAGGGTAACTTGCGTTCCCTTCCTGGCAATCTAGGTGTCAGACATACAGATGACTCAACTCAGTGTTAGGTTAGTTATCATCATCATGTGTCAAATGCATTATTTTATTTTGTCAATGTATTTTAGTATGTGGGTACTTTAGTGGCAGTAAATAGGGAGGTATTAAAGTAACTTAATGTACAATAACTCGAGACGAGAGTTAAATGTAAAATAGTCCAATAGGGAAATTAAATACTAGTTAAACTAGCTGACCCGGCCCGGCTTCGCCCAGTCCTGGTGGGGAGCATCTCATTTAATTCATATAAGTAGTCATATAAGTTCCCGGTTCCCGTTACCGACTGTCTGTCTGTCTGTCTTGTCTGTCTGTCTGTCTGTCTGACCCGGCCCGGCATTGCCCAGCTTCTGGTGTGGAGCATCTCATTTAATTCATATAAGTAGTCATATAAGTTTCCCGTTCCCGACTGTCTATCTGTCTGTCTATCTGTTTGTCTACCTGTCTGCCTGACCCTGCCCGGTTTCGCCCAGTCCCTGGTGGGGAGCATCTCATTTAATTCATATGAGTAGTCATATAAGTTCCCGTTCCCGACTGACTGTCTGTCTGTCTGTCTATCTGTCTGTCTGTCTGTCTGTCTGTCTGTCTGTCTGTCTGTCTGTCTGTCTGTCTGTCTGTCTGTTCTAATCATTTATTGGTTGCAGTTAGAACAACCTTAGATAAACGAAGACCAACTTGGTAATATATTAACTTGGGTAATGGAGCAGCGGCAGCAGCAGCAGCAGAAGAAGAAGAAAAAGGAGGAGTAGGAGCTGGGAGGAGGAGAGGGAGGAGGAGGGAGGAGGAGGAGAAAGAGAGAAGAGGAGGATGGAGGAGGGAGAGGGAGAGGGGGAGGAGAGAGGAAAAGGGTTAGGAGGTGGAGGAGGGGAGAGGAGGAGGAGGAGGAATATAACGCATATGCCTGTAGATTTAATAATGGCTGATGGTTGTTCCATGTCTTCTAGAGTTGGCAGACAGTGTAAAGAAATATAAAATCTTCAAACTTGATAGAGATAAGGTTACTATTATTTATTCATTCTTTAAGCAAAAAAAGATGAGTTACAATGTTATGCATTATGCATTATTTTTATGAAAACTTTGAAAATGCATTACAGATTGTATCATTATTTATTATAACTCATATGCCGGTACATAACTATGGAAAAAGAGTTTATAAATCTTTGAAAACGATGCCACAATATGACTATAAGTTATACAGAAAAGTTATGCCCCTTGAAATAACTTTTACAGAGTTAAGTCCCCTGAGATATATGAAATTATAATGAAAATGAAATAATTTTGGGTAAGCAGCCGATTTCATACTAAAAAAATATGACAGTGGGCTGCGCTGGAATCAAAGGAAGACGTGTAAAAAATTTCATCTCAATGGGAGGGGCCGTTCGCGAGCGCATTAGGGACATATAGACAGACAGAAAACGGAAAGGAGATCGCCTTTTATATATTTAAAATATTTCCCATCCATGTTGGGGTTTTTCCCCTTGTCCGCTTACTCGTTAGGCCCCTCCATATTATCTTTTCCCGACTCTACACCCCCCAAAATATTTCATTTCCCTCAATTTCGTTTGTCTTTAAAAAACCCACATTTCTTTGACAAGAATCCCTGTTGAAAAGTTCAGTGTGTTCTCTATTTCGCCCCTGCAGGAGGAGGAGAGGGAGGAGGAGGGGGGAGGAGGAGAGAGTAGGAGGAGGGAGGAGGCGGAGGGAAAAAGGAAGAGGGGGGGAGAAAAAGGGGGGGGAAGGGGGGAGGGAGAAGGAAAGGGGGGGGAGGAGGAGGAAAGAGGAGGGAAAGGGGGGGAGGAGGAGGAATGTGAAGGGAGGAGGAGGGAGGAGGTAGAGGGAGGGAAAAGGAGGGAGGGGGAGAGAGGAGGAGGGGGGGGAGGAGGAAGAGGGAGGAGGAGGAAATTGAAAGGGGGGAGGGGGGGGGGAGGTAGAGGGGGAGGAGGGAGGAGGAGGAGGAGGGAGGAGTAGGGTGGAGGAGGAGGGGGAGGAGGAGGGGGGAGGGAAAAAGGGAGGAGGAGGGAGAAAGGAAAGGGGGGAGGGGGGAACGCAGGAGGAGAAGGGGGCAGGAGGAGGTAGGGAGGAGGAGGGAGAGGGAGGAGGAGGGAGGAGGAGGGGAGAGAGGAGGAGGGAGGAGGCGGAGGGAGAAGAAAGAGGGAGGAGGAAAAGGGGGAAAAAAGGAGGGAGAAGGAGGAGAAGGAAGAGGGAGAAGGAGGAGGGGGAAAAGGGGGAGGAGAAGAAGGGGGAGGAGGAGGAGAGAAGAAGGAGGGGGGAGGAGGAGGGAGGAGGAGGAGTGAAGGGTGAGGAGGGAGGGGGGTGAGGGAGAGGAGGGGGGAGGAGGATTTAGAGGGAGGAGGGGGAGGAGAGGAGGGAGGAGGAGGGGGAAAGGGGGAGGAGGGAGGAGGAGGAGGAAAGGGGGCGGAGGGGAGGAGGAGGAGGAGGAGTGGGAGGAGGGAGGGGTGGGAGGAGGGGGATGAGGGCGGAAGAAGGAGGAGGAGGGAGGAGGGGAGTGGAGGGGAGGAGGGGGGGGGAAGGGAGGAGGAGGGAGGAGGAGGGATGAGGAGGAGGGAGGAGGAGGAAGAGGGGAGGAGGAGGGGGAAAAAGGGGGGGGGGGAGGAGGAGGAGGTAGAGGGAAAGGGGGAGGAAGGAAGGAGGAGGGGGAGGAGGGAGGGAGGGGGGAGGAAGAGGAGGGGGAGGAGGGGGGAGGAGGAGGGAGGAAAAAGGAGGGGGGAGGGGAAGGAGGGAGAAGGAAAAGGGGGGAAAGGGGGAGGAGGAAGGGGGGGGAGGAGGAAGTGAAGGGGGGAGGGGTAGAGGAGGGGGAAGGGAGGGAGGAAGAGGAGGAGGGGGAGGAGGGGAAAAGGGGGAGGGGGGAGCAGGAAGAGGAGAGGAGGGAAAGTGGGAAAGGGGGAGGAGGAGGAGGTAAGGGAGGAGGGGGAGGGAGGAGGAGGAGTGAGGGGGAGGAGAGGAGGAGGGGGGGGAAAAGGGAGGGGGGAGGAGGGGAGAAAAAGGAAGGGGGGGAGGAAGGGAGGGAGGAAGGAGGGGGAAGGGAGGGGGGGAAGGAAAGAAGGTGGAAGAGGAAAAGGGGGGGGGGAGGAAAGAGGTAGGGGGAGGAGGAGGTAGAGGGAAGGAGGGGGAGGGAAAGGGAAAAGGGAGGAGGAAGAGGAGGAGAAGGGAGGAGGAGGGTGGAGGGAGGAGGAGGAGGGAGGAGGTAGGAGGAGGAAGAGGGAAGAGGGAGAAGAAGGGAGAAGGAGGAGGGAGGATGATGAGGGAGAAGGAGGCAGGAGGAGGAGGAGGGACGCAGGAGGAGGAGGGATGAGGAGGGAGAGGGAGGAGGAGGGAAGAAGAGGGAGGAGGGGGAGGACGGCGGAGGGAGTAGGAGGGAGGAGGATGGAGGAGGAGGGGAGAGGAAGAGGGAGAAGGAAGAGGGAGAAGGAGGAGGGAGGAGGGAGAGAGGATGGAGAGGGAGGAGGAAGAGGAGAAGGGTGGAGGGTGGAGGTAGAGGGAGGAGAAGAGAGGGGGAGAGAGTTCGCTATTCCGAATCATACTCGTCTAGTTCTTCCCTTCTACAGGACTGTAGATAACTTCCTTACACATAAAAGATGAATTGTTATTTGATATTGCCGTCGCATGGAGGAATATCAGCAGCAGAGTTGATCCAAAAAACCAAAGACTGAGATCTACGGAGAGCCATGAACGCCTACGCCAGCCGGCACGGCACTTGATGATGATGATTGCCGTGTGACGATTCTGTGTAGTCACGTCATTTTCTTCCCTTTCCCTAGCGTTTTGGTTCGGGGATTCTTTCATCATCATCATCATATATTACGTACGTATTTTGGGAGGGGGAGGAGGGAGGAGGAGGAAGAAAAGAAAAAAACTATGACAGTGACAGCTCTGGAATGAAAGGAAGGCGTGTAGAAAATTTCATCTCAATCGGATGGGCCGTTCGCGAACAAATAAAGGACATACATATTTACATACATACATATATACATACACACATATTTACATACATACACTTTGTTTTATAAATATAGATGTAGCATAGATAAAGAAAGATGTTAAATATAGAATAGCTATAAAAAGAAGTTCAGTGTTGAATATTCCAAGACAGAAGTTAAATATAGTATAACGAAAGAGAAAAGTTAGATATAGTATAACGAATAAGGAAGTTAAATGTAGTATAACTAAATAAAGACGTTAAAAGTGGATTAGCTAAAATTATAAGGAAAATATAAAATTACTCTGTAAAGAAGTTAAATCTAAAACTGCTAAAGAAACATTTCAAATGTAGTACTGCTAAGGAAATAATTTAAACGTAGAATAACTAAAGACAGACTTTACATTAGAATAGCAAGGAAAGAAGTTCGATGTAGAATGGCCTACAAATAAATTCAAAGTAGAATAGTTCAAGGAAAAAAAAAGTAAAATGCAGAATATTCCAAGAAATAAGATTAATGTGAATAACCACACAAAGTTAAATGCAGCATAACCCCAGAACGTGGTTTCATGTATAACCCCAAATCGAAGTTAAATGTAGAGCTGCTAAAGAAACAGTTTTAATGTATAATAGTTTAAGAAACAATTTAATTATATAATTTCCAATGAAAGACGTTCATTGTAGTGTAGCTCAAGAAAGAAGTTGCTTGTAGAACAGCCTATGAAATAAATTAAATTTAAAACAGTTCAAGAAAGAAGTTAAATGTAGAATAGTTCAAGAAATAATTTAACTTTAGAATATCAGAGGAAACACTTTCATTTTAGACTAGCCCGAGATAGAATGTGCTTGTGGAAAAGCCACGTAAACAAATTAAATATAAAACATTTTAAAAAAGAAGTTAAATGTGGTATAGATAACTGAAGGAGGTACATGTAGATTAACTTAATAAAGAGGTTACATGTATAAAAATGTAGACAAAAATGTAAACGTAAACTTTCTACATAAAAAAGATACATGTATAACTGCTAAATAAAGACGTTAACTTTAGAAAGCTCAAGGAGAATGTTCAATGTACGAGGAGGCGTCAAATTAAAACATTAAAAGTGTGATAAAAATTACAATAATCATGCCATTGTCTCGTAACTGTCATTTACTGCCAATATAGTACCTTGCGGTGTATGGCAGAGTGGACTTTGAGCCCTAGGAATTAAGGCCGCCTGGCTAGCGCAATCGCCGCGAACTGTGCAGGTTAGGATTTTCTTTTTGTCCCCAACATAAAAAATCCCTCACCTTACCGAAGGATCGAACCGGGTCTCCCGAAGGAGAGTCCGGCGTTCTAGCCACTCGGCCAGCCGCTTCTCCATTATTTCGTAACATGTCACTATTGTTAATAAGAATATCAAACATCTTTAGCACGTGACATCACATGCAGACAAACATGGTGCAGTCTAAGGACATTTTAAAGCTGGTCAATTCACTGTTGACAATCACCAAAGAGGAGCAACGTTCTGTTATCCGCTTTTTTGATAAGTGAAAAGGTGAAACATAGAAATTCATTTGCGAATGAAGACACCAGTATGGTTATTTATTCCTGTAAGTCCAACAAGTTTATGAGTGGAGTAGGAAGTTTCAAAACGGCGTGACTTCTGTGACTGTTCACGACCGGTTCAGGCACAACGAGTAGTGACCCTTGAGTCGATTGCAGCCGTTGAAGGCCTCGTACAGGAAATCCGCGGATTGACTGTTAGTGACATTGTCGCACATCTTGACATTAGTCAAGGTTCATCACACCACATCATCCATGGTGTGCTACAGTACCACAAAGTGTCTGCAAGATGGATGCCACGGCAGTTTACTGCAGAATTGAAACAACGACACATTGATGCGTGTCAAGAACGGTTGAGATACTTTGAAGCAGAAGGTGATGGCAATTGTTACTGGAGATGAAACCTGGGTTCTCTATCATGAACCGAAAATGAAGAGAGCAAACAAGGAATGGCACCATCCCTCCTCGCCGAAAGCAAAGAAGTTTCCCACGCAGCCATCTGCAGGGAACGAGGCGTTATTTTCGAGTTCTACATGCCAAGAGGGAAAACTGTCACCAGTGATACGTATACAGATCATCACAGAAATCAGGGGCTTGTTTCCGGATCCGGTCAAGGATATGCACTACTGACGAGCTCAAACGAGAGCGAAACTCGAGTATAGTGCTTCCATATTGACGTGGATAGGCCTTAGGTTCATACGAGAATACAATCAGCGTTGCCAGTAGTGGGTTGTGCTCAATGTTTAAATTTCAAATCCCGAAACAACCAAATAATCAATTTGATTACTGCTCACTGGATTTTAGGAGGCCTGGTGTTCCTTGCCAGTGAGAAGTCCTGATCGTTCGGGTCCACATCTATTGACGGACGTCAGTCACGGCGATTGGGCAATCTTGAGCATAGCCTACGATGGGTGATGTTGTAATATTCTATTATGATAATTTGGCGTGTCCAGCGTGTGCCGCGTCGTTACAAGCGCCCTTCACACGCCAGTGATCCGGGGCTTGTTTCCGGATCCGGTCAGGGATATGCACTACTGATGAGCTCAAGCGAGAGCGAAACTCGAGTATAGTGCTTCCATATTGACGTGGATAGGCCTTAGGTTCATACCAGAATACGATCAGCGCTGCCAGTAGTGGGTTGTGCTCAATATTTAAGTTACTTCACAGTTGAGAAGACAAAAATACCAAATAAACAATCCTTTTAAGGACTGCAACCAGTCAAGCCAGGAGCCTGCGCCAACAAAGAAAACCAAAAGAGGAAACATGCACAAAGGACAGCCGCCAACCGATCCCCCAGCTTAAGATGCATGGAGTGGGATAATGAAAAGTCCTAATAAGGACTGCAGCCAGTCAAGCCAGACGAGCCAAGAGCCTACATGAACAAAGAAAACCACAAGAACAGACGAGCACAAAGGATAGCCGCCAACCGATCCCCCAGCTGACGTCCCAGACACAAACGATACATAACCAGTCCGATGTAGAACTCACAAGACAAGAATTAGGGTGAATGAACCCACAAAAACCACGGACCTCAACAATAACCACAGCCGATGAAGCAGGTTGAACTAGGCCGAATTAGGAATTTTTGTTTTTGAAAATTGGGATTGGAATTGGAATTGGAATAGATGGTAAGCAGCACATAATGTTATGAACAATATAAGCAGATGAAACCATTTCTTTTATCTGGAGATAACGCAATTTGCAGAGACAAGATCGTCTAGGCTTGTTGGTTAATCATGTGATGATGATGAATGTTGTCGTATACAAACATACTCACGTACATTCTTTTGTTAGATTATGACCCACATCGTTCTGTGATGTGTTTGTACAGGCACAACGCTTACAACCATTCATATAGTACTCGGAGAGTACTGGATGACATATGTCCCCATCCTGGCAATCTAGGAGTCAGATATACAACTCAAACAATTAAGTTTGTAAGTTAGTCATCATTATATCATCACGTGTCGATTGCATTACTGTTTGATGCAGCAACATGTCCATGTATTTACTTATGTGAGTACTTTATTAGCAGAAGGTGGAAAATGTATTAACGAAGTTAAATGTAGAATAGCCGAAATATTGTCATCCTGCCACAGGATAAAGAATAGTATCTGCAATTTATCTTTGTCACGTGAGGAGTGAAAAACAATGTTTATGTGTTCTTTATTGTAAAGTCACTAGTAGTTTCCTGCTATGTGGTCGGTGATGTGATATGGCCATCACATTGTGTAGGGCCACACAAGGAGGAATAGGTGGTCAGTTGTTCCCTCACATTGACAAGCAACGTGACCAGTCGTGGAATCAGAGCCCCCACCATGTCGACGAAAGAGGTTCAATATATAATAGACAAACAAACACGTTCAATGTATAATAGCCCATGAAAGAAGATAACAGTTGAACAGCTAATGGAAAACAAATTTGATGCTGAGTAGCTAATGAAAGAAGTTAAATTTAGAATAGTTCCAGAAAGAAATGTGATGTAGATTAGTTACAGATGGAAGTACAAACTGTAGAAAAGCTGCAGAAAGAAGTTAAATGTACAATTGATATTTAAAAGAATTTAAATATATATATTATATTTAAAGAAAGAAGTCAAATTTAGACTGGCTAAAGAAAGAAGTTAATTGTAAAATTACTAAAGAAAGGAGTTTAATGTATAATTGCTTAAAGAAAAAAAGTTAAATGTAGAATATCTAGAGACAGCAAATAAATGTAGAACAGCTAAAGAAAGTTAGATGAAGACTAGGTTAATAAATTAAATAGCATCATCATTACCATGTGCCTTACCGGCCAGTGTGGGCGGGCATATCTCGCTATCTCACTCGATCACCAGAGTTGTCGATTAGCTCAGTGTTCTTGTCTCGACCTTGTCATGTGGTCAAGCTATCCAGTTATTTACTTCTCTTATTTCCCCTTGTTCTTTTTCCCTCAATCTTGCCAGTCGTCACCAATTTCTAGAATTTATTTATTTTCATAACGTGACTAAATAATTTTGACTGACTACGTATAAATTCTCTAATCAGTTTACGGTTTTCATTTGTTTCTTGTAGGACTTGGTGATAGGTTTTTAATGTGTCCATGATATTCTTTGCATTTTTCTCAGAAACAGCATTTTCACTGCCATCAGATCTCTTTTAGCCTGATCCCTTATTGTCCATGCCTCACATCCATACAAATACAAAGAGCCTATGTAGCATCACAACGCTCATTGCGAATGGCATGTTTTTTTAATTGTTTTTTTTGGTCAGTTTGTTTTTCATCCTGCAAAAGGCTATATTCGCCTTGGTGATACGTGTTCTAATCTCTTCAAGACATTTCCCATCAGCTGTTATTACTGTTCCGAGATAAGTGTACAGATTGACTTGCTAAGGGTTTTCCCCAGGATTTGTCTAAGATTAGCTTCATAGGTGATGTTCAATTAAATAATGTACAAGAGGAATTAGAGAAGAAGGGCAGAATGTCAGACAGGCCTTCGTGCCCACTTCTTAAACCTTTGAAAATAAAGATTGTTCGTTCGTTCGTTCGTTCGTGTGTTCCCATCTACTTATATATTGCATTGTGTTATTTCGTTCTACCTAGTTACGACCATAATCTGTGTCTTTTTACAAGAAGTTAAATAATAAAAATAAATAAAAAACCTTAATAAAGAAATTAAATGTAGTATAGCTACATAAAGGCCGGTCTCCCTGGTTGAGGGATTAGCAGCTTTTCTCCGTAACCCCGAATACTCTCGTGGTTGACGTGAGCGCACGAGAAATTGAAGGGGTTCGAGTCGCGTCAGTGACTTACGAGAGTATGGAGCCGGTCGCTCAGAAAGTCGTGGCGTGCTGATAAGCGTAATCTAGCCTATGAATCAACATACAGCTGAAAGATGCTGATGTTGACCGCAATATCCTGAAACAGGATGGAAACGCGAAAAAAAAAAAGCTACATAAAGACGTTCAATATAGAATAGAAATACAACAAAGTTAAAATTAGAATAGAACAGAAAACAAAAAGTTTAACATAGAATAGGCAAACAAAGGAGTTAAATGCAGAAGTGCTTAAAAAAGAACATAATAATAGCTATTGAAATAAAAATAAACAATTAAATAAATAAGTTAAATTTAGAATAATCCAAGAAGACGTTGAGTGTAGAATAGCTAAAGCAAAAAGTTTAACGAGTATAGCTAAATAACAAAGTTAAATGTAGAATAGCTAAATAATAACTAAATAAAGAAATTCAATAGAGAATAGTTATGTAAAGCATTTAAATATATAATAACAAAAAGGAAGATACATTTTGAAAAAGACAAAGAAAGACGTTAAATGGAAAATAGTCCAAAAAGAAGTTAGACATAGAATAGCTAACGAAAGAAGATAAATGTAGAATAGCCAAAGAGAGAATTTAGATATAGAATGTCTAAAGATAGAAGTTAAATGTAGAATAATCATATAAAGTAGTTAAATGCAGAATAGCTAAGGGAAATGGTTAATTGTAGTATAGATCCAGAAGGAATGTAATAATACATATCC
>JACEFZ010028217.1:245000-331065 GCA_014155875.1 Cepaea nemoralis
GTATGTATGTATGTATGTATGTATGTATGTATGTATGTATGTACGTATGTATGTGTGTATGTATGTATGTATGTACGTATGTATGTGTGTATGTACGTATGTATGTATGTATGTGTGTATGTATGTACGTATGTATGTACGTATGTACGTATGTATGTATGTATGTATGTATGTATGTATGTATGTATGTATGTATGTATGTATGTATGTATGTATGTATGTATGTATGTATGTATGTACGTATGTACGTATGTATGTATGTATGTATGTATGTACGTATGTATGTACGTATGTACGTATGTATGTATGTATGTATGTATGTACGTATGTATGTACGTATGTACGTATGTATGTATGTATGTATGTATGTATGTATGTATGTATGTATGTATGTATGTATGTATGTATGACGTACGTACGTACGTGTGCGTGCGTGCGTGCGTATGTGCGTGCGTGCCTGCGTGCTTAGGTAGGTAGGTATGTATGTATGTATGTATGTATGTATGTATGTATGTATGTATGTATGTATGTATGTATGTATGTATGTATGTATGTATGTATGTATGTATGTATGTGTGTGCGTGTGCGCGTGTGCGCGTGCATGCGTGCATGTATGTATGTATGTTTGTATGTATAAGACGAGCTACGAGATGCCAAATACATAATCTTAATCATCCCTGAAATGTCTCAGAAAATTTAATAAAATTGGGTATGGAGAAACTAAATTTTATCAAATGAAGAATATCTTATAGAACAAATATTTATAATTGTAATTTTAACACAAAATATAATTATTTCATATTTCCAACAACCGGTTGTAGCATATAGCTGTGACTCATGGGCAATTATGCAACGACCAATGTCACCTGTTGGAGCACATTAAATATGATATTAAAGAATAATGTTTAAAATAATGTGGACATCCTAAATAATAATTCTAAGGATGTCAAAGAGGCTAAAACTTAGGAGCGACCTAGCACACATAAAACAAAGAAGAGCTCAACACCATTGCTTCATTATGAGGAAAGAAAATCCGAAACATAATGTAACAACACGAAACTGCATGGCGACTGATTCAGAGCTAAGCAATGAGAGAAGATTGTTAAGTCATTCATGATTGTTTCGAAAATGCAAATAGATAAACTGATATGTTATGTTGAGGATTGGTAATTTTGAAGAAGCATCATCAACAAGGCAAGTCATCTTATGATGATGATGATGATGATGATGATGATGATGATGATGATGATGATGATTATAATGAATGATGATAATGATGATGATGATGATGATGATGATGATGTGATGGTGATGATGATGGTGATGGTGATGGTGATGGTGATGGTGATGGTGATGATGATGATGATGATGATGATGATGATGATGATGATGATGATGATGATGATGATGATGAAGATGATGATGATGATGATGATGATGATGATTGATGATGATGATGATGATGATGATTGATGATTGATGATGATGATGATGATGATGATGATGGTGGTGGTGGTGGCGGTGGTGGTGGTGGTGGTGGTGGTGGTGGTGGTGATGATGATGATGATGATGATGATGATGATGATGATGATGGTGGTGGTGGTGGTGGTGGTGGTGGTGGTGGTGGTGGTGGTGGTGGTGGTGGTGATGATGATGATGATGATGATGATGATGATGATGATGATGATGATGATGATGATGATGATGATGATGATGATGATGATGATGATATTTTTGATGTTGTAGTTTAAAAATACACACTGACATACCTTCTTTCTGAAGCCAATACTTTTCACCGACTTTCGATGTGTTTTTACAGACATAATGTTGGCAGCCAACCACATTGTACACGTGGCCCATGGGATGGCATTCGCCATTAAGGAGACAACCTAGGTGTCAGACATACAGCTGAATCAGCTCAGTTTGTAAGTTAGTCATCGTCATTACTATCAAGTACCAAATACATTACTGCAAGCGGTATAAACAAGTCATATAATTAAGTGTTTGTGTACTTTAATCTCAGCAAATGGAAGAAGTAGTACAGAAATTAACCCTTTGAACCCGATGCTCTGATATACCGGCTTGACGTACTGTGTATCAGAGATCTTACGAGCCGGTATACCGGCTTCCACGTGTTTATATTTACATCTCACTGTTAATCGAAACCAGCTGACCAATAAACATCCAGCTTACATCTAGACATGGCTAACATGTTTGAGATCTCGCTCCTGCCAAAGACTCAAAACGTTTTCAATTATTGACGGGTAATTTTGGGGCCAAAATAAGCTGTAAAATAGATATTGGTAACAAAACAGTATGAATTTGTGAAATGAAATGGTACAAACAATGCAACATATATATATATATATATATATATATATACGGACAGTGATGGGAATATCTGGAGCTGAGTGGTCTCGAAATATGGTGTACGGCTCGAGTGTTGGAGGCCCCGGTGAGGACCAGTATTTTTTTGCTTCTTTTTTAGTGAATTTATTTTTTTTTTAAATCCCCCCCCCACCCCCCCCCCCCCCCCCCCCCCCCCCCCCAAAAAAAAAAAAAAAACGATGGCGAATTCACACTTTTCCTCACAATTGCAATAATTATGATATTTTTTTTTATCACTTAGAAACATTTTTTGTCACACCTAGAAACATTTCCTGTGTTTCTGGTTGTACACCTATGTTTTTATTTTCCCTCCAGAAACAATGTCTTTTTTCAGGTTGAAATATTGAAATATTATTAGTATGCCAAACAACGGGTAATGATCAGAGAAACCCCAGGGTACAGGATATTTACCCTTGGGTACTGGCATAGTTCAAAGGAGTAAATGTAGAATAACCCAACCACTAGCACTGTCTACAAGATAAAGAACATTCTCGGGATTATATTTTCCTAAAATGAGACGAGGAAAAGAGTATTTAATTTTACAAATTCGTACTTCATTCACAATTTCCAAGACAATCCATACAGACACAAAAAATCTTATAAGCGATATAATCATTTGTACAATGGAATTAAATATAACTGTTATTAATCATCATCATCATCGTCTTCCACTTCTGCCGTATCCTATAGTCTTCAAGGATGGTCCATTATTTGTATCTGTCTACTCTATCGAAAGCCTTTTCCTGATCTACAAAACAATATTCTGCTGGTCGCTATATTCGATAGTTTTTTCACATATTTGTCTAAGTGTAAATAGTGCATCAGTGCAACTTTTAGCTTTCCGAAAACCGAATTGTACTTTGCTTAACTGTTGTTCAACTATGGGTCTAGCTCTTTGTTCCAATAGTTTTGCATACATTTTCACTATATGGCTCAGGAGTGAAATACCTCTGTATGTTTCACACTCTCTTATATTGCTTTTCTTTTTCCATATTGGTAATATTATTGCCTGTTGCCAATCATCTCGTACTTTTCTTTCTTCCCATACTATATTAAAAAGTCTTGTTAGCCATTTAATTCATGTTTCCCCACAGGCCTGAATAGCTTCTGTGGGTATTCCATCTGGACCAGGTGATTTGTTTTTAGGACTTTTCTGTATAACTTCTTTGACTTCTGCAGGTATTAAATTTGGTTCTGGCTGTCCCTGGCTTTTAGGCACAAAAGTGAGGTTGTCTATGTTATGTGTGGGGTTAAGTAGTTCTTGAAAGTATTCTGTCCACCTTGCTAGTCTTTGCTGTGGATTAAACATCGGTATACCTATTTTGCTGTTTATGATGGTAGTTGGGCTGTAGCATGCATCTCTGTTTCTCATTGTGTTGACACGTTTATAAAATTCTCTTGGGCAGTCTTTGCTAAGGGTCGCCATCTGTTCACCATATATTCTCAAGGATTCATCTTTAGATGCTCTAATTGTTCGTTTGGCATTACGTCGTGCTATTCTATAAGTAACATAGTCTTGTTCAGATTTAGTTGTGATCCGCTTTTTGAACGCTACCTTCTTGTTGAATATGCCATCTTTATCTTCGTTGTTCCACCACGCTGTTCTTAATCTTTTGTCCTGCCCTACTTTCTTTGTTCCACATTTATTTTCCAGTGTGTCGAGCATGGCAGCCTTGAAAATTGTCCATTCCTTATCTACACTTGAGTGGTCATCAGGGATGTTCTTATGTAGGTTTTTGATTTCTTGATTGAATTCGTCTTTACTGTATCTTCCTGAAGCCTCCTATAATTGATGGCATGTGTTGTTACCTTCTTGTTTCTTATTTTCCTGTATGTTGAAATCTTTTTTATTATAACTGGTTTGTGATCAGTATCAACATCTGTTTTTGGGAGTGCCCTTGAATCTAATAGAATCCTTCTGTCTGATTTCCTAATTAGAATAAAGTCAATTTGAGATGCTTGGTCTATGTCATTCCATTTATACCAGGTTTTGGTGTGGCTACGACGATGCTGCAAAAAAAAAACTATTTGCTATTATTAATCCGTGTTCGGAGCATATGTTGAGTAGATGTTGACCATTGCTGTTACATTCAGTCTCTGTGTCGCTGAATGGCCCCATGCAATCCTCTCATTGTGTTCTTCGTGTGCTTAATAATACACATAAAATATACATAATAATTTATATATATATATATATATATATATATATATATATATATATATATATATATATATATATATATATATATATATATATATATATATATATATATATATAATTTCCAGAAATACTAAAGAAGGCAAATGAAGAATATGTACTCAAGTGAGGTATCGTCATGATACACATGATGCATTCGCGAGTTCCAGAAAATCGCGTGGATCACATGTCACGAAGAAAAGGGACAACTAAAACATGTGTATTCAACCGTATTTAACTTTCGCCAATTCATGATACAAGCTGTCACCTGGCCGACTTGACAGACAATAGTTATTGCCCTTCAAAGATTAAAAAGAGGGATATAATAACTTCTCCACAGTACAAATCTTTCTCTCCGTAATCCCGCTTATCACGCAGTCTCGTAGCGGGCGAGAACTGGGAACGGTTCGTCCCCCGCTGGTGACTTGCGGGATAACTGAGCCGGCCGCTCAGAAAGCAATGGCAAATTACTGAGCGTAATCTTGCCAAGAGATCAACAGACAGCTGAAAGATGCTGCTGATGACAGCGATGTCCTGTAAAGGATATGAAAAAAAAAAAAGCAAACAGTACAAATACTGGGCTGCATTGTAGAGACACTGAGTTGCTCATGCAGCGTGATCCCTCCCTAGTTACTTCGGTGGAAAAGTAACATCAATACATCTGGAAGACGACAAGCTCCAGAAGATGTCGGATCAGCAAAGTAATGCCCAAACTGTCTACCTATCGGAGCTTTGATCCTCAACTATTTGTGACAAATACTTAGGACCTGGTCTGCCATGGTATGACATTTAGTCTTAGATTGCATTTCCTCATACCAATTTAAGGTGTGTACCATTCAAGTTATGCCCCCCTTCCACCTCACCCCACCCCTATCCGAAGCCGTTCAGTGTGGGGTGTCAGGTTTGGTGTGTGCTGCCCAATATTAAGCGCTAACAGAAAGCAGGTAGTACACAATTAACCTTTACTATTTATGTCGACCGGCTATGAGGCGAAGTGGATACTGGTGCAATTCATAATCCCGCATACAACATTAGAAACACAGCTGAAGGTTATTTGTAAGCAGGCCGCATTCAGTCGCTCTCCCATACAAAGGTATAAGTGCCGGTCGTTTAGAAAGCAATGGGAAACTACTGAACGGAAATTTTCTAAGAAGACAAGAAATCATGAACAGCAAAAAATGATGGGGTTGATTGCAACATCCTGTAAAGGATATCCAACTAACTTTTAATTTATTGTCTATGCCATAGGACGAATGGTAGGGTCATAGAACGGATGGCAGCTGGTTCTGCCGGGATCCCGGCATATGCTCGGTTCATGGTATCTTATTGTCATTGTTCATAGAACCGAACCAGAGGGTGAATGTTAAATGAAATGACAACTTAGGCTCTTTGGTAGTATTGCCCTATAGTTGATGCACGTTTTCATTGTCACTGTAGACCTGAAGAGACAAACCATACTTTGGACAGCACCGCTGATCCTGCCCCAGCGTTACAAGCAACTGTAGACCTCTCACCGTGGCGCCAACGGTCAATTATCTTGCTGACTATCACATTTCTGTGCATCGTTTCTGAACCAGCACCTTTCTGAGTGGTGGTGCTGTGGTCTTCTCATTGTAATTAATTCTCTCATCATCTTATTTAGATTAAAGTTCTTTTACAGGTCCCTTCACAACAACTAGTAATCTAGAACAAACTCAACATGTACGAAATAACTCAACGACAATATGATTTTATACTTCTTTTGTCTCCGAATATCAGACGAATTACATTCATCATGTTGACCACGTTTAACATGAATACAATATTCAGAGACGACAATTTAACACATTCTAACTACGAAAGTAGTGCTCAGTGTGTGGCCGTTCTACTACACACAGACCTATGTCCGATACTGACCGTGGTTCAAATCCAACTGTTCGCTCGGCGGAGAGTTGTCCCCTGCCCAGCGATACACCTATCTTGAGCATAGCCTACAATGGGTAGCGTTGTGATGTTATGTTGTGATAATTTGGTGTGTCCAGTGTGTGCCGCGTGGTTACACACCCGCTTCACACGCGTGATCCGGGACTGTTTCCGGATCCGGTCAGGGATATGCACTACTGACGAGTTCAAACGAGGGCGAAACTCGAGTATAGTGCTTCCATATTGACATGGATAGGTCTTAGGTTCATACCAGAATGCGATCGGCGTTGCCAGTAGTGGGTTGTGCTCAATATTTAAATTTATACACCTATCTATTTCCATGCAAAGTGTGTCTTACAATCATCTCGATTTTCCCGTCTTATCACAGGACTGTGCAAATTATCGGATTGCAAAATACCGTCTTTAATTCTTAAACCAGAAAGTAAATCATTCTATGTAATACTCAAAGATTTATTTGAGTTATTTAAACTACTGGACTAAATCAAATAAAAGCATATGAACATTGTTTCTTCTTTCAGAAATGTTCATCTAGAACAGGGATAAGCAAACATTATGTGCGTAGGTCCACATTGACAAATGTAAAACTACTGGGAGCCGCATATAATCAGATATGACTGAGCTACCGTATAACAGTAGACGGTACTACCTGGTTTCTGTTAGCGCTGAACGTTGGGCGGCGCTTACCAAACCCGACACCCCACATTGTGCCAACGGCTTCGGGCGGAAGAGCGCAATTGGGAGGGTACAAGCCTTACCCTGGTGCGAGGAAATGCAAGCTAAAGACAAAATGTCATGGCAGGGCAGACCAGGCCCTAAGCCTTGGTTGGCGACTGGTCTAGGATCGAAGCTCCGACAGGCGGACAGTTAGAGCATTGCTTTGCTGATCCGGCAGCTTCTGCAGCTTGTCTTGTTCCAGATGTAGGGGTGTTACCTTTCCTCTGGAGTAAACTAGGCAGGCCGAGAGAGGGATCATGCTGCATGGGCAACACATGATCTCTATATTTTAGCCCAGGCTTTGTGCTATGGAGAGGCAATAACTCCATCCCTGGTCTTAACTGGTCTCCGAATCAAAGCGAGAGGCAACTGTTACGGGTTATAAGTCCTTGTCAGTTGGCGTAGACATGGGGCGCCACGCGTTGCCTCTGACGGTGGGAGACACCTATAGGTGTCACTGATCAGCTACCGCCCGCCTCAAGCTGGGCAGCCCCCAGCCAATTGGGTGCTGATCCGCCACAGCCTGCTTGCTTCAATGGGTGCTTGGGGCTAGGACAAAATCTGAATCGCAGGCTGTAAAACCAATGCACCAGGTACAAACAAAAATAAAAATAGAAACCTCAAGCTACGGCTTGCAACCTGGAACGTGAGAACCATGTGTCCAGGATTTTCCACTGACTTGACCAATATTGACGATGTGAGAAAACGGCTGTGATTGATGCCGAACTCAATCGTCTAAACATTGATATTGCTGGCCTGCAGGAGACTCGCCTCGCTGAGGAAGGGTCACTCAGGGAAAACAACTACACCTTTTTCTGGAAGGGTAGAGGGCAGGCAGAAAAAAGGCAACATGGTGTGGGCTTTGCAGTGAAGAATTCGCTACTGGGAATGATTGAAATTCCAGCAGGAGGAAATGAAAGACTATTATCCCTGCGCTTGGCAACCTCTTGTGGGTTTGCCACCATTATTACTGCATATGCACCGACACTCGATTCCTCTGATGATGTGAAGGATTCGTTCTATGAGGAGTTAGACTCCGTGATCAAGGCAGTTCCAAAATCTGACTACATTTATATGCTCGGTGATTTCAATGCTCGTGTGGGCAAGGACTCGAGTTCATGGCCAGTGTGCCTTGGAAAATACAACATCGGTCGCATGAATGAAAATGGGCAAAGGCTGCTGGAGCATTGCACCAGTAATGACCTATGTATTACAAACTCCTTTTTTAAAACAAAAGAGATGCATAAGGTCACATGGAAACATCCAAGATCCGGCCATTGGCACCAGCTGGACTTCATCATCACACGGAGACAACATCTGAACCATATATCATTGACTCGTAGTTACCACAGTGCTGACTGTGATACGGATCATTCTTTGGTTGTTGCAAGGGTTAGACTGAGACCAAAGAGAATCTACACAGCTAAACACAAATCTAGCCTCAGGATTAATATTATTAACACTCATGATCCTGAAAAGTGCTTTCAGTTTCAACAGCAACTTGAAGACGCTTTCACTGATACACCAGAAAATTGTACAGTAAATGAAAAGTGGGGTCAAATTAAGGAAACTCTTTATAAAACTGCCGTAGGGGTTTACGGCACTGTGGATCATAAGAGGCAGGACTGGTTTGCGGCCAACAGCGAGACTCTGCAGCCCTTGATTGATAAGAAGAAGAAAGCTCTCTTAAGAAACAAGGAAAGACCAACGCGTAACACTCTGAGTGAGCTTAGGCAAGCTAGGAAGGATGTGCAAAAGGCTGCCAGGCAGTGTGCAAATGATTATTGGATCAAGTTATGTGAGTCCATTCAAATCGCAAGTGATAAGGGAGACATAAGAAGCATGTATGAAGGAATACAGAAAGCCTGCGGTCCAGTGATCAAAAGAAGTGCACCATTGAAAACCTTGACTGGAGAAATCATCACTGATAAGAAACAGCAGATGGACAGATGGGTAGAGCACTATTTGGAGCTTTACTCAAGTGAGACCAAACTAGCGGATGATGCCCTCAACGCCATAGAGGCTCTACCAACTCTTGACCACCTGGACACACTTCCCACCATAACAGAAGTTAAGTGTGCTATAAATGAACTTGCATCTGGCAAGGCTCCAGGTAAGGATGGGATTCCAATAGAGGTTATCAGGAGTGGGCAAGACACACTCACTATACAGATCCACCAGCTAATAGAGCTATGCTGGCGTGAAGGACAAGTCCCACAGGATTTCAAAGATTCAAGCATCATAACACTGTACAAGAACAAGGGCGATCGGAGCGACTGCAACAACTATAGGGGTATCTCACTTCTGTGTATTGTTGGAAAAGTATTTGCCAGAATTGTTCTGCGCAGACTTCAAGTCCTAGGAGATCAAGTCTACCCCGAATCACAGTGTGGCTTTCGACAGAACCGGTCTACCACTGATATGATATTCTCATTGCGACAAATGCAAGAAAAATGCCGTGAACAGAATCAACCACTGTTTATTGCCTTCATCGACCTCACAAAGGCATTTGATTTGGTCAGTCGTGAGGGTCTGTTCAAGGCACAAAAGAAGATTGGCTGCCCACCAACTCTTCTGTCCATTGTGGAATCGTTCCACACAGGCATGAAGGGTATAATCAAGTTTGATAGTGCAACTTCTGAAGAATTTGAAATCAAGAGTGGAGTTAAGCAAGGTTGTGTACTAGCTCCCACCCTCTTTGGAATATACTTTTCACTTCTACTGAAATATGCATTTCATGATCAGGATGGTGGTATATACATTCACTCACGCTCAGATGGCGGCCTCTACAATGCTCAGAGATTGAAGGCTAAGACCAAAATTAGGAGAGTACTGATCAGAGAGTTGCTTTTTGCAGATGATGCTGCAGTTACGACCCACTCTGAGGAAGAATTGCAATGTCTACTATCTGCATTCTCCAATGCTTGTTCTGAATTTGGTTTAACAATTAGCAAAAAGAAGACACAGATTATGTCACAAGGTGCACATGGGGTACCATCAATCTTTATTGACGACGCCGAACTAGAGATAGTAGACCATTTTACATATCTAGGATCAGTGGTAAATAGCAAATTATCCCTAGATCAGGAAATCAACATCCGGATTGGTAAGGCAGCAACAACAATGAACAGGTTAAGAAAAAGAGTCTGGGAGAACAGGAAGCTTACTGCCAAAACAAAAGTCCTTGTCTATCAAGCCTGTGTCCTTAGTACTCTTCTCTATGGCAGTGAAACCTGGACAACTTACTCACACCAAGAGAACAACTTAAACAGCTTTCATATGCGGTGTCTGCGAAGAATTCTTGGTATTAAGTGGCAAGACAAAATCACAAATACTGAAGTATTGGAAAGATCAGGTTGTGTGACAGTTTATTCCATGCTCAGTCTTCGTAGACTTAGATGGATAGGACATCTTAGGAGGATGGATGATGGTAGAATACCAAAGGATATCTTTTTTGGTGAATTACAGACGGGTAAGAGATCTCAGGGTCGGCCTCTACTACGATACAAAGATGTGTGTAAGCGGGACATGATTGATACAGGCATTGATAATGCACATTGGGAACAAGTCGCCGCTGAACGTGTTGCATGGAGGGCAAATATCAGAAATGGAATAAAGTCAAAGGAGAAAATTATTGCAGAAAAGTCACACACCAAGCGTTTGAGACGTAAGATGGTGCATGATGGTGGAAATGACCACGTGTTCACATGCACCCACTGTGAACGGACATTTACAGCGCAAATTGGCCTTATCAGTCACACTCGCTACCGCCATAGTTAAAAGTTATTATGCCTTTTTAAAGCACAAACTATCGTCTGTCAAGACGGCAAGGTGCCAATGATGATGATATATATACATACATACATATATATATATATATATATATATATATATATATATATATATATATATATATATATATATATATATATATATATATATATATATATATATATATATATATATAATGTCCACTTTGTTTACTGCAACATACCACAATAAGTAATTATGAATTATTTATAGATTATTAAACAGTATACATAACAAACTATTGCAATTGTATTTTACTTTTATAGTTATATATTATATGTTAAAAAATGGACACAAACATTTACTAATGTGTTAACAGTATTTTATATATTGTCATTATAATAAAACAAAATTATATTTATCTATCAGTGGCTTTAATTTAGACACAAACCGACTACATTGTTACTACAATTGTTGATTTCTAATGAGATGTATGTAATTACTTGCAATTGTTGACACTATTCTGGAAATCTGTAGTAAATTTACTTGTTGAAATTCGCATGACAGCATGCAATTTGTAGTCCGACAATAAAGACCTATTCTTAGATGTGTTGACCTTCAAGCAATTAAATGCTTAATCGCAAATGTATGTTGATCCAAATAATGATACAAGTTTAGCTGCAAAGTTTTTCAAGTTGGGAAATTATTCTTTTTATAAAGATCCATAGAAATACAGCGAACTATCTGACTTGAATTTCTCTTTCTTGTAAGTCAAGCAGCTCCAACTGTATGTCCTATGTGGCTGTATCAGCTTCTGCACTGAAAGGGAAACTGAGAATATTGAACTGTGGCTCTAAGTTCTTGAAATCTTGGACTCTTCATCCAAATTCTTCAGTCAATGCACCTAATTGGGCTTTGTAATTTTCTGTCATTTCACCAGAAATGGGTATTTCTTTCAGCAAAGGGAAGTGACAAAATCTTTTTTCACTTGCTTGTCTGGAGAACAGTGAGAGTTTTGCCTGAAATTATTTTGCATGTATATACTTTATACAATTCAGGTGCAAACACAATTGCCCTGATGTTTGAAATTCAGTTCATTTAACGTTTACATAATTTCAATGGCAAACATAAAGTCTAAATTCCACTCTTTATTGACAATATTAGTATTACAGTCAAATTCAATGCCCTTCATCTCTAGGAACATCACTATTTCGTCTCTGATGTCTCACACTCGCCTTAACACCTTGCCGAGACTCAGCCATCGAACACTGGTGTGGTACAGGACATCGGAATGTTCAGTTTCCAAATCGTCAAGTAATACCTTGAACTGTCTGTGATTAAGTCCCCTTCATCTGATGAGGTTGATTACATTGACAACTGGGTTAATAATATGCTTGATATTCAAAACAGGTTTACACAAACTTTCTTGATGGATCGCACAGTGAAGTGGTAATAATGTGTTGTCAGGAAATTCTGCTTTAATCTTATCACTTATCAACTTTACTAAACTTAAATTTTTTTCCAGTCAAAGCACGAGCTCCGTCAGTTGTAACACTTGCCATCTTGTTCCAAACCAACCCAGTTCTTTCAATACAGTTAGTAACAGCATTGAATATATCATGGCCTGTGGTTGTGTCTATGAGTGACTCAACACTCAGTAACTCTTCATTGAGTTTGAAAGTAGCGTTTGTTCCGCGTATGAATATCAATAATTGGGAAGTATCATGTGCATCGGTACTCTCATCCAATGCAAGAGAGTACAACAAAAATGGTTTACTTGCATTTTGAAGTTTATGCATCAAATTGTCACTTATCTTGTCAACACATTTGACCAAAGTTCTCCTTGATAAAGTAATGTTGTCAATTTTTTGTTGTTGGTTTTTTGTTGTTGGTGTTGTTGTTGTTGTTGTTGTTGGTTTTGTTTTTGTTTTTTTGGTTCTGGACACAAAATGTTTGCTTCATCTAGCAAGTATTCCTTGATTAACTCGACATCAGAAAATGGCATGTTCTGTTTTACAATTCTGTGTGACAGCACAAGACTAGCTTCTGTTGCAGCATCTTGTATTCAAGACTGTTTAGTGAAAATAATTTGCTGTTTCTCCAAATATTTCACCAACTGCATGGCATTTCCTTTCCCTTTCGTCGGGTTGTTAAATTGTATCCTGAAATCGGAATAGTTTTGTTTGATAATAGTCTTTTTAAATTGTACTCCTTGAAGACAGCCACTGACTCGTGACACAACAAGCAAACTGATCTGTTAACAACCTGTATAAAACAGTACTTAGTTGACCATTCATCATAAAAACACATCATTCATCTTCAGTCTTACGTTTTTTATTGACACTCATTGTTTTAATAAAATTCTAACAGTTAGAATTTTACAAACTTTAAAAAGGAAATGAAACAAAATCTACTTCCGGCTGTGGGTGAAAATAAAATATTCGGAAAACATAGAGTAAACTCAGAATACATTTCAGAAATATATCAAGACTACTACAACAAATAAATTAGTCTGAACATTGTAAATGTGGAAATAATTTATAACAGCAACAGACTTGTAAATTTGATATTTTATTGCAAAATAAATCATTTTATTCACCGGAGAACTATCTGTTTTTCATAAAATCATCCTTATTAAATATTTACATATCGGTAAATATGTCTCTTTATTAAAATCGATAAATTCGCAATGTAGCATTACATTACGATGGTCAGGGACTGTTTACAAAAATAGTAAATTAGAAAGACATTTTATCAAAAAATTTTAAAACAATTATAACAGCCATGAAATTCTCTAACATTCAACAAAATAACTTAAACGCGAAGTAAAAATGTTTATTTCTAAATGCCGCTCGAGGGCCGCATAATATTAGTTGCCGGGCCGCATGCGGCCCGGGGTCCGTAGTTTGCCCACCCCTGATCTAGAAGAAACAGTAAAGATCATCCTTGATTGCATAAAAGAGAAGAAACAGTGTAATATCTATAGATCTTTTTTTTTTTCACTTTACACTGATACTATTCTCAGAAATGTAGAAGATATGAATGTAATCAATATTGGGGGACGTAACATCAATAACAATAGGCATGCGGATGATGCAGTATTGATTGCACACAATAAGCAGGATCTGGAACATTTAGTAGATGCAATAGGTGCACACAGTGTACAACGAGGGTTACATTTAAATTGCAAAAAGGCACAGATTATGGTAGTCACTAGGAAGCAGGATATAAAACAAGTAAATAGGAATATTCTTAAACATGTGAATCGATACAAGTATCTCGGAACAGTTAAAACATATGATGGGAGATGCCTTGCAGAGATTAAAACAAGAATCGCCGTACGAAGGTATTCATTTGCAAGTAAGAAAATATACTGACCAATAAAACGATGCCATTTGCAAAGAAAGAAAGAAAAAAAAAGACATGTTGAAGTGCTTTATAGAACCTGTTCTTATGTATGGGTATGGAGCGTGGACAATAAGCAGACAAGCTGACAAAATAGCTGATGGTTGTAAATATGGTTTCTGAGGAAAATGCAAAGAATACCATGGACAGACTGAAAACCCAATATCCAAGTCCTACAGGAAACAAATGAAAACAGTAAACTCGTTAGATAAATTAGACGTAGCCAGTCACCATGTTTTGGACACGTTATGAGAAGAAATAACTTCGAGAACTTGGTGACAACCGGCAAGTTTGAGGGGACGAGAACAAAGGGAAGACACAGAAGTAAAGACCTGGATGGCTTGGTCATGTTCCATGGTCGGGACAAGAACAATGTCATTGACTCTGGTGATCTGGTGAGATGGCGAACACTGATCGTCTACGCTTATCGGCATGGCACATGATGATAATGGGAATACATTATTTTGAAGTAGCACACTAATAAGCGAACCCATTGAAACTATATACATGTGGCTTTAAAGAACAAAGCTGAAAATGCAGCAGACAGCCACATCATAATTCGAAATAATGTGAGAGAGGTCATTGACAAAGACTATTTTCTAAACTAAATTAACAGAAGAATACATAATAACTGAAACATAATATAGCAACAGGACAATTGGTGGCGAGAAGATATAGTAGAAATAAAAGTGATACGATTCATAACAGCACTACGTAGTGGTATAGAGAACACGTCGATGGAATAATGTTTTCTCAGAGATGAGAAATGTGACGAGACATGATCGCCTATACTAGTTATTAACTGATTAAAGGAACAGGACTGGGTGGGTTCACAGTCACCTGCCTTTATTTTAGCGCTCTAGTAAATTCTACTTCATGATCAGACATGATTTCCAACGCCATACGGCAAAGACTATACGAAGAAAGAGAAGCAACGAGACAAAGAGAACCATACGAGCTTATCCAATGTGTGCCAGCTATATGAGTTATCTGGTAAAATCGCAAATGCTAGTTTCCCCTGTCACAATTTGTGCTCTCCCCAGTGATGGGATCTTGCAGTTATGCTTCGTTGTAATTAGAAAGCCATTCCTTATGTGTAACGAAGTCTTAGGGCATGCTGAACGAACGAACTTTATTTTCAAATGGTTAATAATTGGGCACGCAAGCCCGTCTAACAATCTGCCCTTCTATCACTCTCTTTCATATATTGTTTCATTCATACATCATTCAAGACTAACAGAGAAGAGCAACAATATAAATGATATGCACTACAAAGGCATGGGCAAAATGCGAACATCAATACTACACGACTCAGTAATATTAGATAACTGTGTGACACTTGTTATTAGCTATGTGGAGTATACTGGTCTACCAAAAGGGGACTGGCTGTTATACTAGGGTTTTATAATTATTATTATTTCTATTATTAAGGGGGAAGGTAATCCGTACTCAGATAGTGTTCGGCAAACTTGCGATTATATGTATAGGGATTGGTGATGTCTTTGATTTCTTGTAGAAGATTTTTCCACTGCTAAGCTACAGAGTAGGTTAAGCTTGTTTTGTATAAGTCAATCCCAGGCTTCGGAATGTGTATTATATTTAATCGTTTATTGTGTCTAGCATTATATTTAAACAATGGCCAAAGTTAATTTTGGTCATTCCGATGTGGGATTTTGTGAACTAGTTTAGCCTTAATGAAAAGCAGGCGTTTGCCGAGTGGTAGTAACTGCAGGCGTTTATGCAGGCTAGGATTATCAGATAAATGTTTGCTATAAATTAAGCTGCTTGCCCTTTTCTGGAGTGAGTAAAGTCGCTTGGTGCTTGAATTAGAGCAACCATCCCAGATTGTAGAGCAGTAGTCAAAATGTGTCTGTATGTGAGGAGTATATAATATTTTCCCTGAGTCCTCATTAAGGAAATTTTTACTGATGGGGAATTGGTAGACTTTTTTTCGCTGTTTGTTTAATGAGTGCTTGAGCGTGTGTATTAAAGGTTAGGTTTCCATCAATGATTAGGCCTAATGCTTTATGCTCAATTACATTTTCTACTGGCATGTTGTCGATGTGAAGTTGAAGTGATGTGTGTGAATTTAGAGTTTGAAGTCTTCATCTGGTTGTTAATAAGATTGATTTTGTTTTAAGTGATATTAATTTGCACACGGTTGCATAGCTCCACCTAATTACATTATTTAATTCTTGTTGCAAAGACGACTCCAGCAAAGTACAGTTTTCAGCGTTTGTATATACTGTACAGTCGCCTGCTGAGAAAAGTGAAGACGGGCATGTATCGCGCATAGTGTCATTCTGCAATACAAAAGTCAACGATCTTTTCCCCAGGTCTTGCTAGTGTGACGGGAAACGAGCCGGCGTATAGACTGACTGGATCTACACAGCAGACTGGTGTATTGGTTCATGATAAGGCAGATGTGGTAGAGAGAAAATGTGAGGCAGGGATAGGCCACATGTTCTTACGGTAATCCAAAGAATGGGCATAAGAACACATAAGAATACTGCACCTGGTACCAATAGTAGTGGGACTCTTTGCTGGCCGTTAAAGATGACGACTGAGCACGTATGGACATGCCCAGAGTGTTGTGGTTTGAGTTCTTGACTAAACCCGATACATAGAGATAATAAGCGAATGAAGGTAAGCAGCACATAATGATATGAACAATATAAGCATATGAAACATTTCCTTTTGCTAGAGATGAAGCGATTTGCAGAGACATGATCGCCTATGCTGATTTGTTAATCAAGTGATGATAATGCTGATGGATACTGTAGTATTAAAACATACTAACGTACCTTGTCCTATTATCTCGTGTTTCACGGTGTTCTTTATTGATGTGTTTTTACAGATATGCAGCTCACAGCCGTTCATATAGAACTCGTGGCCCACCGGATGACAAGTGTCCCCACCCCCTGGCAATCTATTAATCAGATATACACATACATCAACTCAGTTTGTTAGTTAGTCATCATCATCACGTGCCAATTACATTATTGTTTAAGTACAACAACATGTCAATGTATGTAATTATGTGAGTACTTTACTAGCAGTAGGTGAAAGATGTATTAACGAAGTTAAATGTAGAATTGCCGCGATATTAGCATCTTTTCACAAGAGAAGAATATTGTCTGCAATTTACCCTTGACACGTATGAAGAGAAAAACAGTTTTTGTGTGTTTTTATTTTAAGGTCACTAGCAGTTTCGTGCCGTGGGTCGGTGATGTTAAATCTACATCACATTGTGTAGGACCACACAAGGTGGAATAGGTGGTCAGTTGATCCCTCACTTTGACAAGCGACGAGACCAGTCGCGGAACATGAGCCCCACTATGGTCGTGGAATTACCCCGCATATAGCATTGAACACAGATGAAGGCTATTTGGAAGCAGACTGCCTTGAGTTGGTTTCCCAAACAATAGGTAGGCCTATGGTGTTGGTCGTTCAGAAAGCAATTGAAAACTACTGAACGTATATTTGCCAATAATTTAAGAAATCACGAATGGCCAAAACATTTTCAGGTTGTCTTCAACGTCCTGTGAATGCTACGTAACTAACTTTTAATTTATGGTCGACAGTTGCAATCATCGGATGGCAAAATGCCTTCTCTCTCATTATTACGTTGTAATACGGGGTGAAGAGATCAGGAGACAAGACTTTTCCTTGCCATACGCCTGGCTGTATTTGTTTACTTTATTTCCCATTGTAATTGCTGATACTTTGTTCCAGTAAATATGCTTTATTATTCTGATGTCTTCCCCATCAGTACTATCTTCCAACATTTTTAATCAGTTCTTCATGTTTTACTTTATCAAATGCCTTAGTATAATCTATGAAGCACTTATATACGCCTGTCTGTGTCTCTATTAAACTTTCCATTTGTGTCCGTAATGTATATACTTGTATTTCTTTGTTTATATCCTTTCTTTCCCCAAGACCATACTAATCTTCACCAATTTCCATTTATTTTTTTTCTTTCGTGTTCTTCTCATTATAATTCTAAATGGCGGCCAGTAAAAACGCTTTAAAGACACTCTGAAGATCTCACTAAAACCTTTGGATTTCATCATGACACTTGGGAGACGGCTGCCAAAGACTGAAATTCGTGGCGTACATCATTGAGCAAGGTGGCAGTCATTTATGAAGAATTGTTCTTGCTTACCTGCTAGTACTGCGAGAACAGCAGGTTAGAAGAGGTGTGGCCGAACAAATACACTACGCGGGAAGCCAATGAAGATTAATCAAGCAACACATAACTAGTGCAGTGAGCGGCTACACGCTGTGGGATGTGCTGAGGAGTGGATCCGAGCACTTATGGACCGAATGGTTTGATGTGCAATGAGGATGATCTATTCGACTAATTAACTAACTTGTAAAGCAAACAGGACTGCAAGAGCTGTGAATAAAAGGCTGTACAGAAAAATAACTGCAGGAGATCCTTCTGGAACGTCAAACATTCTTTGCCCACATTGTCATAGAACATTTCGAGCCAAAACAGGCCTTATCAGCCATCATAGAACTCACGACTCTATACATTTAACCCCACTTTATGAAATGAATGGTCATCATTATTCTTGATGGACAAACAACACAATTATGAGTAGTAGCTTAGTGATATGGTTTATTAGGTTAATTTTACGAGAATCTTTGCATTCAACTGCTTCTGGTATTGCTGGTATAGCTATAAATACAGGTTTCAGCATATCGCTCGGTAAATATTGACAGCTGTAAATGGCATTCAACATTATGGTTAATATATCTACACCAAATTTTCACAGTACTTCTAATTCTTCTATTGTTATTCCAACTGCCACGCTACACCTCCTTTCTTTATATGTTTCGCAGTGTAAGCAACTTTTTTTCTTTATTTTTTTAAGAATAGGTGGACACTCTATGATACTTTCTTCTGTTAATGATTCCCTGCCTTTACAATATAATTATCTTATATACTCATTCCATCTCTCCATTAGAGCACCTTCATTCAATAATATCTTTCCTGTTTTTTGTTTAATTTTATTTTAAACCATGTATCAAGATCGTTTATTAATTCTTATTTTTCTTCATGTGATCTCACTGATTTGTATGTGCATAGTTTATGTATCTTTAATATAATTTAATTCAGTTTTGTTTTCACTGTTCGTTTAACCAACTTTATTTTGCCGTCACATATTTATCTATCATCTCTTTATTTATTTTAGCATATTCATGTTTGTCATTATTACACTGTTTTATTTTGTCCACCAAATTTAAGATTTCTTTATTCATCCATTTTTTTTTCCTTAGCTTTTTGGCCTCTCTCTGTTAATATTTCTTTGCTAGTTTGATGCAATAAATGGAAAAATATAACGATGATTAATGTACATGTACCTACTGAAGAGAACGAAGATGATATTAAAGAAGACATTTTTAATGATCTGGATGATGTCATAGAAGAAAACTCCCAAACAGGACATCCTGATTGTGCTGGGAGACTTCAATGCAAACATAGAAAGATAGCAAACTTATAAAAACGTTGCCGGTATGGAAAGCCTGCATACAACTTCAAATGACAATGGATGGAGAGTCATCAACTTAGCAGAAGCCAAAGGACTGCAGATCAGCAGTAACAGACTGCAAAGAAAGGATATACATAAACAAACTTGGAAATCAAGTGACAAGAGAACCTATAATCAAATAGATCGCATTTTAATTAACAACAAAAATGCATCAAACATACAGCAAGTTAGAAGCTATAGAGGAGCTGAGTGCCACAGCGACCACTTCCTCGTTGGGGAAAAATTTTAAATAAAACTTAAGAGAGCATTCTATGCTAACTACAAAGGTTACAACCAACATATAACAGAGAAAAACTCCAAGAAAGTACAGTCAAAGAGAAATTTGCAGATGAAATAAAATGTAAACTTGAAATTCTACAAAACCCGTTGGAGGAAAGCGTTGACCAAACTTGGTTGAACATCAAGAATACAATTCAAACTAAAGCAGAAGAATGTCTCGGTGTGTTAACCACGCATAGAAAGAACAGATGGTTCAATGAAAAAGTGTGAAGAAGCAGTCATTAGGAAAATGACATCAAATGACATTAACAACATCCAAAATGAAGAGCAATATAGAACTGAATGTAAAGAGGCTACAAAAATAGTTCGACAGCAGAAGCGAGAATATATGAGCAATATAATCAAAGATATGGAAACTAATCACCAGAAAAACGAATCCAGGAATTTTTTTTTAAAGGACTGAAATTAATGAAATGAATGCACCAACACAACACATATGGTTTAAAAGACAAAAATGGGAATATGATAAATACCAATGAGGAAATAAGTAACACGATGAAAGAATACTTTGTTGAATTACTAAATTGTGAAGCTCCAAGTAACACGTTCCCACAGGAAGCGGTTCTAACGTGTGAACCACAAATTGAAGAACCTGTTTTTGAAGAAATCGAATATGTAATAAAGCGACTTACAAACAATAAGGCAACTGGGGCTGAAAAAATTGCTGCTGAATTTATAAAGGCAATCGGCGGTCATGCATTACATTTACGATCAGAGTGGAAAAGAAGAAGTAACAAAGACATTTATGATTTGTTTAAGTCCCCGCTAATCACTGGTATCATGAAGGCTAATAGACTACAATGGCTGGGGCATATAGAAAGAATGGAAGATAATAGGGAGACATAACTCGCTTACACTCAGGAAATAAATGACCGTAGACCCCGAGGTAGACCAAGAAGGCGGTGGAGAGATAATATACATACAGACCTACAAGCACTTGGAATCAACGACTGGCAAGAGAAGGTCCACCAGAGAGACGAATGGAGACAGATTGTATTTGCAGCAAAGAACCTCAATGGCTCGGAATGCTGAAGAAGAAGAAGAAGAAGACTATTTGTCACGAAATAGACGCCGTTTGATTCGGCCGTGCGGTATAAGGCAGACAACCCTACTATTACTCTACCGGGTTCTATGGAAAATTACCGCCCTTTGGCTGGCGTTCGAGATGATTCCAAAAACCTAGGCCGGGTGAACAGGATTCACCGGCTGACAGCGCATGGTTTTGGCGCTTGCGCGGTGGATTAGGCCGGGTGGACAAAGAAGGGTTGCTGGCTGTCAGGGCTCGTGGACAGATGCTTTTGTGCACAGTGTGTTTTCATTAGGGAGAGCTAGGGCGACAGATCTCTTAAGATGGTTAAAGAAATCCGACGTCTAGTCCTGCTGAGTTACAGCTACTCCAGTAAGAAACTGTTCAGCAATCTGAAGGTATGTGTACCCTTTAGTTTATGTAACTTTGGTACTCGGTGACCCGATAGTGCTAGGCGGTGTGTACTAACCGTGGCGCGGGAAAGTGGGGCATGTGTGAGCAGACAACTGGCGTTGCCTAAAGTCAAACCCTGTTGAAAGCGTTTATTTGCTAGCAGTGTAATACAGGGATATTTATTGTGTTAGCGGCGCTGGGGTTATTCACAGCTACTGAACGCTGAAGAAGAAGAAGAAGACTATAGGTTGGCTTAAGTGGGTTCAGGACAACGAGAGCTTTAATTTTAGTTCACACATGAACCAGCTTCCTGAAATCGAACGTCGTCGATGCGGAATGACGTCACAAAGAAACCGGAAATAGTGTAGGACGTCGCCTATACTAGGGCATGTGCGGGCTCGATCGACGCAGCTCGGCGAGGCGAATGTAGTGCGAAGATATGTAGAACTATCGGAGGTCGTTTCAAGGTCACTGGCTTTTCTTCTTTGCTTTCCTCTCATCTGTCCTATAGATAGTGTCCCTCAATGGAATGCCAGCTTAATATATAGTGGATTCCGGAGAGGTGGACAAGGTGTGAGAATTGACCGACGGGATAGGGCTGTCCTATAAGGGCAGTGACACCGTTCTAAATGATCCGGCCCTTGATGAGGGAGGGGAGAACGGGGTGTGGATCTCTGCTACATGGAGAATTATTAAGACCATGTATATACTATTGGATTTGGATTTTGTACCTGAGGCACGGTACTATATCTGCGCTGGCTGGTAATAGTGACGTAAACCAGGGAGATTGGCGTGACCAGGAAGGGGTCCAGGTGCTTCATCACCGGCCCTACTTCAGGGCCATTCTGCCTACCATTACTAATGATTCACTAACCCTATATGTCATGTAGAAGTTTTGCAGAGTAGGCCGACACCTCAGTGACGAGTGACCAGCCACCTTGGCCCAAGCTATACGCCAGTCCCGGGAAGATAAAGCGGGACACTTAGCAGCCTGTCAGGTCCTAGACCCAGTTCTTCTCTGGCACCTGTGAGTGGCATCTGAAGGGACTGGGACTCTCCTGTGAAGAGTCCATGTAGCTGAGGAAGGTGGTGAGAGTGAACTCGCTCATGGTAAGCTTGGTTCTAGATACTTTCACTGAGTGTTGTCTTCCGCAGGTCTACCTTCGTGAGTGAAGTCTTATCAGTTGGTGACGGGTCCAGTGAGTGAAACCAGGCAAGTGTGCTTAGCGGACCAAGAACCCTACTATGAATCCTACCAAGTATGTGTCACCAGAGTTTACTACACTGGAGGTTGAGTCCGACTAACCCTTTGCCGTCGTCATTACTAAGTATGGTTACTATGTCTATGATATCTGCTGACCGACTACACTCACGGCAAGTACCTTTATGGAGTGATTGTGCCTTGTATCAGAACTATTGACAGATCCACTACCAGCTAGAACCAGATTAAATTGACTTTATGTGCCCGGCCATTTTGGGCCTATGAATCCGCTGGAGTCTAGAGACTGTATCTCCAGCATCAACATTCCCCATCATCACCTGAGAAGTTGCTCTCATATTTTTGACACTCTCTTGAATTTTATCAGAGAGGGCAACTCCGTGTTCATATTGTGGCCTCCTGCAAGATCTTGAACATTTCGTCATCTCTGTGGAACACTCATTTGGAGCATCACGGAGTAGGTTTTCCCGAACTAGTCCAGGTCGATCCACCCCTATCTTTTCATCTGGGCGAAGACGAGAGCTGGATGGAAGACTATCTACATCTGGTGAGATCTAGTAACAGGATGACCTGTGGTGTCTACTCGAAGCCTTTCCAGTGATGACTGCTCCACCCTTAAGCTACTCCCAGGCTTGCGGTCTGGACTGTTCTATCGGTTAATAGGTCTATCTCATCATCATCATCCCCACCATCACCACCCTCATTTGTACAATACACATTTCTCTTTCCATATAGATGCCAGAGTTGAGTGTTGAGTCATGCAGTCAGGACGATGTGTGGGTGGGTAGTATCGCTGGGTTCGCTGAAGTGAGATAGGTATTCAGAAACCGCTGGGGTAACGTAGACTGAGGTTACCTAGTCCCAGGCAGATCACTTCCCGTTAATAAGGTGTGACATCAGTTTCCCTCACCTCAAGGAGTGATGTGACACTATTCTATTCACATGGTTTCTCGCTATTCTATATTCTATGTAATCACATTCCTGTTTGCTCTTCAACCACTTTTTATATTTTTCCTTTTTGTCTTTTACCGCTTTCTTTACCTCTGCGTTCCACCAACTTGTTATTTTTTATGTGTGTTTTGCGTTTTTTCGTGGTTACACATGTCATTTTTGCAGTATTATAAAATGCTTGATTTGAACATCTCCCATTCTGCTTCCACTGCTTTTCTTTCTATGTGCAATTTTACAAAGATTTCGGTTGGTTCTTTCCCATAATTTTCATTTACTGCCTCGTCTTTAAGGTATTTTTTTTTTAAGTTTACTGATTCGCATGGCATGTATTTTCCTGCTCTTTGCTTTCTGAAGCATCTGGATCTAAAGCTATACGAACTAATAATAAAAAATCTGGAGGACAGAAGAATTACCCCATGACTGGAAAGAGTCATTATTGATACCTATCTTTAAGAAAGGAGACAAGTTTCAATGTTAGAATTATAGAGGAAAATCACTCCTATCCACAAGCTATAAGATACTGTCCGCGGTATTACTATATAGACTAAAACCATATTCAGAAGACATATTAGGTGACTACAAATCGGGTTTCAGACAAAACAGATCAACAATAGAGCAGATATTTATCTTACGACAAATAGCCGTGACAATTTGGGAATATTAAAGAGATCTCCATAACATTTTTGTGGATTTTAAAAAGGCTTATGATAGTGTCCATAGGAATAGTCTATGGAATGCTATGAAGGAATTTGGAATACCAAGGAAGTTAATCAACATGACCAGACTATGCATGGAAGATACTCATAATATAGTAACATATAAAGGCAGGAAATCAGACCCTTTCCAAATAACAGCTGGCTTGAAACAAGGTGATGCACTATCGCCGCCACTCTTCAATCTGGCTCTAGAGAAAGTTGTATGGAAGGTAAAGGAGGAATGTGCTATTGGAGGAACATCCAGACTGCTTGGTTATGCAGATGGTATAGATCAGTGGTTCTCAACCGGTGGGGAACTCTCCCCCCCCCACCCCCATCCAGGGGGAATTTTCTGGTTTCCAGGAAGGGGGGGGGGGAGGTGGCAAGATTATTTCAAGATCGCGTTAATACAAGAACTGACTATTTGATATTGTTTTTCCCTTCATACTGGACAATGACAGAAAAAGAGAAAAGAAAAATCACAACAACACAAATGAGATGCCTGAGAAGAATGCTCAATGTATCAAGAAGAGATAAGATCAGAAATGAAGAAATCAGGACTACAGTGGGGGTTACAGCTGCACTAAATTTTATTAGAAAGCAGCAAGTCAAATGGTTTGGTCATGCAAGTAGGTTACCAACTAACAGTATACCACAAAAAGCAATGATGTACAGACCAGAGGGAAACAGAGGAAGAGGCCGAACACGTAAAATATGGACGCAGGGAATAACGAGTCAATGGGAATATCGATACATGAAGCCCATAAGCGGGCACTCTCCCTCTGTTTGTACTTCACCTCGATACCGCAAGGTACAAGAGGAACATGAGATGAGATGAGACTGTACGGTTCTGTACGTCTGACCCTTCTAAAATTCAATGCATAAAGTAAGTAGACCCACAACTCATGCTTTATGTGGACGTCTAGAATTGTTTTATTATGTTGTATTAAATCTAGCTTCCATTATTACGTATACTGTGTAGGGGTGGGGCGGGATATTTAGGTAGGAAATTCGAAAGGGGTAATGACGTTCTGAAAATATGGTGAAGGGGGGCACGGGCCAAATTTTTAGATAGAAAATACGAAAGGGGGAGAAATGACGTTCTGAAAATATGGTGAAATGGGGCACGGGCCAAAAAAGGTTGAGAACCACTGATATAGATATTATAGGGGAAAATGAACAAAAGACATTGGAAATATTGACTCACTTAAAGGAAAACGAAAACTCAACAAAAGGTGTTGGTTATCAACCAAGATAAGACGGAATATATGGTAATTTTAAGAGAAGGAACGGCTACAAACGCTGGCCACATACAAATAGATAATATGACCATTAAAAGAACAGAAACATACAAATACCTGGCTACAATCTTCAACTGCTCCAACATAATAAGGTAAGAAATACAAGCTAGAATCAACTCTGGAAATAGGATATACCATGCACTACAACAACTGCTGAAAATAAAAGCGCTATATCGTAACACCAAGATCACAATATGCAAACCACTGATTAGACCAGTTGTGCTGCATGGCTCTGAAACCTGGAGTACAACTAAAGGAGACGAAGCCTTGTTACAAACCTTTGAGAACAAAGTCTTAAGACGCATCTTTGGACCCATTCGGAATACACAAAGTGGAGAGTGGAAAAGAAGAAGCAGCAAAGACATTTATGATTTGTTTAAGTCCCCGCTAATAACTGGTATCATAAAGGCTAATAGACTGGAATGGCTGGGGCATATAGAAAGAATATGGATGGTAATAAGGAAACACAACTCGCATACACTCAGGAAATAAATGACCGTAGACCCCGAGGTAGACCAAGAAGGCGGGGGAGAGATAAAATACATTCAGACCTACAAGCACTTGGAATCAGCGATTGGCAAGAGAAGGTCAACCAGAGAGACGAATGGAGACGGCTTGTATCTGCAACACAGAACCTCAATGGCTAGGAATGCTGAAGAAGAAGAATTAGTTTGATGAATGGAGACACTTAACATTTCCCATAGTTCGTTTACACTCTTGAGTTTAGCTATTGCATTGTGAGTAATTTTCACAGTCACTCTGTATTGTTCGTTAATTTCTTTCTCTACCATAAAATCCTCTGTATTAAGTCTCATGTTCTTAACCACTTTTTTTTCTCTCTCCTATCTTCAGTCTTAATTTTATTTGCCAATATAGTGGTGCATGATCATAATTTCAATCAGCACCAGGCATTATCTTTACATTAATTAACCCATTTAAATATCGTTTATTAATAACTATGTAGTCAATTTGTTTGAGTATTTTCTAATCAGGGATTTTCCATGTGTAAAGTCGTCCTTTCTGGTATTTAAACAAAGTATTTCCTTTTAGCATGCCATTGCTATTTGATCATTCTATTATTTTCTCTTCTCTTTCATATTTTTCTACAAAGACCATAATTCTCCACTACTTCTCCATATGTCCCTTCCCTTTAAGTTGATTGCATATCCTTTACAAGATGTCACATTAAACACCCGCATTTTTTGCTTCTGTGATCGCATGGCAATTTTACGTTCAGCAGTTTGCCACTGCTTTCTGAAAAACGGACATTCATACCATTTCGTAAGAAACCAACGGAAGGCGGTCTGCTGCCTAATCGCATGCATCTGTGTTTCGAATGTGTGTATGCAGAATTACGAACTGCGCCCGTAACTCATTCGACACAAAGCCGGCTTTCCCTTCCCTACTTGTGTATTCCACTCTCCTAATATTATTTGTATTTCTTATGATCTAACTTGAGACGTCGCCATTTCTATTTTGTTTCCCCTTTAAAATTGCTGTATTTCTTTATCACTACTGCGTGTTGTTGGTGCCTATAATTGTATAATATTTATATCTATTGGTTTGTCTTTGATTTTGACCATAATAACTCAATATGAAATACACTAGTAATCGTTAATTGACTTGGCTTTATTATTCTTTATATTTTATTTTGTTTGTTTTTTGTTTGTTTGTTTTGTTTGATTTTAAAAAAAAAATATAATATATGAATATAAATTGAATGGGGTGTTACCTTCAACAATATTTTGAATGTCCACTATATTATGTTGTAGATCTGTCCCTGTTTTGAAGAAGTACAGCTAACATACAACCTTCTGGGCCCCTTGGTCAGGCTGGGTCTTTTTCGTCACGTTCGGAGTAAAATCTGGACTAGAAACCAAGCCCCGAGATTGATTTTATTTATAGGAAGATTATTCTCTCCATCTCCTCCGGATACAGCGAATTAGTGAGAGCTCAGATAAAGTATCTGACGATCTATTTATTGTCCCTTTTTCACGGGGATACAGATATTATAACCCCTCTCCGTTCTTCCCTACAAGAGTCACGGACAAGAAGGTATGGACTGCTACTACAATAATAATTGTCATCAAGAACATGGCATGATTACTGGGGGTACTGGGGGTACAGCTAACACGGTGTCTTTAACTTTGGGGTATAATTCACCTGTCCTAGACGTGCTTGATTATCGTGACAATAATGATGATGATGATGATGATGATGATGATGATGATGATGATGATGATGATGATGATGATGATGATGATGATGATGATGATGATGATGATGATGATGATGATGATGAATGTTGTAGTATACACACTGACTTACAACGTTCCATAAACACGCTTGAAAAATTGCCATCCCAATCTCGTGAACACTGGTGAAGTTGGCACCCTCGAATAAAGTACTGGGAACCCCAAGGGAAACTTGTGTTCCCTTCCTGGCAATCTAGGTGTCAGACATACAGATGACACAACTCAGTTTGTAGGTTAGTAATCATCATCATCATGTGTCAAATGCATTATTGTAGGGGGTCAATGTATTTAAGTATTTAGGTACTTTAATGGAAATAAATAGAGTATGTATTAAAGTAATTTAATGTGCAATAACCCAAGATGAGAGTTAAATGTAAAATAGTTACATGTAGCATAGCTAAAGAAAGATGTTAAGTATATAATAGCTATAAAAAGAAGTTCAGTGTAGAATATCCGAAGACAAAACTTACATAGAGTATAACGAAAGACAGAATTTATATATAGTATAATGACTAAAGAAAATTAAGTCAAGTTAGTTAAGTTAAGTTAGTTAGTTAGTTAGTTAGTTAGTTAGTTAGTTAGTTGGTGAGTTGGTGAGTTGGTTGGTTGGTTGGTTGGTTGGATGGTTTGATGGTTGGTTGGTTGGGTGGTTGGTTGGTTGGTTGGTTAGTTAGTTTAGTTTAGTTAGTTAGTTAGTTAGTTAGTTAGTTAGTTAGCTAGTTAGTTAGTTAGTTAGTTAGTTAGTTAGTTAGTTAGTTAGTTAGTTAGTTAGTTAGTTAGTTAGTTAGTCAACAGATCGTCCTCATTGCACATCGAACCATTCAGTCCATAAGTGCTCGGATCCCCTCATCAGCAAATCCCACAACGTGCAGCGGCTTACGACACCTCACGTGTGTTGGTGTCTTAATCTGCTCTGGCTTCCTGCGTAATGTTCTTGTTTGGCCACACCTCTTTCAACTTGCCGTTCTCGCAGCCTGACCATGGTTGTAGATTCCCAGTCATCGCTTGGTTCTCGTAAACGACTTACTTCTCATAGAGCATTCAGAAAGTCTGCCTGGTCCATGGCTCGTCCGCCATCCACAGTAGCCCTACCTGCAAGTGTCTCAGCCTGCTCACTCCCTTGTACAACCTCATTTCCTGGCACGAAGATGAAACTAATCTTTACCAGCCGAGACCGCTCAGGAGACAGCAGCCGCACTCTTCGAACCAACTCCATCGCTCTCCTAATGAGCATACTCGTTGAGTCACTATGGACACATGCCCGATTGAATGTCTGTCTCACGAGCCATGTTATTGTTTTACTTACTGCCATGACTTCCATAGTCAGGCTTCCTTTGGTCAAAGGAAAAGCGCCTGTACTTCCGCCTTTACAGCAGCAGGATTTTCAATCCGGTCTACCATTCGTGTTGGTTAATGTTTATGCCCGTGACGCGAGTGTGGATTCCCAGAAGTGGCGGTGCTATAGCGACATATAAGGTCACAAGAGAAATGTTATTTTCAGGCGATTTTAACGCTAAAGGCAGATCATGGGGAAACATTTCCTCCAACACACAGGGGGAGGAGCTCGAGACTGCACTTGAAACCGTTGACCTGATTTGTATCAACAGTGGCTATTGATCTGGCGCTGGTTTCTCCTTCACTCATTACAGTGTGCAGATGGGGTCTCCTAGGGTACTAAGGCAGCGACCACCGCCCTCGCAGCATATTGATGGAAAAATGCAGAAACAGGCAGCACAATTCAATGCTCAAGACTTTCCAGTATGACAGTACAGGGCAAGATGCGGTGAGTAAAATAAGGCGCGACAAGTGCAGAAAGCTTCAGGGCAGGGAAAAAAAAGTTGGGAGCAGCCACCGTGGTGGAATTTTGTGGTGTAGAAGGACTGGGTGGATAAGTGTAGTGCTGTAATGAAATGGCAAATCGCCAAGAATATCATACTTGCCAATCCTAGAACCTGCATGCACTTATAAAGCGATTTGCACACAAAAAGTATGCGTTTTCACAAAACTTTTTAAAGTGGTTACAAGTGGAAAATGGGCAGAGGTATGTCAAAGAGTAAGCACTGACAAGTCACTGAAATTGTTCTGGCGACTTCATAAAAGCATGAGTGTGGTAATTCAAATAAAAAGAGAATTTCTGACTTCCAAGGTGCTGACCTCATCTGGCAGAGGACTGACGAGGACAAGGGAAAAACCCTCATCGAACGCTATCTAGAGCAGAGCAACCAGACAGACATGAGAGGCCGGAATCTTGCCAAGGAGGTCACCTCAGACAGGTACAGAACATTTCGGATAAAGACACAGTGACAGTGAAATAATTCAAGGCTGTGCTTCGACGATAAAATTAAAACAGCGCTCCAGGGCCAGATGGAATAAGATACGACGACATCAATAGGTGTACCGACAACGAGCTAGAGAAGCTATCAGACATGTAGAACAGCAGTATAGTCAGTGCTAATATCAAGGAAGAGTGATTACACAGCTTCCCGATTCTCTTGCCGAAGCCTGGCAAAGACCACATAAATATGCAGGGATATCGAGTAATAACCATGCAGAATACAATAGGCAAGCTTCTTGAGAAGTTAATTGCCAGAAAAATATCAAGCCAGCTAGAGAGGCAAGGTGTTTTCCAAAAAGAGAAACCTGGACCAATGCAACAGTTTTTGCCCATGATGTCTATGAAGGTTTCCACTTAGGCATTGAAACCTTTGCTGCAGCGATTGATCTTGAGGACGCGTACAACAGAGCAACATTGGATTGTTTAATGCTTCAGCTTCTTGAACTCGAGATAAGTCCTTTTCTCCGTAGCTGGATCGCTGCAGCCCTCTTCCAAGGGAAAGTAGTGTTTAGATGTGGCAGTTGGTCTTTGGAACCAACAACAATATATCCTGGCCTACTACATGGATCACCATTGTTTCCGGTGCTGTTCAATGCCTACACTGTGAGAACCACAAGCTAGCAGATCACTGGACCGGGGAGAACATTGTCATATGCCGATGATGTTTTAGTGTATCGTCAGGGTTATCGTCAGGTTGAAGTGGAACTACAAACCGAACTCAATCGCATAAGTACTTGGTGTGCTGAAGCTGGGGCAATGGTCAAACCAACAAAGGCAACAGTGACTTGGTTCTCGTTGAATAATCATATTGTCAACACTCCAACACCAAATGTAAATCTGTGTTCAGAGACTGTGGAAAGAACGCAGGTTTTTATTGAAGCCTTGCTTATAATAAGCACATAGACAATATGATAACAAAGGCCATGCTGGGTTTGGCTGCGATGCGGATGATAGCGGCAGCAAACTGTGACATCTTTGTCTTCTATACTGGTCATGTCTTTTTTGGACTATGCGATGGCGATCCTGACTCTCAGCCGTATGTAGATAGAAAGGATGGAAAGGATACAGAACGAAGCTGTGCGCATTATTCTTGGATGACCAAGAGATACAGCGTGCAGGGCGATGCGCTACCTTCTTGATGTTCCAACCATTGAAGACAGACTACAAATTTGCAGAGCACGTGCCTACCTCAGAGTTAACGCAACCACACAACATCCACTGTTTAGTGAACATATGAAGGTGAAGGGCAGTAGATTAAAAAAGGAAGGTCGAGATGGGTCAAGCCGAAGACATTCTTTAACAGGTGTGTTCATTTGGGGATTTAGCACCTGGCGAGTTGGTGCCAACATATTTATGTACGTCCTTTTCAGTTTGCATCCACCTAGACAGAAAATGCAGACAAGAAAATCCGGCTGTTGTGGACGCGGAAGTATAAGCGTTGATTTTCTAGAATTCGGTAGACGGTGATGCTGTCATGTACACAGATGGGTCGGTCGTCCGACGAGTGGGAAGCTCGTGGGCCTTAGCGACACAATGAGCATGCTCAAGAGGATAGAGGTGGGGTGGATCCGCAGAGAATGGTTACTGTCTCTGGAGCGGTCTCAGCTGGCAATTATTAGTTTCATCTTCGTGCCAGGACATGCAGTAGTACAAGGACATGATCGGGCTGACAAGCTCGCATGTGAGGCTATTGTGGAAGGCGGACGCGCCATGGACCAGGCTGACATTCTGAATGCTCTACGAGAAGTAAGGCTTTTTCTAGAACCAAGTGATAACTGTGAATCTAAAACCATGCTCAGACTGCGAGAACATCAAATTAAAAGAGGTGTGGAAAAACAAGAACACTACGCAGGAAGCCAAAGAAGAGTAATAAACCAACACAAAATTGGTGTCGTTAGCCGCTACACGCTGCGGGATATGATGAGGAGGGGATCCGAGCGCTTATGGACTGAATAGTTCGATGTGCAATGAGGATGATCTGTCAATAACAAACAAACAACAACTAACTAACTAACTAACTAACTAACTAACTAACTAACACCTGCTGAAGAATGTTTTCGGCTTGACCCATTCACGACTTTCCTCTTTTTTAACCTGCTGCCCGTTACCTTCTTAATCTCACTATGCAGTTGATGCAGTTTTTTTTCCGTTGACTCTGTGATAGGCACGTGCTTGGCAAATTTGCATTCTGTCCCTCATGGTTGGAAAATCAAGAAGGTAGCGCATCACCCTCCATGCTGCATCTCTTGTACATCCAAGAATAATGCGCATAGCTTCGTTCTGTATACTTTCCATCCTTTCAATCTGCTTATTGTGAGAGTCAATATCGCCATCGAATAATCCAAAACAGAAAGGACCAGAACATCGTAAAGAAAACACAGATAGCACTGCTCTCAGTTTGCCGCCGCCATCACCCGCATGGCATCAAATTCCCCCTGACATTTGTTATCACCTGGTCTACGTGCTCAGTAAAAGCTAGGCTTCGATCAAATTGTATCCCCGGGTAATTCATTGCCTGCGTTCTTTCCATCGTCTCTGAACCCAGATTTACAGTTGGCGTTGGGGTGTTGACGATATGGTTATTCAAAGAGAACCATGTCATTGTTGCCTTTGTTGGTTTGACCATTGCCCCAGCTTCAACACACCAAGTGCTTATGCGATTGAGTTCGGTTTGTAGTTCCACAGATACTTGGTCTCTATCCTTACCCTGACGATACACAAAAACACCGTCTGCATACGACAATGTCCTCCCCGATCCTCTGATTTGCTCGCTGGTGATTCTCACAGTGTAGGCATTGAACAGCACCGGAGATAATAGTGATCAATGTGGTAGGCCATGATATATTGTTATTCAAGTTATTGGTTATGAAGTCCAACTACCACATCTAAAAACTACTTTCCGTTGGAAGAGGGATGCAGCGATAACTAAAGGAGGAAAGGATTTATCTCGAGTTAATGAAGCTGAAGAAATAAAAAATCCTACTCTGTTGTACGCGTCTTCAAGGTCAATGGCTGCAGCAAATGTTTCAATGCCTGAGTGGAAACCTTCATAGACATCATAGGCAAAAACTGCTGCATTGTTGGAGGTTTCTTTTTATTTTGGTTGGTACCCTCCGAGGGTAGGTGGGAAAATACCTTGCCACTCTAGTTGGCTTGATATTGTTCTGGCAATTAACTTCTCCAGCAGCTTGCGTATTGTATTATGCGTGGTTACTACCCGATATCCCTGAATTTTTGTGTGGTCTTTTCCAGACTTCGGCAGGGTAATCAGATAGCTGTGTAACCGCTCTTCCTTGATGCTAGCACTCCCTATGCGTTTGTTGTACATGTCTGCTAGTTTCTCTAGCTCGTTATCAGTACACATATTCATGTCGTGAAGTCGTAAACCATCAAGCCATGGAGTGCTGTTTTTTTTATCGTCTAAGCATAGCCTTGATTTCTTTCACTGTCAATGTGTCTTCATCTGAAATTTTATGGGCCATGCACCTATCTGAGGAGACCTCCTAGGCAAGATTTTGGCCTTTCATATATATCTGGTTGCTCTGCTCTAGATAGCTTTATAAGAGTGTTTTGCCCATTGACACAAAGTGAATGTTGACTAAGTGACAGATAGAGTGGCTATGGTTGTGTCTACGGTATGTCCTTGTAACAATGTGATGTTGAACAACAGATTAATCAAGATGCATCACCACCAAACACCAGTCAGTGAACAAGCGTTAATTTGCGCACATAATATTCCTTTAATTCTGAATTAACACAGACACATGTAACATATAAATCCAGGAACAATAATTCTCTAAGAATATATCTCCATCCCAATGGAACACGTCGAATAACACTGCCTCTCAAGGCTACTAAAATCTCGTCCCACACGACAGGTATACTAGCCTCTCTCTAGGCCCGACTCAAAGTAACCCACTCTGGGTCTCGAATTCCACTCACTATCCTTGGAACCCACAGTGCGGAGTTATCTTCCGAACTCCGTCACAATTCTTCACTTTATCAGTCCACGACCTTCTCCTGGTCTCGTCTACACTCAACTCTCTCTCAGCTCGGAGTCCAAACATCAACTGCCCTCCGTCAGTCTTTGTCCCTCTCTTTTCAACAATTCTATCCCCCACATTGCTTCACACACAACACACAATCTCACTGCTTCAACTGTCTGCCTCACCTTTATTTTAGCCAGCTGACTTGTTCTCAGCTCTCCCTTTCAATTACTGTCTTCTCATTCACGCCCTCTGGGGGACTTACTATCCGCCCTATTTTATCTCGTGAACTGTTTATCTTGTACGGCCACTCACCTTAATTTCAATGACCACAGGCATTTGACACCCATGTTCTCGTCAGTCGTCTGCCAAATGAGGTCAGCACCTTTAAGTCAGGAGTACTCTTATTCTTGAATACCCCACTCATGCTTTTATGGAGTCGCCAGAACAATTTCAGTTACTTGTCTGTGCTTACTGTGTGGCATACCTCTGTCCATTATTAACTTTTAACCTCCTTAACCATTTTTTTTTTTGAAACAGCTTACTTCTGTGTGCATCTCTCTTTCTAAGTGCATGCAGTGACTAGGATGAGCTACTCTGTTCTTCTTGGCGAAGTTAAATGTAGTATAACTAAATAAAGACGTTATAAGTTGATTGGCTAAATTTAGAAGGTAAATAAAGAATTACTCCATAAAGAAGTTAAATCTAAAACTGCTAGAGAAAGATTTCAAATGTAGTACTGCTAAGGAAAGATTTTACATGTTGAAAAGCTAAATACACTCGTTGCATTAGAAAAGTTAAGAAAGAAGTTCCATGTAGAATGGCCCACTAAATAAATTCAAACTAGAATAATCCAAGCAATATGATTAATGTGGAATAACCACACAAACAAGTGTAACAGTGTACAGAGACTAACAAGACGTGGATTCAGTTTCAAATATTGTTTATTATCTGGATGGTGACAACATGGCTCCTTCTTCCATTGAGCCGGGATGTAAACTGCCCCCAGACAACCCACTACGTCACGATTGAGCATCTCCCCTCTCTTTCAGTCTCAATGCTCAATCGTGCTGTAGCTGTTTCCCGCTAGATCCTAATAATACCCCAATACTCAATGCTCCCTTACTGTTACACCTCCCTATGTTCATTAAAGACTTTTCCTTATAAAGGAAAAATCTTTACTGCTAATCCCCTTACTCTATTCCCTCTTTTTCATTACTTCTCATAGTTCCTCTCTATATTGTCAGCTAGTACCCACTATATACTTCTTCTTCAATTCTACTTTGTATAATACTTCGTACCACGTATGGTAACTCTTTTAAACTAAACACCCCTTCTCTCCTTTCCATTTCCCCAAACTATATAGCTATCCACTATATATTTCTTGTTCTGTCTTGGCTCTTCAAACAAACATAACATTTTTACATAACTTTAATAACATTTCAATTTCAACTATTTACAATACATCATAACACATCTTCTTAATTATTTCTTTTCCACTTCTTAAGCATTCCGCTTACCATTTCAAACGCTGATACCAACTCCCTTTTATCATCACCAACCCCATTAATTCCGCACTTTCGACTAACCTGAAATCACTTTCACACGATAGGAAGACAAAGAATCGGTGGCCACCGGAATTTAAAAGAAGAAATAGAACTCTTTCAAAAAAAACAACATTCACCTAAATCACACACCCCTTTACACCCCTATGTTCTTTTGAGACTTTATGTAATAAAGTCTAAACCGATTATATCTCCCCCAGTACCACTCATTATGGTAACAGTTTACGCTGCTACCTACAGCATCAAATACCAACCATCAAAAATATTCTTCACTTCTAAGTGTCTATATATTACAGACACTACCTTACCTCAACCTCACATTGTAATGTAAACCACAAAACACATCCCGAGGACTCAATTAAAAAGGTCTATTATCATCACCTCACCTAACCTCATCACCTCTCTCATAACTAATCTTCTCCCATACCTCAGTTATAAATTATCTCTTAATGTCCATTTCTTATGGGCATATCTACTAAAATGCTCCACTTATGCCGTTATCAACAGCAACCTAGTAACCTTGAAATCTCCCCTTAAATGTTAACCATCAAACATAACATTGTAATCTGACCACTATATACACTACTCTAGCAACCCACTTATTATTCTATCTCTGAAGCTTAATACCCCCAAAGGGATAAACATTTACATCCTGCCCAGGCCATGTAACCCCATGCCTCTCTAAAATCTTCCACCTCTCAATTCATAATTCATGCCGTAACCCACAGCAGCAAAAATCCACTCATGTCTGTGACTGCTTGCAATCAACTTTATCTCAGTCCCTTTATTACGGACCCACAAACACCCCATGTCACCATGTCTCCCCTTATGTTCATTTCTCATTTACACACTTTACCCTTTACTATTGTACTGTTATCCACAGTGTCTAATCAAACATGGATCCAATTCATGTTTACTCTTCATCTGGGGTAATTTTCTTATTCTTCTATAACCCAGCAATCTCGTGTATATCATGGCTCTTCTGACCCCCCGGAAACCATGTTCAACACTTTCCCCTCTTTTATTCTACTGCTATATTCATTAATCTTTTCTCCTCCCATGTGGCTTCTAATCCCATATATTTCTAATGAACGCTTACTTTAGTGTATCTCTAAAGTTTCCCATAACTATTTTACTTGTGTAGTAAGCTCGTCTTCACTTCATATCCATTTTAACCTTTCTACGCTGATTATCACAGCATCAAAATATCCATGAACTTCTTCTTCACAAAGAGAATGTGTCTCTCTATTAGCTCTCAGTAGCTTTTTTTCTGAACGAAGGGTCCTAATTAAAGCCCCCTGTATTGTATTGTAGACAAAACCCTGTAATTTAAACATAACTTAATTAACTTCTATTTAACATACAAAACAGCGAAACAAAATTACAACAGGACATCAAATCCCCCCCCCCCAAATTTTTGTAACAATCATTTATGTTTCCCCTCAACTCAACTAAAGGTATGATGATGATGGTGATGATGATGGTGATGATGATACAACATACATCCTATTCTATTATTACCTAACACTATTGGACACTTTTACGGACCAATAGTTTTTATCAACTCTAAATACTAGGAACACAATCACCCTATTCTAAATCAATTAATCAAACAACAACAATCATTTTTCAAGACCAAATCAAGAAAAAAAATTTATACATGAGGCAATAAAACAATTGTCTTCTCACTAAAGAGAAGGTTTTCAAAAAAATACAACTCCCTTCAAATTACTACGTACAGTGGCCCATCAACCTTGGCCTCCCATACGACTTAACGTATTTTTATGACCGAGAAAACAAAACACTTCACTGCTATGTATGTATATCTGTTAACTACAGACTAATTTAGAACAATATTTGTTCTCCCCACACAAAAAAAACCAGTAATCAACAATGACCGTACTATCATTGATTTTCTCCCCTCACAATTTTCTATCTTTTACAAAACTAACTTCTACACATCACAAATACCTTAAGCAAGCTCTGTGAACTACAGGTCACTCACTTTATCCATTACTAATGTGGCGATTATTTCAATGTCATCTCAATGTACCAGCTCGGCACACCTATTATTTCCCTTGGCTTTATACCAAACATCACTACAACTTCCTAATCATTACTGTTAACTACAGTATCTCCACCATGCTACTCTCATCAAAAGAACTTGTCTATTTACTATAGACCTCTCACCAAAACACTTAATTCTACTTCTAATTTTCTCGTCTACCCGACGTAATTACTTAACGTATCATTACTCTTTAACATCTCAGCACGACTACTCTAAGCTATCCTCCAGTCTTTCCTAGCACTCTTGTATCGTGACGATAATCAAACCGGTCACCCTCCTCGGAACACGTTCTCCAACATTCATTTTACTGACCTTGTTTACCTTCTTATCTTTCACTCTTATTCATCGGAATTCTTTCAGAACTGCAACCCACGCCACTTATAATTGACAGCAGACCTCTCTTTTCTCGTTCCTGTTAAGAATACTAAACATGTTTTATGAAACATCATTCAGAATGTTAACTCCGTTTTCGTCATATAACTTTCAACGTCAGATATTCTACGAAAAGACCTCACAATTCTCCAATCATTTTCTTTCTATCTCTCGATTTCCGCATACTCTATGTTCCACGGTTTATCAACGTCACTTATCAATCAGTCTTCTCATATTCACACGGACAATGACACACAACCTCGCATCGCGACAACCTAACGTCTCCATACTATTACTACCAAAAAACACTTCAGACGCCACCTCAACATTCCAGCAATCATTCACCACAATCTATACTTATTTATCTCCTCTACACACATTGACATAAGACATATCAACGCCACTCTTACAATTTATCTATGAACTTCACTTAGGCGACGTCATCACACCTCTCTCCTACTTCTTTCATCACTACGAATACTATAGTTATACTCACGTATGAACAACGCACAACCAGCCGAATTATTCCAGAGGACTTTCTCAATTCACTGCTTTCTTATATCTCTACTTTACTCAATCACTCACTTCTATACGAAGGTCCGACCCTATACACTACCTCTCGCAACTTATATCGCTTTCACAGCACTATCTACTATCTCTTCAAAACAAACCTCATTCCAACAGGTCACTAATCTCGTAACTATCATTCTATACTTCTCCACACACAACAACTTTCTTCATTCTTCGCAAGCAGGACGTCACTCAGTATTTTCTAAGCATCCACTTCTACAGTCTTTTACTTTATATTCTCACGTTCAACTGGCTACTTTACACACAGGATACTCAGTACCTCCTCAATCTATATCTCCTCACCAGACACTCTCGGTTCACCTGTCAACAATACTATTCTTTCTTCTCCAACCAACAAGCAAAACTATCTCGGACATCACGTCATAGCTCTGAGTCAAACCACTTCTAATACGAACATTCATACTTAATTTATCTCTCACCCTCTACTAATTCTGTCCTGAATCTACCCTATTTTACTTAATTTACTCTCCCTACATCGTAACCAAACAGAAGATATCCTGTATTACGTAATCCACGTGGAATATCATTTGCCGTACTCTCTATCCTCAACAACACCTATCGACTACTCCTGTACCATGCTACTACACCAAAAAATTCATCTGCCTATTTTAGACAGCTCATATACCTATATGCTCAAACCGCAAGTTCTTCTCATAAGCCAAAACTATTTCATTTTCCTTCTTCACCCAAGGAATTTTAACCGTTATAGAGTGTGTCCAAATCAAACACTTCACTGTCTTTCAATACATTAACCCGTCTTTCACTTATAATGTCATCTTCACTATCTGTTGTCAACTTATTAAAGTACTCAGGTCTTAAGGTCCTAAGGTCTTCTATTTTACTTAAGTCACTTTCTGTCGTTGAGTAAATTCCCGCTAACTGTCTACCACTATTCTTAAATGAGTTCTTTCTATTTCCTTTATTTGCGTTAGTCTGCTCACTGTTTCCTGTGTACCTTACGTAACGTTTATACCTTCCCATCTTCGTCTTCAGATGACACACTAATAATAGTTCCTTCATCAGACTCATTATAGTTTACTGCAAACACGTCGGCCCTATTCCCATAGTCATCTTTAAAACGTCTGACTTTCTTTCTCTTTCTCGGTCTTCGTCCCTTAGCCTTCCCTACTTTCTTGTCATATAAGCTAGTATCTATTTCGAAAGAGTCACTACCCAAAACTCTGTCCGTCTGTCTACCAGCAACTACTCCGTATGAGGGAACATCACGCTTCGATTCAGGACCTGCTCTTATTGCACTTCTCTCATTCTCCGAATCATCAGTATTAATATCTGTCTCAGCATCGCTATAATATTCGGCTGTAGGAATATCTTCTCCGTAACTTGAATTCTGACAGCTAATATTCCTACACCATTTGGGAATTAGTTTCCTGTCTATAGCTGAGGAACATGACATAACAGTACCTCTATTAACAATCATACTATTTCTTTCTTCAATACTTCTCCTCTTTATCTTTCTTTCGTTCTTGGTCCTCGTCTGTCCATCTTTCCTAACTTCAACCTTGTCTCTCTTAGTCAAATGAGTTGGTTTTGACTGAGTCTCTATTAAGTCAGTTTGACTTCCCTTTGTTATCTTGCCGGCTGGTTGTACCTGGACCTTTTTCTCTACTGTATCTACCTGAGTCTGTGTACTATTTTCTATCGTATTACCTGCCTGCGTCTGTGTCTCTCGGTTTCTTTTCTTTACTAATATCGTCGTCTTCTTTTCCTGTCTACTAGTCACATTCGCAACCATTTTAGGATTAGTCTGTATTTTATTTACAGGTTCAACTCTGTCTCTTACACCTGAGTTTAGATATTGTCTTTGCCTTTTCTCTAACCAGTCGTCACGTCTTTTTCTAGCAGTTGCACTGTGAGAGGGCCAGTCCCATGATTTCCTTGAAATGTTTCTCTCACGCCCATTTTTGTATTTATAACTACTATACCAGTCCGACCTTTCACCATTACGTCTGTTCTCACCGTCTTTTACTCTATATAGATCAGGCCTTGGTTCATCATAACCATATTGTCTTCTGTCTTTATTAAGCAATGGCTGTCTCCTGTTATTCCCTCCTACTCTGTTGCACTGTACATTAAATTTATAGGTCTCTAATCCATTCGTTCTTCTTCTTAACCTTTCTACAAAACTATTAACCTCATCGACCGCTACTTTCAATTCCTGTAACCATGCAGTCACGCGTCCTAATTCCTTATTCATATTTATCCAGTATGTTGTATGTTGACAACGTTCGTCAATGTAATCAAATCCACTATTATGAACCAAACAAAATGCTGTTTTAGTATTGTCTAACTTTGCTACTTACACTACCAAATACCTGTCCTAACTAAATATCTAGGGTCTCCATATTGTAGATCTGAAATACCCCCGTACAAACTTGTGCTACTGAATCCTCTTCTGTCATGTTTACAATATTTATACTTGTACAAGCAAACAAGAATCAATTCTTATTAATATTTAAATTAATTAAGTAAAGAATTCAATTAATTATTTTTTTTTCAAGCAATACCTTTTTTTTTCTTGTTGAGGTTCTAACCGCAAATGAAGTTCCTGGTGTCTATGTTTCTGTCTACTGAGCCTGAGAAAGCCGGTATTCGATCAACTGACTCTAGACCGATAAAGTGGGTTCCGTAAAAACCAAAAAATGCTCGACTGTAGACCACAGGCCTCGATATGTCTCCACAAAGCTCGATCTGGGTCCACAAAGCTCGATAGGCTTCACAAGGCTCGATATGGCTTCACAGGGCTCGATATGGCTTCACAGGGCTCGATATGGTTCCACAGGGCTCGATATGGTTCCACAGGGTTCGATATGGCTTCACAGGGCTCGATATGGTTCCACAGGGCTCGATATGGTTCCACAGGGTTCGATATGGTTCCACAGGGCTCGATATGGTTCCACAGGGCTCGATATGGCCTCACAGGGCTCGATATGGTTCCACAGGGCTCGATATGGCTTTACAAGGCTCGCTATTGCTCCACAAAGCTCGATAGGGCTTTACAAAATTCGATATTGCTCCACAAAGCTCGATAGGGCTTTACAAAATTCGATATTGCTCCACAAAGCTCGATAGTGCTTTACAAAATTCGATATCGCTCCACAAAGCTCGATAGGGCTTTACAAAACTGTGAGGAGCGGTCAAGCGTATCAGCCACCCAGGGACGGGCTCTTGAAACACAATAAAGCCCTGAGATGAGCTGACGAGGGCTCGATTTTAATGACCAATTTATCGGGCCACAGCAACCAAAACCATCACTGGACGACAGTGATCAAGAAAGTCAGTATTTCAGCTGAACCTGCCAAGGAGCTTCGGTCCAGGCTAATTATAGCTGTAAGTCTCATAGACGGCCATTTTCTTAGAATTTGAGAGCTGAAATAATTTACTCAGTCCGTTAACAAGCAAGTGACCTTCAGAGCAGCCAGGTCAAAGCAACGGCAGTCCAAACTCACAGGAGGATATCAACCATAGTTCGGTTACCCAGAGCATAATAACAAGCGGCTCCCGACTTTGACAAAAACCTCCAACAGACAGTAGCTCCTTCTAAAAACTGATTCGAGAAAACGTCTGTTCTAAATACCTTTTTGAGGCAGTCTGTCTGGATCCTTTGATGGTTTATTAGTACTTCGGATTGCGGCCGCGACAGCAAAGTCCAGTATCGTGGTCAAGCGGCACCATTTTTTAGTCCTGTAACAGTGTACAGAGACTAACAAGACGTGGATTCAGTTTCAAATATTGTTTATTATCTGGATGGTGACAACATGGCTCCTTCTTCCATTGAGCCGGGATGTAAACTGCCCCCAGACAACCCACTACGTCACGATTGAGCATCTCCCCTCTCTTTCAGTCTCAATGCTCAATCGTGCTGTAGCTGTTTCCCGCTAGATCCTAATAATACCCCAATACTCAATGCTCCCTTACTGTTACACAAGTTAAATGCAGCATAACGCCAGAAAGAGGTTTCGTTTATAACCCAAGATCGAAGTTAAACGTAGAGCTGCTAGAGAAACAGTTTTAATGTAGAATAGTTTAAGAAACAATTTAAATATATAAACTACAATGAAAGGCGTTCATTGCAGTGTAGCCCAAGAAAGAAGTAGCTTGTAGAACAGGTAACCAAATAAATTAAATGTAAAACAATTTAAGAAAAAAGTTAAATGTAGAAAAATTCAAGAAATAATTTAAATAAAAAATATTCAATGAAATGTGTTCATTGTAGACTAGCCCAAGATAGAATGTGTTTATGGAAAAGCCACAGAAATAAATTAAATATACAACATTTAAAGAAAGAAGTTAAATGTGGTACTGGTTACAAAATTAGTTACATATAGATTAACTTAAGAAAGACGTTACATGTAGTTTAAAAAAAAAATAAGCTTAGAATAAACGTTTATGTAAACTTTTTTACAGAAAGAAGATACATGTATAATTGCTAAATAAAGATGCTAAATTTAGAATAGCTCAAGAAAAATGTTCAATGTACGAGGGGGCGTCAAATGAAAACATTTAAAGTATGAAATAAATTACAATAGTCATGCCCTTGTCTTGTAATCTATCACTGTTGCCTGTTAAGAATATCAAGAATCTTTGGAAGGCGACATCAAATGCAAACAAACATGATGCAGTCATAGGACAGTTTAAATATGCCAATTCACTTTTGAAATTCACTAAAGAGGAGCAACGTTCTGTTATCCGTTTTTTGATAAATGAAAAGACAAAACATAGAAATTCATGTGCGAATGAAGACCCAGTATGGTTATTTATTCCTATAAGTCCAACAAGTGTATGAGTGTAGTAGGAAGTTTCAAAACGGCGTGACTCCTGTGACAGATTGTTCACGACCAGATCAGGCAAACCGAGTAGTGACCCCAGAGTCGATTTCAGCCGTTGAAGGCCTCGTACAGGAAAACCGCGGATTGACTATTAGTGACACAGTCGCACATCTTGACACCAGTCAAGGTTCATCACACCACATCATCTGTGATGTGCTAAAGTACCACAGAGTTTCTGCAATTTGGGTGCCACCGCAATTTTTTTACAGACATGAAACAACGACGGATCGATGCGTGTCAAGAACGTTTGCATTGCTTTGAAGCAGAAGGTGATGGTAATTGTTACTGGAGATGAAACCTGGGTTCTCTTTCATGAGCCGGAAATGAAGAGAGAAAGCAAGGAATGGCGCCATCCCTCCTCACCGAAAGCAAAGAAGTTTTTCGAGCAGCCATCTGCAGGCGAGGTTATGCAGACTTTATTGTGGGATGAACTAGGCGTATTTTCGAGTTCTACATGCCAACAGGGAAAACTGTCACCAGTGATACGTATGCAGATCTTCATAGAAATCATCTTTGACCCGCAATCATATCCAAACGGCGTGGGCTTCTGAGTAAAGATACATTTCTTATTTACTTTTTCAGGATATATTCACAACACACATCCCCCACCCAACAAAAAATTGTAATGTTTCTATGTTTAGCCTTCTCGTAGAATAGCCCAAGAAAGAAGTTCAATCTATAATGTCTCAACGGAGACGACAAGTGGAGAATAGAGCAGGCAAGTGCAGCATTTCACGATATGTAGAATATCCTTTGCAATATGTCTTTGCAAACCGGAGTGAGAAAGCGAGTTCTTAAGTGCTATCGTGTGTCTGTTCCAATGTATGGAAGCGAATAATTGACAATCAGCAGATTAATGAGGAGTTATGTGGAAGCGCCGAGTCGTGTTTTTTGCAGATGAATTATGAGAAGACCACAGGGCGTATGAGCTGGGAAGTAATTAAAGAAGATATCTGACTAAACGAACAGGTTAATCGCATCAGAAGTAGACATCATAAGTAGTTAAAACTGGAAATGTTAAAGGGAGGACGGGGAAAACGGTAGGAAAGAGTTAAGTCAGATTGACATCGCTTTGTTGTCGATCATTGGCATAATAAATTATTGGCATTGCAAGAGAAGACGTTTGTGGATAGGCATGATCCCCGACGCCACATAGCATGGACTATAAGAAGAAATAGAAGCAACGAGACATAGATAACCATGCAAGCTAATCCAATGTCTGTCAGCTATATGTGATATCTGGTAAAATCGCAACTGCCAGTTTTGCCTGTCACATTCTTTGATCTCCCCAGTGATGAGATCTGGCAGTTATGTTTTGTTGTGATTAGAAAGCATTTCTTCATTTGTAACGGACTCATAGGGCATGCTGAGAGAAGTTAAGACATCAAGTTTCGTGCAAAGTGGCATTCTGCAATACAAAAGTCAAAGATTGAAAGCATATGTTGGATCTGTTCCCCAGGACTTGCCGGTGTGATGGAAAACGATAGATTGACTGGATCTGCACAGTAGAGTTGTGTATTGGTGCAAGATAAGGCAGATGTGTTAGAAAGAATGGTGGAGCCAGGTATTGACTGGATGTTCTTAACGGTCACTCAGTACTCTTTTGAGAGCACATAATCGTACAACAATTGGTGCCATTAATAGTGAGATATGCTCCAAGTGCAGTGGTTTGAGGTTTAGACTCAACCAAATATATAGAGATAAGCAGAGAGAGAATGTAAGCAGCACATAGTGTTATGGACAATATAAGCAGAAACTATTCTTTTTGCTGGAGATCAAGCGTTTTGCAGAGATATGATCGCCTAGGCTAGTTGGTTAATCAGGTGATGATGATGATGATATGGATGATGATGATGATGATGATGATGATGATGATGATGATGATGATGATGATGGATGTTGCAGTATAAAAACATACTCACGTACATTCTTCTGATAGATTATGATCCGCACCGTTCTGTGATGTGTTGGTACAGGCACAACGCTTACAGCCATGCATATAGTACTCGGGGAGTACTGGATGACATATGTCCCCATCCTGGACAATCTAGGAAGTCAGATATACAGCTCAAACAACTCAGTTTGTAAGTTAGTCATCATCATCACGTGCCATTTGCATTATTTTTGGTGCAGCAACATGTCCATGTATTTAATTATGTGGGTACTTTACTAACAGAAGTTGGGAAATGTATTAACGAAGTTAAATGAAGAATAGAAGAAATATTGGCATCCTTACACAAGATTAAGAATATTATCTGCAATTAACCTTTGTCATGCGAGAAGGGAACAACAGAACGATTTGTGCAGCAGACAGTGTCGCGTTGTGTTATAACTTGTTGGTATGAGAGCCGGTCGTTTAGAAAGCAATGGCAAACTACTGGACGTTAAACATGTCTAGTGCATCAACAGCAGCTGAAAATGCTGGTGTTGACTGCAAAGTCCTGTAAGGGATATGCAACATTTAAGAAAAGCAGTTTCCTGCTAAGTTTTGGGTGATGTATTATCGACATCACATTGTGTAGGACCACACAAGGAGGGATAGGTGGTAAGTTGTTCCCTCACTTTGACAAGTGACGAGACCAGTCGTGGAATCAGAGTCCCACCGTGACGACGAAAGAAGTTCAATATATAATAGATAAAGAAACACGTTCATTGTAGAACAGTCCAATGAAGAAGATAAGCATTCAACAGATAATGAAAAAAAAAACAAAAAAAACGCACAATAGCTAAAGAATGAAGTTAAATTTAGAATAGTTCCAGAAAGAAAGGTGATGTACGATAGCCAAAGATAGATGTATCAAATGTAGAATAGCTCAAGAAAGAAATTAAATATCATCATCATCACCATGTGCCATGTTGGTCAGCGTGGGCGGTCATGTCTCGCTATCTCACTCTATTACCATAGTTGTCGATTAGGTCAGTGTTATTGCATCGACCTTGCCATATGGTCAAGTCATCCAGTTATCTACTTCCCTGATTCTTCTTGTTCTTTTCCAATCAATCTTGCTATTTGTCACCAATTTCTAGAATTTATTTATTCTCATAACGTGACCCAATAATTTTGAATTACTACGTATAATTTATCTAATAATTTACCGTTTTCATTTGTTTCTTGTAGGACTTGGTGATGGGTTTTCAATGTGTACATGATATTTTTGTATTTTTCTCACACACCGCATTTCCACAGCTTTCAGATGTCTTTCAGTCTAGATCACTTATTGTCCACGCCTCACAACCATACAAAAGCAAAGGGTCTATGTAGCACCTCAACACTCATTGCGAATGGCACGTTTTATTGGTCAGCATGTTTTCATTCTGCAAAAGGCTACCTTCTCCATGGTGATTCTTGTTCTAATCTCTTCAAGACATTTCCCATCAATTGTTATGGCTGTTCCGAGATAATTGTATCGACTGACTTGCTTAAGAATTGTTTCCCATTTCTTGTATATTACATTGTGTTATTTCGTTCTTCCTAGTGACGACCATGATGTGTGTCTTTTTACAAGAAGTTAAATATTCAAAATTAAAATAAAGAAATTAAATGTACAATAGATACAGAAAGACGTTCAATACACAATAGAAACAGAACAAATTTAAAAGTAGAATAGAACAGAAAATCAAAAAGTTAAAAATAGAATAAGCAAGTTAAAACGTTAAATCCAGAAGAGCTTAGAAAAGAGCATATTAATAGCTATTGAACAAAAAAAAAATTTTAGATAAAGAAAGAAGTTAAATTTACAATATATTAAGAAGACGTTGAGTGTAGAATAACTAAAGCAAAGATGTTTAGTGTAGTATAGCTTTAAAAAAAAAACGATGTTAAATGTAGAATAACTAAGTAAAGAAATTCAATTTAGAATAGCTAAGAAAAGCATTTAAATATATAATAATAAAAGAAAGAAGTTAAATGTAAAAAAGACAAAGAAAGACGTTAAATGGTGAATAGTCTAAAAAGAAGTATAAATACAGAGTAGCTAACGAAAGACGTTAAATGTAGAATAGCCAAAGAGAGAATTTCAATATAGAATATCTGAGGGCAGAAGTTAAATGTGGAACAATCATAGAAATGAAGTAAATGTAGAATAAATGTTTTGCATATCCTTTACAGGACATCAGCTGTCAACATCAGCATCTTTCAGCTGATTGTTGATTTCTTGTCAAGATTACGCTCAGTAGTTTGCCATTGCTTTTAGAGCGGCCGGCTCACATACCCAGTAAGTTACCGACGCGATTCGAACCAATGCTGATTCTCACCGTCGTCACGTTACTTACGAGAGTATACGAGATTACGGAGAAAAGTCACTAACCTCTAGGCCAGGAAGCCGGCTCAAATTGTAGAATATCTAAGGGAAATGGTTAATTGTAGAATAACTCCAGATTGAAAATAATATTACATATCCAAAAACAAAAACAAAAGAAGTCCGATGCTGAATATGAAAATGAAAGAAGTTAAATGCACCATATTTCGAGAAAGTAATTCAAATACAAAACATCCAAATAAAGATGTCCAATGGTTAGTAGTCCAATAAATAAGTTACTTATAACCAAGGAAATTATTTAAATTGAAAGTATTTCATAACACGAGTTCAATGTAGAATAGCTCAAGAAAGAAGATAAATGTAGAACAAATTTAAAAAAAAAAACAAAAAAAAACACACACACACACACAATGGTAAAAAGTTAATAATCAGATACATTTTCAATGTATAATTTCTTCAGAAAGAAGTTACATGCACATTTGCTTAATAAAAAAAAAAGTTAAATATGTAGTAGCCATAGAAAAAAAAAATTAATGCAGAATAAATAACCCAAGAGAGAAATTCAGTGTACAATTGCGAATTAAAGAATATATATATATATATAGACCAAGAAAGAAGTTCAATGTAGAATATATAAACAAGTCAGTTCAATGTAGACTAGCTAAAGAGCGAACTTAATGTAGAAAAGAAATATTTAAAAAAAATCAAATTAAACCTAGGATTCCCCCCCCCCCCCCCCCCCCCCAAAAAAAAATGTTTTATATAGAATAGCCCAAAACAAAAGTCAAATACTGAATAGCTAAAGAAAGAAGTTAAAAGTATAATTGTTCCAGAACGAAAGGTGATGTAGAATAGTTCAAAATAGAAGTAAACCATGTAGAAAAGATACAGAAAGTAGTTACATGTACTATAGATAAACGAAGTTAAATGTTTAATATCTGACAAAAGAAGTTACATGTAGAATAGCTCGATAAAGAATTGAGATGTAGAATAGCTATAGTTAACAATCTACCTAAAGTATTTCAAGATCCTCGCCGGTGCTACAGAGTTTGTGCACTAGGTGAGATTCTCAGGCCTCAGGCTTGAGTTAGGAGTAGAACGGAGCACTTATGGGTTACAACCGTGTGCCCTGTTGTTGATCCGTCGGTTAAACTAAATAAATAGCTATGGAACAACGTATGTAAAAAATAACCGAAGCAAAAATTCTAAGAAGAATTGCTTAAGAATGAAGATAAGCGTTGAATAGGTAATACAAAGAAATATGACGCAGAATAGCTAAAACCAGGAGGTTAAATTAAGAATAGTCCCAGAAAAACGTTTAATGTAGAATAGCTCAAGAAAAAATTTAAGTGTTAAATAGCTAATGGAAATAAAATATGTAAAGGAAGAAGATACATTTAGAATAATCCCAGAGATAAGTGTAATGCAGAAAAACAAACGAAAGAAGTTACATGTCGAACGGCTCAATGTAGTCAGGATTGTTCCCTCATTATGAATAGATAATAACTGTAACGTAATATAGCATTATAATATTTTAAAGCGACAGATGAACAAAGACAAGCAAGGAGAGAATAATCAAAACCACACTTAATAATGGTATGGAGACTATAAGTGGATAGAAAAAAAAAATATGTTTCGCTTGAGAAAAACAATTTGATGAGACATGGTCACCTATGCGAGTTGGGTAGTGACGCGATGATCATGATGATGATATATGTTGTAGTTTATAAACATGCACTGACTTACCACGTTCTATAAACACGCTTGTCATATTGCCATCTGAATCTCGTAAACACAGGTGAAGTCGGCAGCCTCGAAGAAAGTACTGGGAGGTCACAGGGTAACAGTTCTTCCCATCTTGGCAATCTATGTGACAGACATACAGATGACTCAACTCAGTTTGTAGAGTAGTCATCATCATCATGTGTCAAATGTATTATTGCATGGTCTCAATGTATTTAAGTATTTAGGTACTTTAATAACAACAAATGGAAGATGCATTTACCAATTCATTGTAAAATAACACAAGATTTGAGTTAAATGTAAAATAGTCCAAGAGATAAATTAAATATAGTTAAATGCAGAATTTTTATTTTTATTTTTGTTGCGTATCTCTTAAGGGACGTTGCAGTCAACACCAGCATTTTCAGCTGCTGTTGATGTACTAGGCAAGTGTTACGTTCAGTAGTTTGCCATTGCTTTCTGAACGACCGGCCCCTATACCTTTTTCGAAAAAAAACAGCACCGCCGTGTTTCAAACCCGGGTATACGGGCTCACAAACCGCGTTCGCAAGCCCTTAGCCACAGAAACCGGTAAAAGAAAAATGTCAAGTATATAATAGCTTTAAGAAAGAAAATCACAAGAAAGAAGGTAAATGTAATATAACGACAGAGAGAAGTTAGATAAAGTATAAAGAATAAGGAAGTTAAATGTGGGATAGCTAACTAAAGAAGTTAAATGTGGATTAGCTACAATTAAAAGGTACATACTGAATAACCCCCACAGAAAGAGGTTAATTCTAAAACTACATGTAGAATAGTTAACGAATGACGTTAAATTAGAATAGCTAAGAAAGTATTTCAATGAAGACAATCTGATTACAGAAATTCAAAGTAGAATAGTCCAAGTAAAAAGTTAAATGTAGAATAGTACAAGAAATAAGATTAATGTGGAATAACCACACAAAAGAAGTTAATGCATAATAACTCGAGACAGAAGTGTTATGTAACTTGCATTGAGCTGAGTTTCTCCAGAATCAGGCTTGAGTTAGGGGTAGAACGGAACACTTATGGTTTACACCCGTGAGCCGTGATGTTGATCCATCGACTAAACTAAAGTAATCAACAGATCGATTTCAAACATAGATCTAGTGAAGAAATAAGTTAAATGTAGAATAGTTCAATAAAGAATTTAAATATATAATTCCAGGAAAGCCGTTCATTGTTGTGTAGCCCAAGAACGAATTTGCTTGTAGAACAGCCACATAAATAAATTAACTCTAAAACATTTCAAGAAAGAAGTAAAGTGTAAAATACCTAAATGAAGAAGTTACATGTAGATGAGCTTAAGAAAGAAGTTACCTGTAGATGAACTTAAGAAAGAAGTTAAATGTATAATACACATAGAAACAAATGTTAAACGTAAAACTGTCTCAATCAATCACCAGAGTCTTGGATCAGCTTAGTGTTCCTGAATCGTCCATGCCATGTGGCCAAGCCATCCAGATATTTTCCTCTCGGTCTTCCTCTTGGTCTGTTCCTTCGATCTTACCAGTTGTCACTAAGTTCTCCAGTCCATTTCTTCTCATAACATGTCCAAAACATTCTGACTGTCTACGTCTAACTTCTCTAATCAATCCACGATTTTCAATTGTCTCCTGTAGTACTTGGTCATTGGTTTTTCTGTCTGTCCATGGCATTCTTTGCATTTCCGCAGCCGTCAGATGTTTTTCAGCTTGACTGCATATTGTCCAAGTTTCACATCCATACAAAAGAACAGGCTCTATGTATCCCCTCAACACTCTTTTTCTCGTTTCAATTGACATCTTTTTATTGGTCAGAAAGTTTTTCATCTTGCAAAAGGCTACTTTCGCCATGGCGATTCTTGTTCTAATCTCTTCAAGGCATCTCCCATCAGATGTTATGACTGTTCCTGAGATAATTGTACCGATTCACTCGTTGAAGAATATTCCCATTTACTTGTATATTACATTGTGGTACTTCGTTCTTCCTCAGTAGTTTGCCATTGCTTTCTGAGCGACAGGCTCTAATACTCTCATACGTCACTGGCGCGAATCGAACCGCTTCCAATTCTCGTGCGCTCACATCATCCACGAGAGTATTCGGGGTTACGGAGAGAAAGATGCTAACACCTCGACCAGGGAGTCCGGCTATATTGTGTATTACCATCTCTTAATATTATATTTATTTCTTATGGTCTAGTTTGAGACAACGTCATTTTATATTTCGACGTAACATTGTTGTATTTCTTTATAACTGCTACTTGTTGTTGGTGCGTATACTAGTATGATATTTATAAATATTGGTTTGCCCAAATATATAAATTGAATGGGGTTTTACCTTCAAGAATAGTTTGAATGCCCACTATATAGTGTTGTAGATATGTCCCTGTTTTGTAGAGGTACAACTAACACACAACCTACTGGGTCTCGTGGTCAGACATGGCTTTTCCCTCAGACTGAGTCTTTGTCGTCACGTGCTGAGTAAAATTTGCACTAGAAACCAAGCCTACGAGAATGATCTTATTTATAGTTCTAATACCACGGATTTGTGTGAGCTCAGATACTGCATCTGAAGATCCATTTATTTTCACTAGTTCACTGGGATACAAATATTGTAACCCCTCTCCCTTCTTTCCTACAAGTATTGCGGACAAGTAGGTATGGACTGCGACCTACAATATGTTTTTGTTTTTTTTTCATCACGAATTTGGCATGATCCCTGAGGGTGAAGCCTCAAGGTGTCGTGAACATTGGTGTTTAATTCACCTCTCCTAGACGTGTTTGATTTTCGTAAATATTATGAGGACGATGATGGTGATGATGACTTACATTGAGCCAGAAACTCGTTGTCCTCGACGCCATTATCATTTTGTGAACAGCGAAAACGCCTGCAGTCATGCATAAAGTACTCGGAGCCAAAAGGGTGACATGTTTTCTCAGCATAGCAATCTAGATGTCAGACATACAAACGAATTAACTCAGTTTGTAGGCTAATCACCATCATCATAGTGCCAAATATATTATTGTATGGTGTCATTGTAATTGAGTAGTTGGGTACATCAAAAACAGTAAATGGACGATATGTTACATAAATTACATGTAGAATAGATCGAGAAAGAAATGCAAAATATAATTATCCAACAGAGAAATTAAACATAGCATAGACTTAGAAAGAAGTGCAATGTGCAAAAGCCAATGAAAAAGTTCAATGTAGAATAAGCCAAAGAAAGACGTTAAGTGTAGAATACGGCACACACAAAAAGGTACATATAGAATATCCGAAGAGATAAATTAATGTAACACTGCCAAAGAAATATATTAAAAGTAAAATATTTCAAGAAAAACGTTAAATGTAGAATAGCTCGAAGAATAAATTAAATGTATATAAGATCAATAAAGAGGAAACAAAACTAATCACATAAATAATTTAGATTTAGAATTACTTCAGAAAGAAGTTTAAATTACAACTACTAATTAAAGAATTTAAATGTACAATAGCTAAAGCCATAATTATATGTAGATTAGCAGTTTAAAAAACAAAAACAACCTACATAAAGAATAGACGACAAAAAAGGTTCAACATAGACTAGCTAAAGAAACGCGTTCTATGTAGAATAGATTAAGAAAGAAGTTATGAGTTGAACAGCTAAAGGGAAAACAATGCAGAATAGCTAAAGAAAGAAGTTAAATTTAGAATAGTTTCAGAAAGAAGTGCAACGTAGAATAGGTAACGATAGAAGTAACAACTGTAGAATAGCTTCAGAAAGAAGTTAAAAATACAATTGCTAATTAAAGAAGTCAACTATAAAATACCTAAAGTAATATGCTAAATGTATAATAGCTAAAGAAAAACATTAAATGTAGAATAGCTTTAACAAAGAAATTAAATGTAGAACCGATAAAGAATGCGGTTAAATGTAGAATAGCTATAGAAAGAAAATAAATATAGAATAGTAAGTAAAGTTAGTTGCATATCCTTTACATGATGTGGCAGTAAACCCTAGCATGTTTTGGTTGCTCGTAATGTCTTGGCAATTTAAAGAAAACAAAAAGAGCGCAACGTGTTTTGCTACAAAATCGCGCGCAGCTGTGTTAGAACGTGAATATGCGGGATCTCGAACTGCGTCTGTATTCCTTCTCCACGGAGCCGGAATTGAGACTATAAGTAAATGAAATAATGTTTGGCTGGAGATTTGAAATGTGAATAGACAGGATAATCAATGCTAGATGGTTAATTGATCGATGATGATGATGATGATGATGATGATGATGATGATGATGATGATGATGATGATGAATATTGTAGCTTAACAACACACACTGACTTACAACGTTCCATAAACACGCTAGAAAAAATGCCATCTGAATCACGTGAACACTTGATGAAGTTGGCAACCTCGAATCAAGTACTTGGAATCCACAGGGTAACTTGCGTTCCCTTCCTGGCAATCTAGGTGTCACACATACAGACAACTCAACTCAGTTTGTAGGTTAGTCATCATCATTATCATTTGTTAAAAGTATTATTGTACGGTGTCTTTATATTTAAGTATGTGGGTACTTAACTGGCAGTAAATAGACGCTGTCTTAAAGTAATTTAATGTGCAATAACCCAAGATTGAGAGTTACATGTAAACATAGGTCCAACATGAAAATTAAATATAGTTGCATGTAGCATAGCTAAAGAAAGATGTTAAGTATAGAATAGCAATAAAAAAGAAGTTCAGTGTAGAATATCCCAAGACTAAAGTTAAATATAGTATGAGGGAAGAGAGAAGTTAGATAAAGTATAACAAATAAGGACGTTAAGTTAGTATAGTCGACAGATCATCCTCTTTGCACATCGAACCATTACAGTCCATAAGTACTTGGATCCCCTCCTCATCAAAGTCCCGCAGCGTGTAAGCGGCTCACGACACCAGTTCTGTGTTGGTTTATTACACGTATTTGGCTTCCTGCGTAGTGTTCTTGTTTGGTCACACCTCTTTTAACTTGCTGTTCTCGCAGCCTGACCATTGGTTACAGATTCCCAGTCATCGCTTGGTTCTCGTAGACGACTTACTTCTCGTAGAGCATTCAGCATGTCTGCCTGGTCCATGGCTCGTCCGCCTTCCACAGTAGCCCTACCTGCAAGCGTGTCAGCCTGCATCACTCCATTTAACACCCTCATGCCCTGTCACGAAGATTAAACTAATCTTTACAAGCGGAGATGGCTGCAGAGACAGCAGCTACTCTCTTCGGATTCACCCCATCTCTATCCTCCTGAGCATACTCATTGATTCACTATGGTAACATGCCCGATTGGATGTCTGCGTCTCGAGCCATGTTATTTATTTACATACTGCCATGACTTCCATAGTCAGGCTGATGTGGTCAAAGCAACAGCTCCAGACTCTTCCTTTATAATTTTACCTCCGGCCTCAGCCGTACAGGCCAATGAACTTCTCAGTCCTCGGACGACCGACGCATTCGTGTAAATGCATAATCCTCTATAGAATTCTCGAAGATCAGAGCCTATATTTCCTCCTCCACAGCAGCTGGATTTTCTTGTCTGTATTTCCTGTCTAGTTGGATGCACACTGAAAAGGATGTACACTTCCTCAAGTGAACACACTTGATGAAGATTGTCTCCGGCGTGACCCATTCACAACTTTCCTCGTTTTAACCTGCTGCCCTTTACCTTCTTAATCTCGCAATGCAGGGGATGTAGTGTGTTTGCGTTTACTCTGAGATAGGCATGTGCTTGGCAAATTTGTTTTCTGTCCCTCATGGTTGGAAAATCAAGAAGGTAGCGCATCGCCCTGTATGCTATATCTCTTGTACATTCAAAAATGATGCGCATAGATTCGTTCTCTATCCGTTCCACCCTATCTATCTGATTATGGCTGAGATTCGGGATTGCCATCGCATACTCCAAAACATAAAGGACCGGACCCTCGTATAGAAGACATAAGTGGCTCTGTTCTCAGTTTGCCGCCGGCATCACCCGCATTGCATCCAAATCCCGCTTGACCTTTGTTATCACCTTGTCTACGTGCTTAGTATAAGCTGGGCTTCCATCAAGTCGTATCCCCAGGTAATTATTTGCCTGCGTTCTTTCCACCGTCTCTGAATCAATATTTACAGTTGGCGTTGGGGTGTTGACGATATGGTTATTCGAAGAGAACAATGTCACTGTCGCCTTTGTTGGGTTGACCATTGCCCCTGCTTCAACACACCAAGTGCTTATTCGGTTAATTTCCGTTTGAGGTTCAACAGCAACTTGGTCTCTATCCTTACCCTGACGATACACTAAAACATCGTCTGCATACGACAATGTCCGCCCCGGTCATATGATTTCCTCGCTGGTGACTCTCACTGTGTGGGCGCTGAACAGCACCGGAAATAATGGTGATCTCTGTAATTGGCCAGGATATATTGTTTTTGGTTCTGATGTCCAACTGCCACATCTAGAAACTACTTTCCGTTGGAAGAGAGTTGCAGGAACTAAGGAGGAAAGGACTTATCTTGAGTTAAAGAAGCTGAAGCATGAACAAATCCAACGACACTCTGTTTTACGCGTCCTCAAGGTCGATCGCTGCAGCAAATGTGTCAATGCATGAGTGGAAACCTTCATAGACATCATGGGCAAACACTGCTGCATTGGTCCAATTTTCTCTTTTTGGACGGTACCTACCTAGGTAGTTAGGAAAACACCCTACCTCTCTTGCTGGCTTCATAATTTTCTGGCAATTAACTTCTCCAGCAGCTTGCCTATTGTGTTCTTCATGGTTTTAAATCGATATCATTGAATTGTTGTGTGGTCTTTGCAAGGCTTCGGCAAGGGAATCAGATAGCTGTGTAACCACTCCTCCTTGATGCTAGCGCTCCCTAAACAGTTGTTGTACATGTCAGCTAGTTTCTCTAACTGGTTGTCGGTAAACCTATTGGTGTCTTCATATCTTATGTCATCAGGCCCTGGAGCACTGTTTTTGATCGTCTAAGCACAACCTTGATTTCTTTCACTGTCACCTTGTCCTCATCCGAAATGTTCTGGGCCTTGCATCTATCTGAGGTGACCTCATTGGCAAGATTTAGGCCTCTCATGTCTGTCTGGTCGCTCTGCTCTTGATATCTTTCGAAGAGGGCTTTGCCCTTGTTCTCGTCAGTCCTCTGTCATATGAGGTCAGCACCTTGGAAGTCAGGAAGACAATTATTCTTGACTACCCCATTCATGTTTTTATGTAGTCGCCAGTAAAACTTCAGTGACTTGTCTGTGCTTACTCTTTGACATACCTATGTCCATTTTTTTTCACTTTTAACCACCTTAGCCTTAACCAGTTCCACAAAGAAGTTAAATCTAAAACTGATAAAGAAAGATTTCAAATGTAGTAAGTACTGCTAAGGAAAAATTTTAAATGTAGAATAGATAAATACAGACGTTACATTAAAATAGCTAAGAAAGAAGTTCGACGTAGAATGACCCACTAAATATAAAGTAGATATAATTTAAACAAATAATTTTTTTAAAAATAATTTAAAAAAAAATACATTTATAGTAGAATAGCCCAAGAAAAAAAAAGTGAAATGCAGAACAGTTAAAGAGATAAGATTAATGTGGAATAATACCACAAACAAGTTAAATGCAGCATAACCCCAGAAAGAGAGTTAAATGTAGAGCTGCGTATGAAACAAGTTTAATGTAGAATAATTTAAGAAACAATTTAATTGTATAATTTCCAATGAAAGACGTTCATTGTAGTGTAGGCCAAGAAAGAAGTTACTTGTAGAACAACCTAGAAAATAAATTGAGTGTAAAGCAGGTCAAGACAGAAATTAAATGCAGAATAGTTAAGAAATAATGTAAATTCAGAATATTTAAGGAAAGATGTTCATAGTAGACTAGCCCAATTTAGAATGTGCGTGTGGTAAAGCCACATAAATGCATTAACTATAAAGCATTTAAAGAAAGAAGTTAAATGTGGCATAGATAACTAAAGGAGTTACATGTAGTTTAACTTAAGAAAAACATGTATAAAATAAGTAGAAAAAAGGTAAACTTAAACTTACTACATAAAGAATATACATGTATAACTGCGAAATAAAGAAGTTAAATTTAGAATGTATACGTTTTCATATCCTTTACAGGACATTACTGTCAACATCAGCATCTTTCAGCTGATTGTTGATTTCTTGGCAAGATTACGCTCAGTAGTTTGCCATTGCTTTCTGAGTGGCCGGCTCACTTACCCCGTAAGCTACCGACGCGATTCGAACCACTGCTGATTCTCACCGTCGTCACGTTACTTACGAGAGTATACGAGATTACGGAGAAAAGTCGCTAACTTCTAGGCCAGGAAGCGGCAAATTTAGAATAGCTCAAGAAAAATTTTCAATGCTCTAGGGGGCTTCATATGAAAACATTAAAAGTGTGATAAAAATTACAATAATCATTCCATTGTCTCGTAACCTGTCCCTATTGTTGTTAAGAATATCAAAAAATCTTTAGCACGTGACTTCACATGCAGACACACATGGTGTAGTCTAAGGACAGTTTAAAGATGACCAACTCACATTCCACATGCACCAAAGAGGAACACTGATCTGCTATCCGTTTTTTGACCAGTGAAGAAGTCAAACATAGAAATTCATCGGCGAATTAAAACCCAGTATGGTCATTTATCTCTGTCAGTCCAACAAGTGCCGGTCTCTCTGGCTGTGGGGTTACAACACTTTCTCTCTGTAATCCCGTCTATCACGCAGAGTCTCGTAGCGGAGCGAGAACTGAGGCGGTTCGACCCCCGCTCGTGACTTGCGAGATACTGAGCCGGCCGCTCAGAAAGCAATGGCAAACTACTGAGCGTAATCTTGCCAAGAGATCAACATACAGCTGCAAGATGCTGGTGCTGACAGCTAAGTCCTGTAAAGGATATGTTTAAAAAAAAAGAAAAAAGTCCAACAAGTGTATGAGTGGAACAGGAAGTTTAAAAATGGCGTGATTTCTGTGACAGACTGTTCACGACCGGTTCAGGGACACCGATTATTGACCCCAGAGTCGATTGTAGCCGTTGAAGGCCTCGTACAGGAAAACAGCGGAGTAACTGTTAGTGACATTGCTGCACATCTTGACACCAGTCAAGGTTCATCACATCACATCATCAATGATGTGCTATAGTAACACACGGTGTCTGCAATGTGGGTGCCACGACAGCTTACTCCAGAATTGAAACAACGACACATTGAAGCGTGTCAAGAACGTTTGCAGTGCTTTGAAGCAGAAGTTGATGGTAATTGTTACTGGAGATGAAACCTGGGTTCTCTATCATGAGCTGAAAATGAAGAGATCAAGCAAGGAATGGCGCCATCCCATATCACCGAAAAGAAAGACGTTTTCGACGCAGCCATCTACAGGTAAGGTTATGCTGACTTTCTTGTGGGATGCACGAGGCGTCATTTTCGAGTACTACATGTCAAGAGGAAATACTGTCACCAGTGATACGTATACAGATATTCACAGGAATCATCTTCGACCCGCAATCATATCCAAACGACGTGGACTTCTGAGTAACGGTGTCAGTTTACAACACACAATGCTCGAGCCCATACTACCCGTGTAAACGTTAAAACCATAGAATATTCCACTTTCAGTGTGCAAAACATCTCCCGTACTAGCCAGACCGACATTGGCACCTTGCCGTATCGACAGACGATAGTTTGTTCTTCAAAAAGGCTTGATAATTACTGGTAAGGCCAACTTGCGCTGTAAATGTTAGTCCACAGTGGATCAATGTCACCACCATGCATCATCTTACGTCTCACACGCTCGGTGTGTGACTTGTCTGCAATAATTTTCTCCTTTGCCTTATTTCCATTTCCCAGTATGCATTATCAATACCTGTATCAATCAAGTCCCGCTTATACACATCTTTGCATCGCAGTAGATGCCGACCCTGAGATATCTTACCCACATGTAATTCACCAAAAAAAACACGATGTCATTTGGTATTCTACCATCATCCATCCTCCTAACATGTCCTATCCATCTAAGTCTACGAAGACTGAGCATGGAATAAACCGTCACACAACCTGATCTTTCCAATGCTTCAGTATTTGTGATATTATCTTGCCACTTAATACCAAGTATTCTTCGCAGACACCGCATATGGAAGCAGTTTAAACGTTTCTCTTGGTGTGAGTAAGTTATCCAGGCTTCACTGCCATAAAGAAGAGTACTCAGAATAAAAGCTTGATAGACGAGGACTTTTGTTTTAGCAGTAAGCTTCCTGTTCTCCCAACTCTTTTTCTTAACCTGTACATTGTTGCTGCTGCCTTATCAATCATGATGTTAATTTCCTGATTTATGGATAATTTGCTATTTACCTCTGATCCTAGATATGTAAAATGGTCTATTGTCTCTAGTTCGGCGTCGCCAATAAAGATTGGTGGTACCCCATTTGAACCTTGTGACATAATCTGTGTCTTCATTTTACTAATTGATAAACCAAATTCAGAACACGTATTGAAAAATACAGATAGTAGACGTTGTAATTCTTCCTCAGAGTGGGTCGTAATTGCAGCATTATCTGCAAATCGCAACTCTCTGATCAGTACCCTCCTAATTTTGGTCTAGGCCTTCACTCTGTGAGCATTGTAGAGGCCGCCATCTGAGCGTATATACCACCATCCAGATCACGAAAGGCATATTTCAGTAGAAGTGGAAAGTATAACCCAAAGACGGTGGGAGCTAGTACATACAGTTGACTAACTCCACTCTTGATTTCACACTCTTCTGAAGTCAGATTAAAACATGATTATACCCTTCATGCCTATGTGTAACGATTCCACAATGAACAGAAGAGTTGGTGGGCAGCCAATCTTCTTTAGTGCCTTGAACAGACTTTTACAACTGACCAAATCAAATGCCTTTGTGAGGTCGGTGAAGGCAATAAACCGTGGCTGATTCTGTTCACGGCATTTTTCGTGCATTTGTCGCAATGAGAATATAATATCAATGGTAGACCGGTTCTGACGGAAGCCGCACTGTGATTTGGGGTAGACTTGATCTCCCAGGAAGTCTGCGCAGAACAATTCTGACAAACACTTTCCCAACAATACACAGAAGTGAGGTGTCCCTATAGTTGTTACAGTCGCTCCGATCACCGTTGTTCTTGTACAGCGTTATGATGCGTGAGTCTTTGAAATTATGTGGGGCTTGTCTTTCTCGCCAGCATAGCTCTATTAGCTCGTGGATCTGTAGAGTGAGTGTGTCTTGCCCACTCCTTATAACCTCTATTGGAATCCCATCCTTACCTGGAGACTTGCCAGATGCAAGTTCATTTATAGCACACACACCTTATGTTATTGTGGGAAGCGTGTCCAGGTGGTCAAGAGTTGGCAGGGCTTCTATGGCGTTGAGGGCATGAATCGTTAATTTGGTCTCACTTGAGTAAATATCCATATAGTGCTCTACCCATCTATCTGCCGTTTCTTATCAGTGATGATTTCTCCAGTCAAGGTTTTCAATGGTGCACTTTTCTTCACTGGACCACGGGCGTTCTTTATCCCTTCATACATGCTTTTGATGTTTCCCGTATTACTTGCATTTTGAATGGACTCGAATAACATGATCCAATAGTCATTTGCACACTGCCTGGCAGCCTTTTGCACATCCTTCCTAGCTTGCTTCAGCACACTGAGAGTTTTACGCGTTGTTCTTTCCATGTTTATTAAGATAGCTTTCTTTTTTTTTTTATCAAATAAGGGCTGCAGTGTCTGGCTGTTTGCCCAAACCAATCCTGCCTCTTATGATCCACAGTGCCGTAAACATCTACCGCTATTTTATAAAGATAATGTATCAGTGAAAGCGTCTTCAAGTTGCTGTTGAAACTGAAAGCATCATGAGTGTTAATAATATGAATCATGGGGCTAAATTTGTGTTTAGCTGTGTGGATTATCTTTGGTCTGAGTCTAACCCTTGCAACAACCAAACAATGATCCGTATCACAGTCATCACTGTGGTAACTTCGAGTTAATGATGTATGGCTCAGATGCTGTCTCCGTTTGATGATGAAGTCCAATTGATGCCAGTGGCCGGATCTTGGATGTTTCCATGCGACCTTATGCAACACTTTTGTTTTAAAGGAGGCGTGTGTAATACATAGGTCATTACTGATGCAATGCTCCAACAGCCTTTGCCCATTTTCATTCCTGCGACCGATGTTGTATTTTCCAAGGCACACTGGCCATAAACTCGAGTCCTTGCCCACACGAGCATTGAAATCACCAAGCATATAAATGTAGTCGGATTTTGGAACTGCTTTGATCACATGATCTAGCTCCTCATAGAACGAATCCTTCTCATCATCAGAGGAAGCAAGTGTCGGTGCATATGCAGTGATAATGGTGGGAAAACCACAATAGGTTGCCAAGCACAGGGATAATAGTCTTGTATTACCTCCAGCTGGAATTTGTATCATTCCCAGTAGCGAATTCATCACTGCAAAGACCATACCGTGTTGCCTTTTTTCATCCTGCCTTCTACCCTTCAAAATAAAAAGTGTAATTGTTTTCCCTGAGTGACCCTTCCTCAGCGAGGCGAGTCTCCTACAGGAAAGCAATATCAATGTTAAGACGATTGAGTTCGGCATCAATCACAGCCGTTTTTCTCACATCGTCAATATTCGTCCGGTCAGTGGAAAATTCTGGACACATGGTTCTTTTGCTCCATGTTGTAAATCGTAGCTTGAGGTTTCTATTTTTATTTCTGTTAGAGCCTAGTGCATTCGTTTAACAGCCTGCGATGCATATTTTGTCCTAGCCCCAAGCACCCAATGAAGCGGATCATTGGCGAATCAGCACCCAATTGGCCGGGGGCTGCCCAGCTTGGGGCGGGATGTAGCTGATCAGTGACACCTGTAGGTGTCTCCCACTGTCAGAGGCAACCCGTGGCGCCCCATGTCTACGCAAATTGACTAGGACTTATAACCCGTAACTGCTACCTCTCGCTTTGATTACGAGACCGGTTAAGACCAGGGATGGAGTTATACCTCTCCATAGCACAACGCACGAGCTAAAATATAGAGACTCTGTGTTGCCAATGCAGCATGATCTCTCTCGGCCTGTCTAGTTCACTCCATCGGAATGGTTAAACCAATACATCTGGAATAAGACAAGCTGCAGAAGCTGCCGGATCAGCAAAGCAATGCTCTAACTGTCTGCCTGTCGGTGCTTCGATCCTAGACCAGCTGTCAACCAAGGCTTAGGGCCTTGTCTGCCCTGCCATGACATTTTGTCTGTAGATCGCATTTCCTCCCACCAGGATAAGGTTTAAAGGTGCGCTCTTCCGCCCGAAGCCGTTGGCACAGTGTGGGGTGTCGGGTTTGGTAAGCGCCGCCCAACATTCGGTGCTGTCAGAAAGCAGGTAGTACCGTCTACTGACATACGCTGGCTTAGTCATATCTAAGAAAGATTGACACATAACCAGCCAGAAATAGCTTCAAGTAATTTCCACCTTTTCGGACAACTCAAAGAGTCATTGGGAGGAGTGACCTTTCGGTTCGATGAAGAGGTACAGCGGTTGATGCACGTATGGTTACACACACGACCAAGAAACGTTTTTGTCTAAAGGAATCGATGCACTTTATCGGTGCTGGAGGACATGCATTTAAGGCAGTGGTGACTACATCCACGCTTGATACATTTCTTCAACACATTTCACAACACACACCAAACAAAAACAAAAATACAAACAAAAACCAATAACAATATTTAAAAGAAAATTTAAAAAAAAAATAAAAAACAAAACATTTACTGTTTCTATTTGTAGCCTTCTCGTGGAATAGCTCAAGAAAGAAGTCCAATCTATAATGGCTAAACAGAGACGATAAATGGAGAATCGTCCTTGCAAATGCAGCATTTCACAATATGTAGAATATTCTTTGCAATATATCTATGCAAACCGAGGTAAGAAAGCGAGTTACTAAGTGCTATCATGTGCCAGTTCCAATGTATGGAAGCGAATAATTGACAATTCGCAGATTAATGAGGAGTTATGTGGAAGCGCGGAGATGTTTTTTTACAGAAGAATTGTGAGAACGCTATGGGCGTATAAGCTAGAAAGTAATTTCAGAAGATATCTTCTTCTTCTTCTTCTTCTTCAGCATTCCGAGCCATTGAGGTTCTTTGCTGCAAATACAATCTGTCTCCATTCGTCTCTCTGGTGGACCTTCTCTTGCCAGTCGTTGATTCCAAGTGCTTGTAGGTCTGTATGTATATTATCTCTCCACCGCCTTCTTGGTCTACCTCGGGGTCTACGGTCATTTATTTCCTGAGTGTAAGCGAGTTTTGTTTCCCTATTATCTTCCATTCTTTCTATATGCCCCAGCCATTGTAGTCTATTAGCCTTCATGATACCAGTGATTAGCGGGGACTTAAACAAATCATAAATGTCTTTGTTACTTCTTCTTTTCCACTCTCCACTTTGTGTATCCCTAATGGGTCCAAAGATGCGTCTTAAAATTTTGTTCTCAAAGGTTTGTAACAAGGCTTCGTCTCCTTTCGTTGTACTCCAGGTTTCAGAGCCATACAGCACCACTGGTCTGATCAGTGTTTTGTATATTGTGATTTTGGTGTTACGAGATAGCGCCTTTGATTTTAGTAGATGTTGTAGTGCATAGTATATCTTATTTCCAGAGTTGATTCTAGTTTGTATTTCTTCCCTTATGATATCTGACTAGAAGAAAAGTTGAATCACATCCGAAGTAGACATCAGAAGTAGTGAAAACAGGAAAGTTAAAGGAGAGGACGGGGAAACGGGTAGAACAAGTTACGACAGTTTGACATCGCTTGGGAGTCTCTGTGGCGAAGTGGTCAAGCCGTTTAACTCGGGCTCCGAAGGTTGTGGGTTCGATTACGGGCCGCGTCCTTTGGTTCATGAACTAAATTTTTCGGAGACTCCTGTGGGTCGTCGTTAGAGCTACGGAGTTCGTGCTTTGTGCGACGCTTTCCGTGCTGCGGGAAGAGACCGAGCCATATGGGATAAAACTCGGTGCAATGAAGTCGACCCTGTCGACTTTTAAGCGACTTTTTGACATCGCTTTGTTGTGGAACATTGGCGTAATAAACTATCGGCATTACAGGAAACAGGCGTTTGTGGGCAGGCATGATCTCCGACGCCACATTGCATGGACTATAAGAAGAAATAGAAGCAACGAGACATAGATAACCATGCAAGCTAATCCAATGTCTGTCAGTTATATGTGATATCTGGTAAAATCGCAACTGCCAGTTTTGCCTGTCACATTCTTTGATCTCCCCAGTGATGAGATCTGGCAGTTATGTTTTGTTGTGATTAGAAAGCATTTCTTCATCTGTAACGGACTCGTAGGGCATGCTGAGAGAAGTTAAGACCTCATGTTTCGTGCAAAATGTCATTCTGCAATACAAAATTCAAAGATTGAAAGCATAAGTTGGATCTTTTCCGCAGGACTTGCCGGTGTGATGGAAAACGATAGATTGACTTTATCTGCACAGTAGAGTGGTACATTGGTGCATGATAAGGCAAATGTGTTAGAAAGAATGGTGGGCCAGGGATCTTACGGTCACTCAGTACTTTTATAAGAGCATATAATCGTACAACAACTGGTGTCATTAATAGTGGGAATCTTTACTGGATGTTGAATATGACGACGGAGCACGTATGTGCATGACCCAAGGTTTGAGGTCTGGACTCAACCCGATATATAGAGATAAGCAGAGAGAGAAGGTAAGCAGCACATAATGTTATGAACAATATAAGCAGATGAAAACATTTCTTTTTGCTGTAGATCAAGCGATTTGCAGGGACATGATCGCCTAAGCTAGTTGGTTAAACAGGTGATGATGATGATGATGATGATGATGATGTTGATGATGATGATGATGATGATGATGATGATGATGATGATGATGATGATGATGATGAATGTTGTCGTATACAAACATATTCACGTACAATCTGTCTGTTAGATTATGATCCATATCGTTCTGTGATGTGTTGGTACAGGCACAACGCTTACAGCCATTCATATAGTACTCGGAGAGCGCTGGATGACACATGTCCCCATCCTGGCAATCTAGGAGTCAGATATACAGCTCAAACAACTCAGTTTGTATGTTAGTCATCATCATCACGTGCAGATTACATTATTGTTTTGTGCAGCAACATGTCCTTGTATTTAATTATGTGAGTACTTTACTAGCAGTATGTGGAAAATGTATCAACGAAGTAAAATGTAGAATAACCGAAATATTGGCATCCTTTCACAAGATGAAGAATATTATCTACAATTCATCCTTGTCACGTGAGGCGTGAAAACAGTGTTTATGTGGTTCTTAATTGTAAAGTCACTGGCAGTTTCCTGCTATGTGGTGGGTGATGTGATATCGCCATCACATTGTGTAGGGCCACACAAGGAGGAATAGGTGGTCAGTTGTTCCCTCACATTGACGAGCGACGTGACCAGTCGTTGAATCGGAGCCCCACCATGCCGACGAAAGTAGTTCAATATATAATAGAATAAAGACACACCTTCAATGTATAATAGCCATAGAAAGAAGATTGATTGATTGATTGATTGATTGATTGATTGGTTTAGGAACCGACATCACAGCATTCGGGGCTTCCCATAAGCGCTCCGTCTCCATTCTCAGCAGCCAGCGAAGAGTTCCAACACCAATAGTTACAGTAGCAATCTGATTATATGTCCGTCTCGCCTTTCCTCTGAGCGTCGAGCGTCGGCCAGATCCCCTCGTCACTCCTCGCTGCCTGATTCTTGCCAGACTATGGTGATCCATTTGCCCCTTCGAGGTGTACAGTTCACCCATAAGGCCGCAACCACGACTGCCTTGTCATGCATCAATACTCCACCAAGTTTTGCCAAGCCAGCCAATCTGTCCGCATGTTCATTCCCCAGCACACCGGCATGCCCCGTAGAAAGGATCTAGGTGATGCTTGCCACCCGTGACCTCCGAAGCGAAACAAGCCACTCTGAACGAAGCCTGCCTGTCCTCACCCTCCTCAGCATGCCTTATGAGTCAGTTACAATCACGATGTGTGTATGTATCGTGTTCTCCATCCAGCGGAAAGCTGCACTGACCGCCTCCACCTCCATTCTTAAGCTAGATGTCGTGGTATCATACGCCAGGCTCTCCTGCACCATACGTCGACAATTAGCTTTTCCTAAGAATCCCCAGGAACTTCTCCTACCTCTCAACACCGAACCATCTGTGTAGACAATCACATCTCCCGGGCGAGCATTATCCTGAATTAGTTGCTGGATTTCCACTTCCGTGGCCCCTCCCTGCACTCCCGGCTCAATGTGATTATAACACTGCACAAGTATGATTGCTCCGCTGGCACTGTAACCCACTCATCTCCTCGCCTAATGTTCTTAAAGATGCACACCTGTCTGATCGTATCTTCCGCCTGAGCCATCAATGATTTCCCTCTCATCAGTCTCTGACCCTTAACTGCGTCCAGCGCTTCATGCAACGAGTGAACTGTGTCTACAGCTACTCTGAGGTATGCCTTCGCCTAATCACCTTATGCTTACCAGCAACAGTCGGCAGACCAAGGAATGTAACGCATACACACTACTGGGGTGTCTCTAGTGCATCCCAGAACGACGCGCATAGCTTCGTTCTGTATGCGCTCTAATTTCACCAGCTGATACTTTGAGACAGTGAGAAGTCCTAGTCCATAACCAATCACTGAGAGGATCAAGTGCTGGTATAGTGTGAAAAGCATTCTCGGCTCTGTGTCCATTGCAGCCATAGTTTTAAGTGCATTGAGTCCCTTTTGAGATCTTGTCACGACCGTCTGCACATGGTCCTTGAAGGACAGACTCCTGTCAAATGTGATTCCCAGATACTTCAGTTTGTTCTCTTTGTTGACGCTTCTGCCATCCATACAAGAAGATAAGAGTTGAACAGCTAACGGGAAAATAATATGCTGAATAGCTAATGAAAGAAATTAAATTTAGACTAGTTCCAGAATGAAGTGTCATGTAGAATAGTCAAAGATAGATGGATCAAATGTAAAATAGCTCAAGAAAGAAATTAAACATCATCATCATCACCATCTGCCATGACGTCAATGTGGGCGGTCATGTCTCGCCTTCTCACTCGATCACCAGAGTCGTGGATTAACTCAGTATTCTAGTCTCTACCTTGTCATGTGGTCAAACCATACAGTTATTTACTTGTCTGATTTCCTCTTGTTCTTTTCCCCTCAATCTTGCCAGTTGTCACCAATTTGTAGAATTTATTTATTTTCATAACATGACCAAATACTTTTTGAATGACTACGTAGAATTTCTCTAATCAGTTTACGGTTTTCAGATGTTTCTTGTAGGACTTGGTGATAGGTTTTCAACGTGTCCATGATATTCTTTGTATTTTTCTCAGAAACCGCGTTTCCACAGCCATCAGATGTCTGTCAGCCTGATCGCTTATTGTGCGCGACTCACATCCATACAAAAACAAAGGGTCTATGTAGCACCTCAGCACTCGTTGCGAATGGCATGTTTTTATTTATCAGAATGTTTTCCATCCTGCAAAAGGCTATCTTCGCCATGGGGATTATTGTTCTAATCTCTTGAAGACATTCCCCATCAGCTGTTAAGACAGTTCCGAGATAAGTGTACCGATTGACTTGCTTAAGCATTTTCCTATTTACACGTATATTACTTTGTGTTATTTCGTCTTCCTAGTGATGACCATAATCTGTGTCTTTTTACGAGAAGTTAAATATTCAAAATATGCTAAAGCTAAATAAAGAAGAGGAAAATACCTGGATGTCTTGGCCACATGGCATGGACGAGAAAGGAACGCTTAGCTAATCCACGACACTGGTGATCGAGTGAAATGGCAAGTCATGACCGCCCACGCTTTCCGGCATGGCACATGATTGATTGATTGATTGAAATAACGAAATTAAATGTATAATAGCTACAAAAAGTCGTTTAATATAGAATAGAAGCAGAACAAAATTAAAAGTAAAATAGAACCTAAATCAAAAAAGTTCAATATAGAATAAGCAAAAAAGAAGTTAAATACAAAAGAGCTTAGAAAAGAACATAATAGCAGCTATTGAAGAAAAAAAAGACAGAAAGAAGTTGAATTTTCAATAATCTAAGAAGACGTTGAGTGTAGAATAGCTAACGCAAGAAGTTTAATGTAGTATAGCTATATAACGAAGTTAAATGTAGAATAACTAAATAAAGAAATTCAATTCAGAATAACTAAGTAAAGCATTAATTATATAATAACAAAAGAAGGAAGTTCGCGTCTCATCTCATGTCATCATGTTCCTCTTGTACCTTGCGGTGTCGAGGTAAAGTATAAAGAGCGGGGGAATGCCCGCTTATAGGCTTCATGTATCGATATTCCAATGGATTCTGTTTTTTCCTGAGTCCATCGTTAACGGTGGTCGGTCTCTTACTTTACTTACCTCTGGTCTGTACATCATTGCTTGTTGTGGTATAATGTTAGTTGGTAGCCTACTTGCATGGCCAAACCATTTGTCTTGCTGCTTTCTAATAACATCTAGTGCAGCTATAACCCCCACTTTAGTCCTGATTTCATCATTTCTGATCTTATCTCTTATTGATACATTGGGTATTCTTTCCAGGAATCTCATTTCTGTTGTGATTTTTATTTATTTTTTTATTTTTCTATCATTGTCCAGACTTGGCATTGGTAACATAGAGTTGGTAGGAAGATCATGTTGTAAAGTGCTTTCTTAGTAGTTATTGATACATGTTTGTTCTTTAGTGTTGGTGCCATTTGTCCAATGAGTTGGTTTGTCTTATTGCAACTATTTCGATCTCGTCTTCTGATTTGTCATTTGATTATATTATACTTGCTAGGTACTTGAAACTCTTTACTTCTTTCAAGGAGTGTTCATTAGGTGAATCGTTGTTGCTTTTTCTTCTTTAGTTACAGTCATTACCTCTGTTGTACTGGTGCTAATGTTTATGTTATGTTTCCTACACATTTCATTTAGTGGTTTCGTAATTCAGCTTCTGATTTTGCTATTAGTGCTAGGTCGTCCGCAAACAGGAGTTCTCTAATTATTAGATTTGCAGATGGTTCTTCTTCCATATTCTTGTCATGCGGTGTTCTTGCGGTCTCTGTTTGGCTGGTTTCTTTACATATGCTGTCTATATATATTATGAACACGAGAGGGGATAGGACACAATTTTGTTTTACTACAGATCGTATGGTGAATGGTTCTGAGTATCCTCTAGTTTCTCTCACTATGCATTACTGTTGGTGTATAAGCTTCTACATAGATTTGTTAGATGTATACTCACCCCATATTGTTTAAGGTTTTTTTTTTCCCAACAGCTCGTTTCTATCTACTCTATCAAATGCCAGTACTTGGTCGACAATGGCTAAGTATAGAGTTTCAATGAATTCGATTGATTTTTATATTAGTTGTCTAAGAGCAAACATGGCATCTGTGCACACTTTGTTTTTTTCCTAAATCCAAGTTGTGTTTCGCTTAGGTTGGGTTCTATAGTATTTCGTAAACTACTATATTCCTAGTATGACACAACAGTGAAGTACTTCTATCTCGTTTTTCCAATGTGGGATAATTATGGCGTTTCCATAGTAGTGCGGTGTCTCTTGTTCTGCCCAAACATGGTTGAGTAGTCTTTGTAGTCATGTTTTTCCTATTTATCTCGCTGCTTTAATTAGTTCATTTGGTATTTCATATTTTTCTAGAGATTTGTTCAATTGGGCTAATTTGACGGCTTCTATAATTTCTTCTTTCAGTATGTGTAACTCTAGTTCTTCGGTAGCATTTGTGTCGGTTTCTTGAATTCATGTGACATTTAATGGGATGTTGAGAAGTTGTTCGAAGTACTGTTTCCATCTTATTAGGATTTATTTCTGTTCACTCATTTATTCTCGATTTTGGCTGTTAATTATTTAAGTTGGGTCAAAGGATTCTCCTCTGGTTCTCATTGCACTTATCTTTTTGTAGAAGTTTCAAGTTACCACCTTGTAGTTTGTAATTAAGGTTTCTCCATACTCCTGCCAGAAAGAAGTTAAATGGAGAAAATTACAAAGAAAGACGTCACATGCGGAATAGTCTAAAAAGAAGTTTTATATAGAATAGCTAACGAAAGAAGTTAGATGTAGAACAGCCAAAGGGAGAAATTAAATATAGAATATCTAAGGACAGAAGTTAAATGCAGAAAAGCTAAGGGAAATGGTTAACTGTAGAATAGTCTCAGAATGAATGTAATATGACATATCTAGAGAAAGAAGTTCGGTGCTGGATATCCAAAGGAAGAAGGTAAAAGCAGAATATTTCGAGAAAGAATTCAAATACAAAACATCCAAACAAAGACGTTCAATGTAGAGTAGCCCAATAGAGACGATACTTATAACCAAAGAAATAATTTAAATTAAAAGTTTTTCATGAACCAAGTTAAATGTAGAATAACTCAAGAAGTAAGGTAAATGTAGAATAATCTTTTTGTAAATGACAAACACGGTAATAACCACAGACATGTTCAATGTATAATTTCTTCTAAAGAAGTTAGATGCACATTTGCGAAATAAAAAGTTAAATGTGTAATAGCCACAGAAGCAAATTAATGCAGAATAACCCATGAGAGAAATTCAGTGTGGAATAGCAAATTAAGGAATATATATATATATATATATATATATATATATATATATATATATATATATATATATATATATATATATATATATATATATATATATATATATATATATATAATCAAGTGCCGTTCCGGCTGGTGTAGGCGTTCATGGCTCTCTACAGATCTCGGTCTTTGGTGTTCTGGATCAACTCTGCTGATGATACATCACAAAACCAGATGCTTGTAGAATGCGTGATATGTAATATGGGTTGTGTCGTGCTTAGAGCACCAAACAGATGATGGTACCATGAGTGATATTTAATACAAAGTGGTTTCATGCATCGGAGTGCACTAAATTATTAAGTAGTGTATGGGCTATGTCGAACATATTCTCTGCTGATAGACAGGACATTACACATCAAAGTTGCCTTCTACCATGAGATTGGTTGACCAGCCTATACTCCTTCTCAGCATGTTACTTCATCTCACTCATTCTCCTTATTCAACAGACAAAATATTCATATGTGCATGCATGATACTTTCACTCATCAGAAATCATTCTAATTCTTGCATATTAGATAAGTAAATATACTTATTTGATTTCCCAATGCTAACTTTAAACGGTATTACCTTTGGCATCACAATTAAATCTCAATCATTCGCCAATCATTCATCAGAAACAACCATATCTGCATGGATGACAATTAGTCATACTGATGTGGTTCACAAATGATACATCCCCATCTGTTTAACAATAATGAAATCACTCATGACTAACCACGGGAATGCTCTCTTCAATGACATAGGCGTATGTGATCATTGGGCATACTTATGAGATTCACCAAGGATGATTCTTCCTATTTTAGCAATAATGAAATTACCCATGGATCACCATATGCTCTCATCAAATACATATATTTATGTGATATACCCAATCCACATTCATTCATCATGCATCATAACCACACTTGCATGGCGGTTGATTAGGTATTATTATGTGTCTCACAAATGATAAATCCACATGTTAATAACAATGAAAATACATTTGACTCATTACATGGGTGCTTTCACCCACCACACACAATTATGACAAATAGAAATCTATTTGGCTCCTATGGGCTCATGGAAAAAAGAAACTAATTGACGTCTCATGTGCTCATGTAAAAAATAATTTACTTGACTATGACACATTACACTAATTTGTCTTACCAGTGTTTGGACATTTAAAATAGTTTTCTTTGCACTGCAATAAATATTCTCAGCTTCCTAAATCTTAAATTACTCACAAACTTCTAAACCACTGCTGATTGAGTTTGACATATACAGCGCTAATTGGCGTTATCCGCCACATTCGCCACCGTCATGGGTGTAGTTATTAACCTTTCTGAATCACAATGTACCAAAAGATCGTCTGTCTAGATATATAAGCACGTTCAATGTGGACTAGCTAAAGAAGGAATTGTAAGAAGGAAATGTATAAAAGAAATATTTAAACTAAAATAAAATTCAAATTAATCCTAGGACAGCAACCCCTGTCAGAGTCTTAGACTTGGCTCGTTATCCCTAACACATGTGAGACAAGTACAAGTACAACATGATTTGACTTGAGACACAACGACACGAAGTTCAATGGATTTATTTACCGATCACATGCAAGACAATCTAGTTTGGCATGTGATAATCATTACATTGCATATATAGTACATCAATACACTTACAGACAACCCACAGCTTACAGTCTATCTCACAAGATGCACAAGCACTCGACTTTCGGGCACAGAACTACACAAGCCTTTCTCTCTCTAGACGTCCTGTCCGGTCCGAGTACCCCAAGCTGTCTGTCTGTTTCTCGCAACGCGCTTGCCCTCTGTGGATTCGCTTCACGAGGCCTGCGTGCGTCTTGCGTTGTCCTTGCCTGATCACTGGCTATTGCGTCAGCCAGCAACCTGTAGGCAGGTGACTAATACTCACCTGGCGGGCGTAACGATGTCCCTGCATCCCAGTTGGGAATTGTTCGCCTGGCGGGCGTAACGATGTTCCTGCATCTCATTCTAGATTATGACACACTCCCCCGGGGCTTTTCATGAAAGATGTCATCTTTCATGTATACTCTATATACATAGTGGGTTAATATTTTAACCATGTCAGAATCGTTCCCTGTGTTGTTATATACATTGGTATAGAAATACATAATAATACATATAATGGCATAGAAATACATAAGAAATGCAAGTTGTATTTTAAGACATGTGGTGTTCAATTTTTACCACTTGCAAAGTTACATCCTCTCGATGGATGATTACCTAAGTTGCAATATTGACCCAGTCAGATCGGTAGCAACAGCTTTCCAAGCAACTACCTCGCAACCTTGAAAAAAAAGTAATAAAATGCTCTTTGTAAACAAAAAACATCTGGTAAGACCGTAATACGACCTATTTATAAGCCGTATTCAACGTTGGAGTTCCGACCTCATTTGGCCATGAGCTCTTCCGTCGGTCTACAACGTCGGTAACTCTATACCATGCCCAGTTGATTCTTCCTTGGAGTAGTAACAATCTGGCAACACTATGGCTATTTATATACAACACATATTCAAATACATTTCAATTTATCGCCCTTGGTGTAATAATGTAATAACAATTAAATGAAAGGGACATAATTGTAAACAATCTTAAATTTAATAATTTACAATTATTTCTCTATTTCTCAGCGTCATCGCTTGATGCTTTTCCATACTAGCGAAAAAATGTCGATAGTATGAATAAGTTAATCCAGATATGATTCTAAGATTACACTAGATGAAACACTATTAATACACAATTCGTGTATTTGACATTGATGATTCTTAAACATTTTAGAAGCGTCATACCTTTTTAAGGTTTTGTTTGTCGTCTGCTAATTTTGGATTAAATTTCTAAATTATCCGGAAGTACACACGAACAGCTGATGTTGAAAAATTCTATAACACACTTGTTCCGGTCTGATGTAGCAACTCGGAATGTAACTGTTCTGATCGTTCATATGTTGGATGTTTCGCTGGAAAACTTCTGGATTTCGTTGACTGCAGTGGTGTAAATGTCAAAGTTCAGTTCATTCTTTCACACACGGATTTAAAATATCACTGGAAATGTTCCACTCACAGATACCACTGATACATTGGATAGTTCGCTTGCGGTAAGTTCAGAGCGAATGTGGCACTGTTCTTGTTTCGTAGTATATGTACAATTAATATTGTTCGCTTTCTACCACACACTACACAATTATTCAAAACACTTAATACAGTAATAATAAAATAAGAAAAATATATATATATATATTGGGATTAATCCCTATCACATCAAATGGTAGACACACAGCTTTTTGTGGAGAAAAAAAAAATCTTCACTGATGGCTGTGTTATTCTGAGTGTATTTGACACACTGCACTCAGACATTAGTGCTTACTAGGTCGGTCGGACAACGGGACAACAGATCGGCAATTGTGTTGGTTCTGCCTGCAATATGTCGAACTTCAAAGCTGTAATCTTGGAGTTTAAGAGACCAGCGTGCTATCATTTGGTTGGTAGGCATTCCCGAAGTAATAAATTTCAACGGACTATTGTCGGACTCAACAATGAAATGACGTCCCAGAAGGAATCTGGAAAATTTTGTTATACCCTCAACTAGAGCAAGGGCTTCCAACTGCGGTGTCGACCAAGAGCGTTCTCTAGGTTTTAATTTTCTAGAGACATAATATACCGGATGTAGGATGTTATCATGTTCCTGTAACAGAACTGCTCCAATCGCTATGGAGCTCGCGTCTGTACCTAATCTGAAAGGAATAAGAAAATTTGGCAATTTGAGAATGGGATTCTTTAAACTATTCTCAGAGAAATAAGATAAAACTTTCTGGAATGCAAATTTTAGGCATTGATTGTTTACAATATTTTCAGGTTGATCTTTCGTTAGTAGGTTAGTAAATTTTTCAGTCAGTTCAGCAAAATCAGGTATGAACTGTCTATACTAATTTAGTAATCCTAACACACTTCTGACTTGCTTTTTCGTAGTCGGAAGTGAGAGTTTCAATATTTTGGACACGATGTTATCGTCTGTAGTGACAAAGCCATTAGATATTTTGTACCCCAAGAAGGATATTTCCTGATAGGCTATGTCTACTTTTGTCGGCTTTACCGTCAGTCCGTGCTGTCTGATCCGTTCAAATGTCTGCTGTAATGTCTTTATATGGTCTGTCATTGTCTTTGTATGAACACAAATGTTGTCCATGTAACAGATAATGTTTGGTATGTCCACTAGTAAAAGTCGTGTCATACGTACGAATGTCGCTGGGGCATTGACCAGCCCAAATGGAAGTTTGCACCATTCGTACAGTCCCCAAGGTGTGGCAAATGCTTTCAGGTGTCTGCTCTGTTCGTCTACCGTTATCTGCCAGTAACCTTTCGTCATGTCTACCTTCGTAAAGAATCTAGAGTCTGTCAGTTCTGTCAGTAGATCTTCAGAGTTAGACATTGGTTCTAGATCAAGAAGCGTTATTTCATTTAATTTCCTATAGTCGGATACAGAGTCTTATCGTATTGTCCTTTTTGCGTACCATGACCATTGGAGATGAGAAATGTGATTGGGATCGTCTAATGATGTTGTTTTTCTCTAAACTAATGATTTCCTGATGTAAGGTTTCTTTGTAATGCACTGGAATGGTGTAAGGTCTGCATCTTATTGGTGTGTTTGAAGTGAGTGTGATGTGATGCTGTACTAATTCTGTTTGTCCTGGATTGTTGGAGAAGATGGTGTTGTACTGTTGTATGAGATGTTTGCAGCTGTCTGTTTCTGCTTGAGTTAAGTTTGGGTTTATTTTGATTTCTTTCAAGCAGTTCGTCGTGTCTACTGCAGGTGTTGGAATTTCGTCACTATCTTCGTCATCTTCATGGTCTATTATTACTGTACAAGCTATTGTATCGTCTTGTTCGGTATCTCTGTTGTAATATGGTCTTAGCATATTAATGTGGAATATTTTGTGTTTGTCTTTTATTTTAATCTCATAGTCTACAGCTGAAATCTGTCTTATAACTTTAAAAGGTCCTTGCCAAGACTCAGTCAATAAGTGTCTGTCACTAGGTAAGAGAAGAAGTACGTCCTGTCCAGGTGTCAACGTTATTGTCCTGTTACCTTTTTAAGAGGGCCCACTATGTCGACAGATATTTTCTCAAAAGGTCGACTGGCTAAGTCAGTGATTTGTAACTTTGCCTGTGGGTGTTTACCTTTCTTTACCAGTTTTTGGCAGATGTCACAACTTCTGCAATATTGCTTAATGTCATTGCAGAATTTGGGCCAATAAAACTGTGTTAGTAATCTTGATCTGGTCTTCGAGTATGCCATATGTCCTGCAAGAGGTATATCATGGGCAAGATGTAAGGCTTGCTTACGGTATTCAGTCGGCAAAACAGTTTGCTCTGTTGTGTTGTCACCTCTGGTATAGTACCTGGTGAGGATGCAATTTTTCAAAGCAAAATGCCATCTTGCATTTTTTGTTACCTTTGGCTTTTGGCCGATCAGATTAAAATATTTAGACAATGAAGGATCAGCTTTTTGGGCTGTTACAAAAGTCTCCTTCATAGTTTTAGGAGGTAGTATCGCTGGGCTAATCATTTCTATAGCCTCAGTTTGATTAATTTCCTCTTGCACTCTAGCAGTAGATCTAGTTACTGCTTTCACACATTCAAATGATATCAGATGGTGGTGAAACAGTTTTATCAATGATGTCATGAGATCTTAGTGCTACATTAGCTACTATACATTCATTTGGTGATACAACATTCTCAATGATGATATTTGATGGTGATGATGTTAAGTTCTCATCAATGCAAACAGATGTTATATCATGAGGTATATCATTCACCTCTGGTAAATTTCCAATGATGATATCACAAACAGGGTTAGTTAATGCTGCGCATTTTACTTTCCCAGTGAGGAAAGGTGTCTGAATAAATGCCCATGCTAATGGGTACTTTTCAATATTCCCAGAGAATGTTCTGCATGTTACGTGCCTGCCTGTGTAGTCTGTAGGCATTATGAAACTTCTTTTAAGTCCAATAAGTGAACTTCCGGTGTCCCGAAGGACTGTAGCGGGCTTGCCATTCACATATCCCTGATGGATGTTTATTCTGCCTTTGGAGTCTATTACCAAATTAGCTTCTTCATTGGCAATAGGAATGGAGTGGCCGCATGTTAAAACTCCATCTTCATAAAAGGTATTACAAACAGTACATTTATTTGCATTAAACATGTCAAAAGGCTGTGCTGAGTTCACAGGGTGTTTCTCTGATTGTTCTTCATCTGATGATGAACTATCGAATAAGGCGGCATTTGCTTTATTGGACATTTGCCTTCCTTTACAAGCATGACGAAAATGTCCGTACGCCTTACAGAGAAAACATTTATGTTCATTTCTGAAGGCTTTACGCTCCTTATCTTGTCTATTTACGATGTTCTGTAGATGTGTAAGTTATGCGGGGTTCTTGTCACACATCTCACCTTGGTGGTGTGAATAAGTACAATATCTACAATGATTGTATTTCTCAGACGTAGGCTTATATGGTTTTTGCCTATGATAGGGTTCTGATCGAGGTTTTTCATAGTTAGCCGATGCTACAAAGTTTGTATCAATAGCTTCACTAGCAAAACAATGTTTATTGGCTGTGTAATAAGCCGAACCACGTCTCTCAATCTGATCTACACTCGTACATTCATTCTCTTGCAAAAATTTCGAAAATGCTGATGGAAGGGATGAGATGACTTTATCCCTGATAATTAGATCTTCTAATTTCTGGTAATCTTTATTTATTTTGGCTGCTGAAGTCCATTTTGCAAATATGTCTCGGACTAAGCAGAGGTTGTCAGAGAACGTTTGAGTCGATTTTGGGCTCAACTTGCTGAATTGTTCTCTGTAGCCTGCCTCATCTAGCATAAAAAGTGCCATAATCTTTGATTTTAGATAATGGTAATCTTTCCTGAGATCTTTGGGAATAGTCTCTATGACCTTCAGAGGTTTCCCCTGACAAACTCCTCATGTAAATAATATTCCATTCAGACATTGGGACCTGGTAATGGTCCATTAAAGTTTCAAAATTTTGGGTGAAGGCTGCAATGCAGTCACCTGAGGTATAATTTCTTACAATACCTTGATACTTTTTGTACTGGTTTTCTTTCTCCAGTCTCTGAGATTTCTTAGACTCTTTGTCTATGGCAGTTTCAATATCAAGTTGTTTAATTTTTAGTTGTAATTCCAGCTCTTCTCGCTTACTTTGGGCTGTTATCTCTGCCTTCTTCAGTTCGATATCTAACTCTGCTTGCTTTGTTTTTGCAGATAGTTCTAGCTCTGATTGCTTTAAGGCTGTTGCTGCCTCTGCCTGTTTTAAAGCTATTTCTGCCTCTAATTGCTTGGCAGCTCTTTCAGCCGCTCTTTCGTCGCGTTCCATCGCTTTCTCTCGAAGGTGTTCCGAATACTTAGCCTCACTCCACTTTGTCAACTCATCACCTGTTAGCTTCAACTTTAAACCCATCTCGATGAAGTCGTTTAATGAAGACACGATGGTAATAATAAATGAAAATGAGTGGTCAGATACACAATTAGTTATAAGTTGTTAGTATAGTGAAAAATTTACAATTTTGTTCAACTTACAATTTGTGCCTAAATTTGCATCCGAAAGTATAGAGAAAGAAAAATATACTCAAATGTACTGGGTGCGGTGAAGAACGGTTCACAATAGGGCTAGGAACTGTATGGTCGCTACTTCAAAACACAAATGACCTCTACGGGCAAGGGTTTCAGATGGCACAGAAAACCTGCTTTGTTTTGGAGGAAATAAATTAGCGTATATTTGATGTGGTGTGTATGCTTGTCACTAAGTTTTGATTAGGTTTGTATGGCGTTGAGTGTAATTGTAGGTCGTAATGTCGTCAATCAATAATTTTTTTCTCAAAGCACAAGTCACTTTCTTTCCGAAACTTTTTGCTTTCCACAAACAACTTCACAAAGACAATCTAAATATATCTTAACACTCTATAACATTGATGACACATCACTTACATCAAGATGACATTCAGTAAGGACATAGACATCAAGTTTGTAACAAGGTTACAATGGCGAGGGTTTCACAGTGTCGACAAGGTCAAGATGGCGACAAGTTACACAATCACTGATGTTTTACACGTTTACAAGATCAAACAAATGTATGTACTTGACGTTCACATCTAGCCTCCATATTTAAACAATTTAATATAATACTATATGAGGATGAGACTTCACGTTGACATTTAAATGTACATTAACTCTGGACGAAAGTCAAGTTCACAACTATGGTTCAATCTTAAATGAATTTCAATCGTTCAATGAGGACGCGTTATTCACGTTCATTTAAATACGGGCGATGCCACCACGTTCAATGAGGACGAGCTACCCACGTTCACACATGTCAGAGTCTTAGACTTGGCTCGTTATCCCTAACACATGTGAGACAAGTACAAGTACAACATGATTGGACTTGAGACACAACGATACGAAGTTCAATGGATTTATTTACCGATCACATGCAAGACAATCTAGTTTGGCATGTGATAATCATTACATTACATATATGGTACATCAATACACTTACAGACAACCCACAGCTTACAGTCTATCTCACAAGATGCACAAGCACTCGACTTTCGGGCACAGAACTACACAAGCCTTTCTCTCTCTAGACGTCCTGTCCGGTCCGAGTACCCCAAGCTGTCTGTCTGTTTCTCGCAACGCGCTTGCCCTCTGTGGATTCGCTTCACGAGGCCTGCGTGCGTCTTGCGTTGTCCTTGCCTGACCGCTGGCTATTGCGTCAGCCAGCAACCTGTAGGCAGGTGACTAATACTCGCCTGGCGGGCGTAACGATGTCCCTGCATCCCAGTTGGGAATTATTCGCCTGGCGGGCGTAACGATGTTCCTGCATCTCATTCTAGATTCTGACAACCCCCCCCCCCTCCCCCCCCCCCCCACACACACCCGCAAAAAAGTTCACTATGGAATAGCCGAAAACAATAGTCAAAAGCTGATTAGCTAACGAGAGAAGTTAAATTTATAATTGTTCCAGCACAAAAGGTGATGTAGAATAGTTTAAAAAAGAAGTAAAATATAAATAATAGCAAAATAAATTAGTTAAATGTACTATAGTAAAATGAAGTTAAATCTATAACAGCGAACAAATGAAGAACGAATTGAGATGTAGAATAGCTTTAGTAAAAAATGTACCCATTGTATGTCTGGATCCTCGCCGGTGCTACGGAGTTTGTGCACTGAGCTGATATTCTCAGCACTCAGGCTTGAGTTAGGAGTAGAACGAAGTACTTATTGGTTACACCCGTGTGTCGTATTGTTGATCCGTCGGCTAAACTAAACTAAACTAATAGCTTTAGAATGCATTATATGAAGAATAGCCGAAGCAAACATGCTAAGAAGAATTGCTTAAGAATGAAGATAAGCGTTGAAAAGACAATTTTATATATATATATATATATATATATATATATATATATATATATATATATATATATATATATATATATATATATATATATATATATATATATATATATATATATATATATATATATAAACACAAGAGGTTAAATTTAGAATAGTCCCAGAAAGAAGTTTAATGTAGAATAGCCAGGCTTGTCCATGGGGATGGGATACCCTTAATTTTTTTTTTTTTGTAAATTTTTTTTTACCTTTTTAAAACCTGTTATCCTTTTTTTTTTCTTTATATATTTGTATCAATTCTTTATCTCGTATTGGGACACCGGATACATAAATAAATGCGCGCATGCGCGCTGTTAGTCAGCCATTGTTGATGTAGTTGTTGATTGGCGTCTTTGGCGATTTGTAATTACGAAGCTAGTTTTAATCTAGTTTAGTTTAGTCGTTGGATCAACATCACGGCACACGGTTTAACCCATAAGTGCTCCGTTTTCCTCCTAACTCAAACCTGAATCTGGAGAAACTCAGCTCAATGCACGATCTCCGTTGCATCGGCGAGGATCCTGAAATACTTTGGGTAGACTTTTAACTAGAAATTTTGCCCGGGCAGCGCCGTTAGGCTACGCTTTTTTCGATTTCCAACTGCCAAACGTGCGCAACAATAAAAACGGGCGTCAGATCTCACTACCCAGAGACCAGGGGAAATGTTATTACTGGAAGTCCAGATGGACTTTTTAAATGAATCCCGGTTCTAACCGGGGCCTGAACCCAGGTCCTCCAGCACTCGAGGCGGACACCATACCTCGAGACCACTCAGCCCCCTAAGATTTAATCTGCGTTAATCGATGTTGGTTTGTTGCTGAATTGCAGTATTTTTATTGGTTGAATATTAGGTACTATATTTATAGTCTATAAATATAAAGTAGTCCTTATTTCAAATAAATTGTGATGGCAGTCACTAGAAGTCATGGTGTTACTGAGTGTAGGCTGTGTAAGTATACGGTACCCCAAAAATGATTAACCAAAAACATGAGTTCCAGGATCTTACGAAAACTGTTGTTGCTAAGATGTTGAGTGGGGAAGAATGCCACTTGATTGATGTTCCAAAAGAACTTGTAAAGTCTTCAACAGCTGATGTTAAAGCAGTTAGCATATCGGAAATGATTTTAGCACCATTTATTTGCTGTGCAAAGTGCAAACTGCTATAAAGTTGGTATAAGTTGATTAATGAAAAATGGGTTAATCAAAGTGGTTATGGAGTTGCAATATAGTATAGCATGAAATGTGGTTCCGGTGGTTCTACTAACATCAAAAGAGTTTTTGAAGCCAAGCAGCGGGAAGTAACAAAACCACCACCAACATTGTCAAATGCGTGACATAAAGTTGTTGAACTAATTACATCACATCCAACAGTATCCATTTCGGCTGGATGTGACATTATATGTGATGCTGCTAATTTTGCTGCAAGATCTTCTCATGCTGCAAATAAGGTATATAATTACACTATATCACGGAAAACAGTGACTCGTTCTACTTTGGCGCAAGGAAAATTGGCCAAACTGCAGTTTCACAAATTGTTTAAAAATATGTCACAAGATCAGAAATGTGCAATTCCGGGAATAGTTGACTTTTGGTCTGCAAGACAAACATATCTTTTGCCATATGGGGGAATTTATTGCATGTAGACTATATTAAAATTTGGAATCGATTACATTTCTTCTGTCTCTTATAAACATTGATAATAATCAATCCACACTGCACAATTTATGCACAGATTTTTTGTGTTTTTTTTCACTTGAATTTCTTGCCGAATCTACCACATTCTCCAGTCCATTGTTTGTGTGTACTGATAATGCAGCAAGCATGACGGCAGCATTTGATGGACGGTTTGATACCGATACAGAAATGCACCGATCTGGTTGTACTGAGCAGAGATTATCAAGATGCATTACTGATAGCTTCAGCAGAGGAGTGATTTCTGAACTGGAATCAGTTCATGAATAAACTTTCATTTATTGAAACATATTACAATACAAGTCAGGCAAAGTCATCACAGCTGCCATTTTCCATACCAACAAAATGTGTAACACGTGAATGGTGATCATATTACCAACGTTTCAATGCCAATTTGAAAGAAAAAATAGTTACTCGCATTACTTTAATGACGATCGTGAAGAATTCTTAAACTGCATTCCGAATATTGCTCAGATTAAAGGAATGCTGTACATACATGAGCAATTGAAAAGTTTTTTTTTTTTTTGACAAACTAGAAATTTATGGTCCTACATCTCATTTAATTTTGCTGTTATACTTCCTCCTAGACTTTCAGTTGTACCACGTTATTGTTGATATTGACAAAGAAACTCCCAGCAGCATGGTGAAGAAATATTGTCAGAACTTTCAGAAAATTATTGGAGAAAAACTCTGGCCATATTGCTGCAGTTCTCTGGTAGTTACTGCAGCATTCCTTACAGGAGTTGACATTAAAGCCAACATAGAAGACACGGTAAAGTCAGTTGTTACTAAGAAGAAAGGGAATGTGGACACTAATAAATTGGTCAATGATTGGATCACTATTTCTAAGTCTGTTGTTCCAACTGTTATTTCATTCATCAAGGACTTAAATCTGTCTTCTGAATCATCTGATGTATGTGAAATAGCAGGAATTGTAGAACAAAAGCCGAAAAGTGATTTTGACTTATTGTTTGATCCTCTACCAAACAAAACACTTAAGTTTTATGACATCAGAAACAAACGCCTTGAGGATGAAGTCACCATGTTTCAAAAATTGCGGCAACCAGTTTCACAACCATTAAATTATTGGAAACATGAACATAGGTTTCCACTGCTAAAAGCAAGTGCGAAAATTGTTTTGGCCATACCAGTGTCATCAGATGCAGTAGAGCGCTGTTGTAGTGCAGCTAAATTGTTGTTGAGCAAGTTACGAAAACGGATGTTACCAGCTCTCGTTATAAACTATGTGTATATCAGATTTGCATGTAAGATTAAAATTGTGGAATTTGTTCAGGGATTACCTGGAATAACTGAATTATTAGAAACAGCCGATCAGCAGGAAATTGATAATGTGCTGAATGAGCAGAGTGACTCAGAAACAGAATGAGAGTGTTAGAATGACATGAATTGTCATATTTAGATTAAACTTTGTTTTAATAAAATACTCTTTAATATTAAAATTAATAAATTCTGTTGTTTTACATATTTCTTAGTACATGTAGTTCTATTTAGTAGACTCTAACCCTAAACTTTCATAAATTACATAATTTTATTTGAACTGTTTTCCATATTAACATTGTCATGGGAATCCCATGGGATGGGATGGTACGGGACAGGCATTAATTACCATGGGATGGGATGGGATGGGACTGAAAAATGTGTCCCATGGACAAGCCTGAGAATAGCTCAAGAAATAAGTTAAGTGTTAAATAGCTAATGGAAAATAAAATATGTAAAGAAAGAAGATACATTTATAATAATCCCAGAGATAAATGGTATGCAGAAAAGCTAAAGAAAGAAGTTAAATGTCGAACGGCTAAAGGTAGTCAGGATAGTGGCGTCATTATGAATAGAGAATAACTGGAACATAAAATAGCAGTATAACATTTTGAAGCTACAGATAAACACATACACGCAAGGAGAGAAGATTCAAAACCACACTTAATAATGGTATATAGACTATAAGTGGATGAAATAATATGTTTCGCTGGAGAATAACAATTTGATGAGACATGGTCTCCTATTTTATTTTCATATCCCTTACATGACGTTGCAGTCAACATCATCATTTTTCAGCTGCTGCTGATGCACTAGGCAAAATTACGCTCAGTAGTTTGCCATTGCTTTCTGAGCGACCGGCTCTCATACCCCGTAAGTTACCAACGTGGCGAGTAACGCTACCGATTCTCGCACAGGTTATGTTACTCCGGAAATTACGGGAATGACGTTAACTCTAGGCCAGGGAGACCGCTGGTCTCCTATGCTAGTTGGTTAATGAAGTGATAATCATGATTGTTACGTCTGTTGTAGTATAAAAACACACACTGACTTACCACGTTCTATTAACACGCTTGTCACATTTCCATCTGAATCTCGTAAACACTGGTGAAGGCGGCAGCCTTGAATAAAGTACCGGGAACCCACAGGGTAACATTTTTTCCCATCTTGGCAATCTAAGTGTCAGACATACAGATGTCTCAACTCAGTTTGTAGATTAGTCATCATCATCATGTGGCAAATGCATTATTGTACGGTGTCAATGTATTTAAGTATTTAGCTACTTTAATAGCAGCAACTGGAAGATTTTTGAAGTAACTCAATGTAAAATAATACAAGAGTGGGGTTAAATGGCAAATAGTCCAAGAGATAAATTAATAATAGTTAAATGCAGAATTGCTAAAGAAAAAATGTCACATATATAATAGTGTAACAGTATTGGGTATAATTAAGATCTAGTGGGAAACACAGATACAGCACGATTGAGCATTGAGACTGAAAGGGGTGGGAGATGCTCAATCGTGACGTATTAGGTTGTTAAGGTTAGTCAACATCCGATAGTCCAGCTGAGAAGACACGGCCTGTCATCTTGAGAATAAAGTGTAAAGTTTCAGTCCAGATCAAGTCTTGTTACTTCTTTTGACACTGTTATAGAAGTAATAAATGGTGCCGTGACCGAGAATCTGAGGTTGATCTAGGCCGGCCAACAACAACTATCCACTGGCGGCATGCTGTAAGACAAATTATGAAGGTAATGGCTGGCCTACCACGGTCGTTGTCTGAACTTAATCATTTACAAGGGGCCTAACCTGGCCGTTGCTTGAACCTTGCCACTTTCAAGGGACTTGCCTCCAATTTAAGTTCAAGATTTTATCAGAAGTCCGAACTCGTTCAAGGTCAGGTCATCACTAGCCGTTGGCTGATCCAAATCCATTTTTTGGCCTCGTCATTCCTATGACCCAAACACACCTAATCCATTTTTGGGCCTCGTTATTCCTATGACCCAAACACACCTAATCCATTTTTGGGCCTCGTTATTCCTATGACCCATTCCATACGACGTTGAAGTACCCACTTGAGAAT